>JAJOZX010003313.1:192500-537876 GCA_023014485.1 Bathynomus jamesi | reverse complement strand
CTTAATCAATCTTCAACATGATCCCCGCCTCTTCCGGACACGACAGAGGTCATAACAAGAGGCTAATTCTTACGACCACCCGCATGTGGTTTAGTGATAGTCCCCGTTTCTTCAAATGTGCGGTACCACTGCGCTATGGAGTCGTATTAGGAGCTTTTCGACCACCATACACACGGCGAAACTCACGCTGTACCGCCATCACATCTCAAACTTACCAACCCCAAATGACCCTTGGCACGTTGTTGTACATTCGCCACCATCTTCGAAACTGGCATGTGTCTCATAAGTCTGACAGCAGATGGCGCTCGTACGTCTGGCAGCGGATGGCATAGCCTCTTACAAACTCCCACATTTTACATTTAAGACCACACGTCACTTCTCGAGAGATTCTCACACCGTTTTTATTTTATCCATACCCAAACGGATCACCCTGTAGTATGCGTAATTAACCTTACTCCGAGAGCTTTCATGCTCGAACTATTCGGCTACTTTTCATATAAAACTTGACTGCAACTAGTTGATACTGGATACAGTGAAAATGCACACATTACCGAAACCATATACATATATGGGTGATATTACACGGCGATTTATACAATTGGGATGTACACTTAATGATAACTATGATTACTGGCTACGTTAACAGATTAGTGTCCAGTAACACTACTGATTTTGTTCTGGCTAACGCCAGACGATTTTATTCGGTTTTGGAAAAGACCTCTGGTCACTAATGAGTTAATTATCCGATTTGTTAAAAACTGAAATTCCATTCTTAAACATTTATCGTTATAGATTTACGAGCACTCCATACGAAAACCGACTTTCAAGATATTTGTTTAAAAAAAAAAAAGTAATGATGGGGTTGTTTAACCTCCTTCGCAATATCCAAAGGTATATATGATGGACGAGATCTACAGCTTCACGTGGGATCCGAACCACGAGTCGCTACTCGCTACATTGTCTGGACGCGGAGGACGATCTCCAATCCAACTACAATCCAACCCAATATCGCTCAACTTCGCTGATCAAAGGGAAGCGGTGTTACGACCAGTGATGTAGGACTCGAGACCTTTTTCCCTGGTCTCGGTGGTCTCGACTACATCACTCGTTACGACATTGACTATGACGTATTTGTTTGAAGTCCTTGAAAAGCTCATTTAGAAATGGCTGCTGATGCAAAGTTAAATTACGCCAAATTAGTTTACCATCATCATCAGTGCGTTTATGCATTTGTACCAACGTTATTTTTTTTCCTGGTCGTTTCATTATGTCACCGATTTAATAAGCCATTCATTTCTATTATTCTAATTTTAAAGGCTCTTATATAATAAGCATTTTTGCGAAACAATTATTCAGGTTTCAATTAAGCTCACTAATAGTTGTGACTAACATAATAAAGCGAAGGCCTCTTCCGCCATTTTCTGTCATCATACAACAATGAACTCTTATAATTATTCGAAAAGTTACAATAAACGAGTCTCGGTTGGGTTTCAAGCCGAAGACTAACTAGATCCGTGACTCCGCCCACTTTTGTTTTTCTTCCGCCATCAACCGTTTAGCTGGAAAACTAAATTACTCGCGAAAACACGTCATTAATGTAAATTTTATTTAAATATTAATTAGTATAAAGTTAAATATACCCATCAGTAATTATTACACTAGGGATGTTGGCTAGTGTTTTCTTAAACAATAATTACAATTACACATTTTATTTAATACACTCGTAAAATCATGCGAGTATTCCTTTGTGCAAATAATATACAGGGTGGGCCGTAAGTTTCCATACAGAGGAAAATTTAAACGTTGTTTTTATGTTTCAGATACCCTAAGAATATGCGTTTGTAAGATCTTGTTTACTGATGAAGCAAATTTTTACGTCAATGGAGAAGTTAATCGGCAAAACATACGTTATTGGAGTAATGCTAACCCTAACTGGCTGAGTCCGACGAAGATGCAAGGTGCCGGTAAAGGGATGGTGTGGGCCGGGATATGGGGTGACAGAATTATTGGACCAATTTTTGTCAGTGGAAATCTTAATGCCGAAAGGTATCTTAACATGTTGCAAGAAGAGATTTTCCCATCCCTGCTAAACGAGGAAGGAACTTCCCAGTTTACTTCCAGCAAGATGGAGCTCCACCTCATTATGGTCTTCACGTGCGTCGGTATTTGGATCAGCAGCAGTTTCCGGATGCTTGGATTGGTCGGCGTGGTCCTGTGGAGTGGCCTCCCAGATCCCCAGATCTCACCCCCCTTGATTTCTATCTTTGGGGCACTTGAAGGCCATGGTGTATCAGGAAAAGATACGAGACATAAATCATCTAAAGGAACGTATCACCAACGCCATTACAAGCATAACGTCAACTGTGCTAATGCGTGTTCATCAACAGTGGGGAACACGTATTGAAATGTGTTTTCAAAACAATGGCAACCATGTAGAGCATATTATATAAATAAAAATGGTTGTCCATAAAAAAATGTTTATTTTTCCTATGTATGGAAACTTACGGCCCACCCTGTATGTATATGTATATGTATATATATATATATATATATATACAGGGTGTCCCATAAGTCTGGAACTATAGGGGAAAAATGATAAAAACGGCAATAAAAAAGCCGGAGAGACTTTTGGGGACTGAAATGAGCGAGGATGGTAGCGGCTGTGTCATCGTCGGTGGATGTCCTCGGAGGTCCACTGCGTGGTTTATCTCCTATGGATCCCGTTTCCCTGAACTTTGCTACAAGTTTGCCGACACAGCTGTGTGTTATCGGCGCGCGGTCCGGACGCAATCTGTTAAATTCCTCAGCGACCTCCCTCTGACTCCGATTTCCCACGAGCAGAATTACCTGGATGCGTTCTTCCTTACTCAAAGACATCATGGGCACTTGCATAAACGGAAAAACATGAATTACTTATTTTACCGTATGGTTCCAGACTTATGGGACACTGATTATATATATATTATATATATATATATATATATATACATACAGGGCGTCCCAAAAAAATGTACACACACTTTAAATAATTATAAAGGCAGTGTTTATTAAAATACATTTCATTTTCAAAATGTAATAGAATCTACAGACATTATTTAATTGTTTTGTCAACGCCTGTTTTCAAACTGACGTCCGTTCTGGTCCAGGCACTGCTGATAACGCGAAGCAATGGAATCGCAAACATCACGAAACATTTCGTTTGGTATTTGTGTGCATTTTCGTTTAATGGCTGCTCTCAATTCAGCGACTGTTGCAGGTTTTATAGCGTAGACTTTGTCTTTTAAGTATCCCCATAAAAAAAGTCTAGTGGTGTGAGGTCTGGTGAACGCGGAGGGTATTCTACGAAACCCTTCGTCCAATCCACATCCACATCGTGCCAAGTACCACTCGCAATACTCCACTCTTCGGTCCGGATCATCTTCATTAATAGCATGGACTAATCTTGGAATGTAACTTTTCCATTGACAGCGCTTCAAAATGCGTTGGACAGACGATTCTGAAATTCCTACCTCACGACTCGCTTGCCGCACAGATTTTCTTGGACTTTGGTGATACGTTTCCAGTACTCTTTCTTGCTTTGTGGGGCTTGTCGATGTCCGTGGTCTTCCGGAACGCTTCTTGTGGACATTCTTAACAGTTCCATCGGCTTCAAACTTATCTCTAATTCGAGTGATGGTAAGTCGCGTTGGTGGATCTGTTTGAAACTCCCTCCTAAACTGTCTTTGCACTTCAACTGCGTTTTCACACTTCCAGTAGCATTTTAGAATGAATTTCCTTTGTTCAAAGCTTAGTCTGACTGCCATTATTAATTCTAATGGGTTTAACTTGGAAAGAAAGAAACATCAATTGAGCTATCAGCTGTTAAAGTGTGTATACATTTTTTTGGGACGCCCTGTATATATATATATATATATATATATATATATATATATATATATATGTGTGTGGTGATCCAAAACAACTTCATTACATAAACATTAAATTTCTTTAATCAGCCTGTCTATCTCACTCTACACTAGATAGCGAGTACCTAGTACAGTATTTATTTGGTGGCTGTCTTTCCTTTGCTGAGAGAGCGTACGGCTCTTCACGTGGTCTATTAAAATCTGCGTTCCGTTCGTGAAATTAGAGCGTCATGACGGCAAAAGATAGGAAACATCAATTAGAAAAGTTTCAAAACAACTCGTTATTGTAATAATGTAATATGTGCGTGTGCGTGTGCGTGTGTGCGTGTAGGTGTGTGCGTGTAATAAAATTCGGTGGAAACTGAAATCTCTCTAAATGTGAAGGTAATGTCGGATTTGGCGTTAGACCAGGAATTAAGAGAAAAATATCTTTAGCAAATTAATGAACCATTTTTACTTGGAGACTGAAACGAATTATATATATGAAAAGAATTATATATACAGTATATGTATAGAAAATATACACACAAATATATACATGCTAGTGTGATACGTTTTAGGTTTTATTTCACTTAACTCTTAACCACCACTAGTGCGCTTTTAGAAAAATCTAACCTCCAAAATACGAGCTTAAAAAGCTCTCATTAATTAAAAAAAATAAATAAAAACTAGTCTTCTCGTCTTGGTTTTCAAACCAATTTGAAAAAAAAAATATATATATATATATATATATACACGAGGATAATGTACACATTAGTCCACCAGGGAAGTACTCTGGAGGGCACATTTGACAGGAGACCGAATGCTGGAACTCCCGTTTCTCCTGTCACTGCCTCTTTAACCGATCTTTTTCGCTCTCTCATCTACCCTATGAGCAGCCCAGCATGCTCTCAAACACACACACACACACACTTCTCCCTCTATTCTTCCCTACACGTACATACTTCTTACACACGACACTCTTCAAAACTTATTAAAAAAATAGTAGCGTGAGCCTCTGAGACCTTGGATTTTGGCCTCCCCTTTCTTATAAAGGGTAGCATTGGCACCCTCCCTTGGCCTCTCCTTTCGACAAAAAAAAGTTTACGTCACGATTTCATAGGTAAATCCACTACAAAAATTTCGCCTTACTATTATATTCTTTATACAATTCACACATCATCACTTAAGGATAGACCTATGTTACGAGTTTTTGTTTATATAACGCACTGCAAGTATAAACCTAACTAACTGGGAAATATCTGGGAAGATTCCGTGTCATTGCAAAGTCATGGTTTTTCTTCTGTGTGAGAAAGAGAGAAAGAGAAAAGAGAAAGAAGAAAAAGAGAGAGAAACTGGGAACAATCTCATATCGACCCATTTTGGGAGTATTTCGTTGTCTGATAAGGAGAAACCCTGAGTCACGGCTCCCAACTATTCTCTACCCATACAAGAAACTTGCAACTTTCACGAAGCTTCAAACAAAAATACTAAACCCTTAAAAATATTAATTAATCATTCACAGAAAAAAAGGGGGTAGACACGAATCTACAAACTTCGAGTTTTTTTTTTCTCTCGCGCGCGCACGCACACGTGCGCATCTCTGGATAAGCGAAGCACCGCCTTTTTAGAAGCCATATATTTTGAAAATAATTAATCAAACCTAATTTAAGTAACGTAACATCAGTACCATCGAACCGAAAAGGGTGTGATAAGTGTTTCGAACGCAATGAAGACCGTTTTCCGTTGAAATTAAATAGCGAGATACCGCACTCGCTAACCTACGTAACCCAACCTAAACAGAACACTAAATTTTAACACTCAGAGGTACCAAAATTGTTACCTCTCAAAACAAAAATCCACTACATACATGAATTACCACCCACGCTACCTCATTTATGCCCAGTTGATTGCGCACACGCGCGCGCGCGCGCGCACACACACGAATAATCGCAAGGTTCGACAATTTCGTTAGACGTAGGAAATGAGAATAGTGTTCTAAAATTCCGATATTTAACTATTAAGATAAAAAATGTGTTCTCCGAAACAGTCTACAAATACGAAATTAGTAAACAGCAAAAACTGTAAATTTCTAGTTTTCTAACAATTTCAGCTTACGTTCTACATTAACACTTTTATTAACTTTGAATGCTAGTGTGATACGTTTTAGGCTTTATTTCATTTACTCTCTTAACCACCACTAGTGCTCTTTTAGAAAAATCTAACCTCCAAAATACGAGCTTAAAAAAAAGCTCCCATTAATTAAAGAAAATAAATAAAAACTAGTCCTCTCGTCTTGGTTTTCAAACCAATTTGCGCACTAGCTAAGCAGTGCGTCGTAACCTTTCCGAAACTGCAAAAACAAAAATGGCAGGTAGAATATTTAATAACGGGAAAAGTATACAACAACAACAACAACCACTACAGATAGTTCGTCTCGCAAAACGAAAAAAAAACTTAAAAACGCTTCAACTTGTTTAATCTTCAAAACCACTGAAATGAAACCTACTTCTGCCACTGATTAAAAAAAAAAAAAGTAAAAGTTTGCAATTCTATATACCATTTTATGGAGCTTCTCCTCCGACATCTTTATAAAGTGTGAATTAAGGAGAATCGTCAAGCGAGATACGTACGCACAAAATGAACGAACCTGGACGTAAATTCTGAACCATGAAGAGCAGTTATTACGAACAAACCACAGAAAGGAACTAGTGCTTATACGAGTCAAACAGTGCAACAGCAACTAAAAAGTTTAGCTACCATGGTTACGCGTACCGGAATCGTACTTTTACTTTGATAACACTGCCCAACACCAATTTTGCTGATTTAATTCTAGCACCTGTTTTTAGGTAACTTTGGTGTGCTGATTTAAAAAATCACCTTAGTTTTTGCCTATCACGTCAGGTTTTCGAGCAATCAAATACGGAGATATCGCATTTTGGCAGGGTTATGCCCAATTTTTTTTCTTTTCAAGAAATAAGTTTACATACTCAGAATCAGCATGGAAAAGTAAACAATTGTGCAGGGTGAACTTTAATATACAATGGTAATATTGACACAGTGATTAAAAGTGTTTAAATAAGCAAAAAATGAATCCATGATCATGACGTCACGCTCACACCTGGGGAAATCACAGATACCCAAGATTTTAATATGTTGTACATGACCTTTAGATTTAATGCACAGATTTGCGTATTCCACAGATAAAATTTTAACAGCAAAACAGCTGTTAACAGGTCTCAAAAATCATCAATTTTGATAAGTGCCCTTCATGGATCACCCAAAATAGGCATATTGCATTGCACATTGCACGAAAACCTGATGTGATGGACAAAATCTAAGGTGATTTTTTAAATCAGCACATCAATATTATCCAGAAACAGGTCTTAGAATTAAATCACCAGCAAAAAATCTTTTTTTTTGTTGGGCAGTGTAATTTACAGTACATCCGTGTACTACAGCATTGAGGAAAGAAAAAGAAACTTCTTGAGTGCATATTATATACACGCATATATACATCACGTATAACGACAGATCTCTCAAAATTAATGAATATTTATAAAACAATTTTATAATTTTTTTTCTAAAAATAATCCTAATAAATAATTGTGAAGTTAGACTATTTATTTAATTTAATTTGGCCTTTAAATAAGCTTTGGGTTTTACTGGGCAAAAATTATCAAAATTTCAAGAAAACCAAGGAAGCTTCCTATATATTTGTCAAGTTCCTTTCAATTCTACTCGACTCCTTTAAGAGTGTCCCTCATCCATCTGTAGGGTCATTTTGACGGTTTTAATGCCTCCTACATTAAAATGAGTATTTAATTGTCGGATAATTATAAATCCTCTATTCCTTCCTTCGTCTATATCAATAATAGAAAAAAAAGTACGGTTTCGGCTTCTGTTTTTAGTTTTACAAAGCGTTCAATCATATTTCACCTTTTCTCTCACACACACACACACACACACACACACACACTTTTTAATCAAATGGGAGTAATTGTACGACTGCATCTTCAATAATGTTCTACATTGGCCTTAAATCTATTCGCATACAAGGGTTAAAAAGTACTTACAGTAAAACACCCTCATTAGTTGTTTATACATACTTTATACACAGTATATTAAATGCATTACTTAAAAGTATTTTAAGTAGGTAAAAGTATCTCTCCGTGAGGGAGAAGCATTCTAGCCAATTACGTATCAGTTTTTAGGCATCAGCCAATCAGCATGCCAATTACTTTCTTGATCGGGGAAATGGCGGTAGAGATGAACACGCGCAGCTCAGGCCGAGTTAGCGAAAACAACAACTCATAAGAAACATGTTTTCGATAAAGGTTTTTTAAATTCCCAATGTGTTCGGTAAAGGGAGGTTTCGTTATAGTGGAGTGTGTCGTTACTGAAAGGTTTTACTGTACAGTATGAAACGGCGATTATTTCGACTCAAATTGGTTGCATCTCGCGCGTATTTCCCAATTACAAGTTAATCCCGTTGTACCAAATATATCCTACAATAGTTAAGACATATACAACATTTTATAACGTTTCATAGTAGTACCATTGGTGTACGTTTTAGATTTAGATTCAAACTCGTATTGCGTATGATCTTTCAAAAAAAATAACGAGCTATAATGGTAGGCGAAATATTTAACACCATTTCCCCGCGACTTTACGACGAGACCATAACGACCGTAACCCAGCATCGACCTTCTATATCGGGTTAAAAAACTTCTACTTTAAGTGCCTTTGTTTCTCACTTTTTTTTTTTAATCCGATCGTGAGCCCTTATCAAACGAGCAAAGACGGAAATAAAAGGAGAGAGCTATAATACGAACTTCGAACGGTTAACTCGCTTTAAGTTCGAGGAAGCCGTTAAACTGACAGATGCTGAAATAAGTCCTCAGTTCTCAACGGGGAAGGCGCACAGCCAATTTGAGAGGACAGACAACATAGCCTCGCGCGGAATTGATATATTACGTACGATCCTTATGCCAGAATGATTACCAGGAATGAAAGAGTAAATAAGACAAATAGCGAAGAGACGCGATGCAGCGAGGATTGTTGCGGTCTATTCTGATAGGTAAATAATTTTAACGCTGCCCCTTAATAGTAGTTCAATTGGGACAGGTCAGGTGAACGAGGTGGCCAAGCAATTGGACCACCTCTACCGATCTACTTGACTGGGAGGACTTTTCAAAAACTGACGCACATTCAAAGCATAGTGGCAAGAAAAAAAAAAAAATTAAGTCTTTCAAATAGCGCCTCCTTTCAGCAAAACTGCGCTCCCAGTCATTATGCCACTATGAATATGCGACCGTTCTTGAAGTCTTCCCAGCCAAGTGGATCGGTAGAGGCGGACAAACTACTTGGCCACCTCGTTCGCATGACCAGTTCCCACTGGACTACTTTTAATGGGTCACGTTAAAATTGTTGTTTATCCATCAAAACCACATTCTTTGGATGAACTTAGAGCCATGATCATAAATGAAATTCATGAAATCACTCCGCAGCAATTGGGGTATGTTTTCAAACAACCGCAAAATTGGATTGAACGATGTATCGCGAAAGATGGCGGTTACGTTTTCATATGTCGTTTACAGCTAATTTCTATCAAGTATAGATCAACAGTTAATCAAATTTGAAGTTACACAAGGACTTTGTAACTACCCTGCCATAAGGGGAGGAACCACCTTTCATCTGATGGTGTGCCAAACAATGAACCGAAGAGCGGAAATCTGTAACGAACACCTCATCACAATCAATTTAATTACGACTAAAAATAAAATATGTCATTAACAAAACGATTAAAACGGACAGAGAGAAAAAATGCCTACAAGAACCTTTTACGACGCACCGCATCATATAAATCAGAAAATATTCATTTTTTTTTTTTTTTTTTTTTTAATTGGGGTTGTTTAACCTCCTTCGCAACATCTAAGGTCATATGACGGAGGGGACCTACAGCTTTACGTGAGACCCGAACCACGGGTCGATACTCGCTACATAATCTGGGCGCAGAGAAGTCTCCCATCCAACTACTACCCAGACCCAATGTCGCTTAACTTAGCTGATCTCCGAAATATATCTATCTATATATCTATCTACATATATATATCTATATATATATATATCTATATCTATATATATCTATATATATCTATCAGTGGCGACTGGCGTATAGGAGCGATGGAGCGGTCGCTCCCCTTGCTTGAAACGATAAATATTAATTTAACAAATAAAAAATATATTATTTTTAAGATATTAAAATAAATATTCTTGAAATATATTTTAAAAATTCATGTGGCATATCATGATGCATGAGGCATTTTGAGTAAGCCTTCATACAGTATATAATATTCTAAACTTATAGCATAGCTTCAAACAGCGTACCGCTGTTTGAATACAAATAATATTGCAGCCGAATGGAGCGATAGATTTTTCGCTCAAGTAAATATAAATTATATTTTACTGTTGTAATGAAAATATAAGTACAATAGCGAATTTTTTTTATAATAACTTTATTTTTACTAATAGTTACTTCAGTAATAATGATATAAACCATTTATATGTATTTTATTGAAATTATTACTTATTTCTAATTAACTAGAATTGTACGTCTGGCATAGCCGCATATGTTAATACAAGTACTCTTGTGAGCGTCAGTTGGATTCGCGCTAGCCTATTGTGAGTCCGTGTTGTCGTACAATTTTATGAAATCGCACCCCAATACATTTATACCACGAGTCGCCACTGATATCTATATATATCTATATATATATATATATATATATATTATATACACACACAGGGTGTTTGAAAACTTTCTGTACAAATTGTAATGGGGGATAGGCAACACCAAGACAAAGTGGGCTAGACTCGCGCTTGCCGCGGGCATTCTTAAATCGGACGTAGTACGCGTAACATGGAGCGCTTCACGACTGCTGAGATGGCCGACATGCATATGGTGTATGGGGCTGCCAATGGAAACGGAAGAGCTGCTGTGAGGTACCGACAGCGCTTCCCAAACAGACGTGTGCCAAACCACCAAACGTTTGCGCATTTGCATCGGCGACTGCGAGAAACTGGAACATTCCATGCAAACATGCATGACACTGGTCGAGAGAGAAACGTGCGCACTCCTGACGTCGAGTCGGGCAGGCAGCAGGTACGGCCCAATCAACTTGTCATGGACGATACCCGCCCAAACATTGACGGCGAACCGTTCTTGATGAGCATGCACCCGTGTAGCATGTGGATTTGCGTGTGCCCACACGTGAGAATTGTGCATGTTAAACACACCCTCACGTGTGAAACAGGCCTCATCTGAGAACAGCACATAAGCCGGAAAATTAGGCTGCACCGCTGTCTGCTGCAGAAACCAGCGTGCGAATTCCACACGAAGAGGGTCAATCACAAGGTTGTAATGCCTGGACTCTCTGACGATGAAACGGATGTAACTACTGCTCGTGCAACACACTCCAGACCAGGTCGTGGTTCACACCGAGGATACGTGCAACACCTCGCGTGCTTGCGCTTGGATTGTCCTCAAATCGCCGTAGGATTTCTTCTTCCATGTCAGGAGTGCGCACGTTTCTCTCCCGACCAGTGTCATGCATGTTTGCATGGAATGTTCCAGTTTCTCGCAGTCGCCGATGCAAATGCGCAAACGTTTGGTGGTTTGGCACACGTCTGTTTGGGAAGCGCTGTCGGTACCTCACAGCAGCTCTTCCGTTTCCATTGGCAGCCCCATACACCATATGCATGTCGGCCATCTCAGCAGTCGTGAAGCGCTCCATGTTACGCGTACTACGTCCGATTTAAGAATGCCCGCGGCAAGCGCGAGTCTAGCCCACTTCACCTTTTAGCCAATTGCAGCGGCGCCCTCTCGCGCCGAATGGTGACGTCAGCGGACATACACTTATAGACGAAAAGGGTTTGTCTTGGTGTTGCCTATCTCCCATTACAATTTGTACAGAAAGTTTTCAAACACCCTGTGTATGTATGTATATATATATATATATATATATATATATATATATATATATACACACACAGTGTCTAGGGTGACAATAAAAATCGAAAGTTGGAGTTTTTTATTGGCCATTTGTTCAATGCTGCTACTACATGAGAAAACAATGTACTGTAAATATTAGGTCATTCAGATAATATTTAAGGGTGTCTCAAGTGAGGTAAATAATTCTCCTTATTCATTAATATTTTTTTTAATTACTTATTACGATTGGAGTACGCCTGCACTTAAACTTTATTAACTAAAACTAACGTTTATTTACATTAATTAAAAAAGTATTAATTTATTTTTACTAGGTAATGAACAATTAATTTGTGTTATAAGGAGAATTATTTACCTCACTTGAGACACCCTTAAATATTATCTGAATGACCTAATATTTACAGTGCATCGTTTTCTCATGTAGCAGCAGCATTGAACAAATGGCCAATAAAAAACTCCAACTTTCGATTTTTATTGTCACCCTAATACACACCCTACTTTCAGTTTTGTTTTTCATTGCGCAGAGAAGTATACGAGGTCGTCAATAAATTCAAGGAATTATTTCATTAAAAACAGTAAATCGAGTGATTATACATTGTAGGGGAAAAAAATTGAGGTACGGTACATAACTTACGTATTAGAATTACTCCGCTCTTAGGTAATTACATATAAGCTATACAAGTGTATATTCCTTTATACGCTTCATATCCTTAATCCCTTACTAATGGAACAGATATCCTTCTGAAGGTCGTCCCCGACTGATAAACAAATTAAAATGTAAATTCTGATTGGTTTTCTAAAGCACAGGAATTAAGCTACATTTCTCTCATCCTTATCTCTTTCTATCTCTCTGACCTTCCGTCGTTATCGCTTTCAAAGACACGAAAGCCCTGATCAACTTTGAAACTGGAAATTAAGGAAATTACGGGGAGGAAAAAACTCGATCCCAGTTGAGACTAGAGGCTTCAGCGCTTCAGCTCTTTAGTTAATAGACGCATCACACTGATTGCAGCTTTGAATATCCAATTATATGCTACGTTAATATTATACGTAATTACATTAAAATTCAGTCGACTAAGATTACCAAAACACGCTATAGGGTGGTGACCACAAAATCCATTTGCATAAAAAACAAGGGCAACAGTGGTTCCTAGACCTTTTTGCCCCGTGCACCCCCCTACGAGTTGACTTCTAAAGAATCACCCCCACCCTTCATGATGTTCAAGTGCACTGATTAATATTACAGTTCATTACATTTATATACAGCCTCGTTTTCACTTACAATACGGCGATTGTTCACTGATCCCCCCCTGAAATTTTCTCGCCCCCCCCCCCCCCAGTTTAAGAACCACTGCTGTAGACTCGATGATTACTACAGATATAAGTTTAAAAGTTTTCCCCATAAGACTTTGCACGATGCAAAACTGTTATAGGAAGTATCAACTAGTTTTCAAGTATCTCCCGTGTTACACGCACAAGAACTTCTACAGCTTTCATTCTATGAAGTTTCCGTTAAAATACGAGACATTGCGAACAGTTAGAAAAAAATAACAGTTGATTGGCCAAACGTCTCACGCTCTATGCAAACAAAATGCACGCATAAACAATGTACTTGTTCTACAATACAAAACCCACGCCTCTCGCTATTCAATCCGTGAAAAAACGTCAGCGAATGGAATGAGCAGTTAATTTGTTTTTATAAAATCTGAACATAAATAAACCATTAACTCTTCCCTTGAATTTCAAAACATCAATGTTTGACGTACAACTGCGGAAATAAATTCTCCAAACAAACCTAAAAACTTATAGTTTGGAGGAGGAGGAGGAGGAGGAGGAGTTCGGCGAAATTCTTTCCACAACTGTAGAAGGGTTTTTCTTCAATGCAAAACTCAGACTTCGTCAAACAAGTACCTCATTTCGTGAGCAAGTTTGCTCGAAAGCAATCTCATGACGGGTTTCCGACTAGAGACTAAAACCCTGACTTTCGCGAATCACCCTCGAGGAAAACTCTCCGTTTGTCTCGAAGATTTGAAAGGTTTAATCATTAAAACTTTCCTACACGAAAACTTTTACTTCCTTTGAATGTCGTAATTAAACTGCATAAATCGACCTAACACACGGAACCAAAATCAACAAGAATTCTTAATTAAATTTAAACGCGCCGATACGGTGCCTCACAATGAGGAAAACAATGGATGGCGTATTATTACTTTTCAAACATTCTCTCAAACTCTACTTGATTAAATTTGCACCCGCATATACATACGTTTTTTTTTCCCCCAAAGCTTCTTCAGCAGCAAAACCCAAATTTTAAAAATGGGAAAAAAACTAATGTCTAATAACGGGGAAGGCTTACGAGCGTTTGAAATCAAATTCTTTCGATAGAAAAGAATCGGAAGCCGATTCGAATTCTTTTGTACGATTACACGAGAACACGAATTAAAGCGATAACCCGTTTCAAACCAGAGATAACGTTGACGGGGTTTTGCAATAGCACCATCGATATATAAAATAGTGGCTAGTTCTTTAGAAGTCAAGACAACGTATCCATCAAAGTTTATTGCCGAAAAAGACGCAACCTCATTCTTCAGTATACACACACACACACACTAAATGAGGAGGATTTTTTATTATTTGCATTAATCAGCAAGAGCAGGGGACTAGAATAATGGTCTTTCTGTGCTTTACCCTGGAGGGGTCTCTTTCGGCAATGGCACGCCCAAAGGCCTTTTATAACAGAACGGAAATAGATCATTCATGCTAAACTTTGAATATTGATGAATGCATCTTCTATAACCTTCTATTATAAGAGTTTCCAATTTGTATCTATTTCAAACGAAATAAAAAAAAAAATATGTTACACGACTGACTCGCGGATTAGTGTTTCAAAATGAGAAAGTCACTTGATACTAGGGCATGGTTCTGATTAATCAGTTAATCAATGTTTCAAATTTAATCATTAAGTAACCAAAAAAAATATTTTTAGAAAATGATGGGAAATTATTAATTTTCTTCATAATTTCATCATTTTACCTTAAATTTTGTAATGTATCATTTGAATTTCGCACCTTTTTGCGTGTATAAACTGTCTAATCCGCCCATGCCTAATTTCCTGAACTAAAGCAAACTAAATGTTTGAGCAAAATGTTTTCTTCGGTCTTATCTCACGCAACAGAAACAATAAAGCTCTTTCTTACTCTTTTCAGAAGTATTGAAGTTTTAATCATTTTTAATCAGTTAATCAGTTAATCATTGATTAATTAGGAAATTTCGCATTCATCACTTTCCTAAAAATGATTAATTAACCATGCCTTACTTGATACATCTTCTATACACGTTATTACGTAGCTACGGTCAGGTTAAAAAGTATTTTCCTCGCGTTTGATTAAGTTTACGTCATACTGGGAGAAGCTTAAAAAACTAAATACCTACTAACCAATTAAGTTCAGTAGTTTGACGCACACACATTTCAAAAGAGTAAAAAATTAAAAATCCTTTGTTAAAAACATTTCTTAAGATCTTCTACGAGGAACCTCTAAAACGCGCAATACACGCACTCGATGATGCTTCCTTACTTTTAACGGCTAAAAGACAATTACAAAAAACCTGCCAATGGTAAATTATTTTTATTGAATAAATACAAAATATATTAAATATATTATAAACCCCCACTTATCCGAACATTTCCATACGGAAAGAGCCCTAATCTATTATCACAGTGAAGGAACACCCTCCCCCCCCCCCCACCCCACCCACCATATGGAAGCTATTTACATCACTATCTACCCAAAATCCTTTTATCTTAAAAAAAATTCAGCAGTCTCATCTATCCTCTAAACCGCCTACGAAAATCCTCAAAAACTCGTAGTCCAAATGGATTTACCCGCAATCATTTCTAATCCACCCGTCAAATAATTTTAATGGAATCCGATACGCAAGCTGTTCCGCGAGTCCTATTTATTTACCCATTCGCGATTTCCAATAAAACCAAAGTAATAGTGGTCGCGAAAGTATTAATGAGAAACGTAAGTTGTCGTCTGTAGTAATGGCCAGAAGCGGAGTCTATTTACAATCTGATATATCGCGGACGAAAATAGCAAATAAGGGACAATTAATTACCCCTTATATATAAAGATTTTCGATACCCAAAAGGTACGTTCGCTGAAGTAGCAATTGCGCAGCAAGCTCAAATTTACTTATCTAAAAATCAAAGCAAATAAAACCTTAAAAAATAAAAATATGAATCACGAATATTTCTGAATTTCAATATTAATATTAAGTAACCCAAATTTTAAAGTAATCTATTGCGGTGAAATTTGACCATTTACTTCCCGAAACGAGTAATTCTTCGTTATTTTAAAATTTTATTTGTAATGGATTTCCAGTTTAGTAATTTTTATTAAAAGAATTAAAAAAAATGAGACATATACAATCACAGTTATAAGAGTGTCATCCTCCAAATTAAATCTACGGATATCGGAACCAGTATTATATTTATAATTTACGAAAGTATTCCCATATAGACTTCTATTTTTTGTAATTTATACTGCGCGATCACGCATTAATATTTCTATTTATAATGGATTAATTACAGTAAGCCATATACATATATATAATTTCATTATTCCCCAAGTTTGCACAGGTGCTCGAAGAAAAATACTGTGTGCTGTTCCGAAACAGCCATTTAAAAATAAATATACTACGTACAATGAAATACCAGTACGAGTATATGACGTACACACGTCTTTACAACCATAACAAATACAAGAATATACATATATATATATATATATATTACAATACAATAACGCGACGATGGTAGTTAGCGAAGATAGAGCGCGACCATAGAATTTTAAGGGAAACCTAACCGAACGTGCCTCCCGCCAACCACGATTGAAAGGCGACTGAACTCAGAGCAGAAAAGGGGATTTCCACCACACACACAGACGGATGGACGGACGGACGAACGAACGCGGGATTTCGTGAAGGAGGAAGGTCTCGTGCATATAAAGGTGTGGCAGCACACCACAACGGATAAAACTAAAAGGAGTAAGGCAAATCAAACAGCCAGAAAGGGAGGGGGCCATTAATATAATTTAACCATTACACAAAATTAATTACAAGCTGCTCTCGAGATGTGAAAGGCGGTTTTGATATCAGTCATAGAAGCAAAGGCCGATGATATATCCGACAAGAGCGTAAATACGAAGATACACGGGCGAGATTTGTCAATGTTTTTTTATGTTTTACTTTAAGGAACCAAATACTGAAATTCAATTTCGAAAAAAAAATAAAATAAATAACGAGGTTAAGACAAAAAAAAAAATCATCTCTTATGTTGACATTTCATTTAAACAATGTACATTGAAGAATATTCCATTTATACGAGACTTGCTTTACATTCAGGTTTTTTGACGACATAAATCTTTATTAACGTATAATATTTTATTTAATAATGTACAGTATTAGGAAAATTAATTAAGTACAACAATATATTCAGAAGAAAAAATTAGAGGCATAATAAATGTGCTAAAATTCAATTCACTTTTTTCATTGTTCCTTATCACATCAAGAAATTTTGAATATGATTAGGAAATTTTATTTCATATGTTTCTTACTCATTCCATTGGGCCTTCCATTCAAACTTGGGCAGTTTTCCCCTTGATTCTAAGCAGTTTAAGATAAACTTTTGACGGTTGTCATATCCTATTCTTTCCTGACATGCCTTTGTTACTAGGTTCACTGCCCTTTCCACACTGACTGTGGCATGGAAAAGAAGCGGTTCTTTTGCATTATCCTCCCAACACTATTTTTTTATATTTTTATATAATGTTGGTTTGGTTTTGGTTATGGTACTTTATTTTCCTTCCATTATAAAAAAAAATTAGTGTTGGGAGGATAATGCAAAAGTACCAAAGAAGCTATCTCCAGTGGCTTACATCGAGCTTGTAGTAGCTCATCGTCGCTAAAATTGTTTAGCAGCGCTGGAGAAGTAATGACCTCTTTTTGCCAATCGATCAATCATCTCGATGTAGTCAGTAGATTGGAAATTGAGGGTTCGAGGAAACTCAAAGTTTCTGGTACCTGAAAATCCTGTTCTTGAAAGGATGATTTTCTGACTAGCTTGCTCCCTAATTTCTAGTCTCTTGTCAGTTACCATTGATATGAGTATATTTTCTGGGTGGGCAAAGTAGGCGTTATTCTTTAATACTGGTTCTATGAATGATCTATGTTGTTCATCTAAATTTCGAAGCAAGTACATTAAATGCCAAAAGTTATATGCACCATCAGTTGCATTAGGATGGGATTTTATCCAAAACCACCCTGGAGCATAGAACTGCATAATAATCTTGACTATCTTGAAGGTTTTTATCGGGATTTGGCGTTCAGATATATAATCGAAGGACACTGTTGGCTAGAGTTAGCCAGCGAACATGGTGAAGAGTACCTGGGGATCGAGTGGACAGATCTTGAGAAGTGTCTCCAGTTTGCACTGCCAGACACATATCTTTGATCACTTCTTAACTCCTTCACAACATTTGCTAGAATTTCTTTAATGTTTCCCTTTACGCGAGAATATTTGACTACCTCCAATTTTGTTAAATCTGTTTTCAGTTTATTCCCAATTGAACCCACAAGTATTTGGACCTGTTGTTTTACAATCACTAGCTTTGTAGACGTGCATAAAAGGCAGCTCATTCAAATGCAAGAGGCACACCAACCACTGCACTGGTCTGCTAAGATGAATTTCAACCAGTTTTATGGGTCCACCAATTTTTCCTGTATTTACAGGAGTACCATCACACAGTAAAGCAGTGGTGCACAAACGTTTTGGATGTGAGGGCCAAACCAACCATCTGTTTTATATGTAGGGGCCAGATATATAGATATTCTATTTTTTATAATAACCAGGGGTAATATTTCACATTTTTCTTTGGGTAGCTAACTTTTTCATTGAATTGAAAAGACCCGTGGGGGCCACATTTGGCCCGCGGGCCAGGGTTTGTGCATCACTGCAGTAAAGCTTTGCTAGTATCTGTGCTGTTCGAGTCTGTAATAATAGTTATCAATTCTTCTGCTATGCAGCAAGCAGTTCCATTATCTGGTGTGACATGGTCTACATAGATGCTTCCAGGTTCTTTCACAATAACAAAGTGGTATTCTTTTATCTTTCCAATTTTAGTTAATGTGTTATCTTTCCTTCCATCAAATCCAAGGCACTCCATCTTCAGATTTTGACCCAAAAGTATTTGTTTAACCATGCGATTTCTTTCTAATTTCTTTCTGTCAAGCATGTTGGTGTGGTTAAGGATCCCCATATCTTTTAAAGTTACATTGACTATTGCAGCTGCAGCTCTACAACTTACACGATAACGATCTGCTGTTAATGCTAGATTCTTATAGGAGTGCCTGTTCTGAATATTCTCAGTCAATTCTAAATCGACCTCATAATCTACATCCTGACTCTCTGAATCTACATTCATGTCTTCTTAGGTATTTCCTATAAATTCCGATGGTAAAACATTGATGGCTTCAGTCATTTCTTCTTGTGCTTTTAGCTCTTACTAAAGATCTCTCTGTTGAACTAGCTATGCGATCAATTGATCCTAACTGATTTTTTCTTTGTTTCTGACCCACAAAAGACTCCCATTGGTATTTTATCCTTACACCTACAAGATTTCCTCTCAATTCCCTTACCATAGCATTCACAAGAAGATATCAAACATTTCATCATACTGAGCTACTTTTAAGGCAAAACTTTCATTTCTTCGATGTAACGGCACCTTGTTCAATTTTGAGACTACTACTATTAGTCGACTGACTTTTAGATAGATACCCTTGTTGTTGTTAATCGTAGGAAAAGAAAATTTCATCCAAATGTCTTCAATATCTTTTACAACAACCATGTAACAATCATTAGCAGGTGCTGATCCTTTTGATTTAGCTTCTTCACGACGGCGCACAAAAAGGTACTGTCTCACATCATCTGCTTTTGAAGGAGTCATGGCTGCTGGGAATTCCCAAGGATATTCCGTAGGATAGGGGTAGTAGGGTAGCACATGCTTGATTTTTTTAATATTTTGTTAAAGTGGTAAAAAAAACCTTCTCACATAGTGTACTTTTTAAGAAATAAAAAAAATTTCCCATTTTCGACCCAGCCTAATGTACATCTTTCCCCAACGGAATACCTCTTAATTTACTGGGAAGGTCGACTTTGTACTTGATTAATAACATTGTATTAGTCGCCAAAGTCGACAGAGAGAGCCAGTCCCAAACACGTGATTTTCAAACATTTTGTGTGTCACCCAAGTCAAGTACAGTTAACTTAAGTTTAAGGTGCTGTATTTAAATAACCGAGGTCTTTACGCACTACGGCTAACTCATGAAATAGGTAGGTAGGTAGGTTGGTTGGTGGTTGTTGGCAAATTAATCGCAGTTTCAACCCAGAGGGTCATATCACAGCGAAAGCACAAGGGTGATCAAAGCACCAGTGGCTCTATCAGGAACGAGGGGAAAATCGGCAAGCAAATGGGCTAAATGTCCAGGGGGCAATCTCAAAGCCAAGGTGTCGATAATGAGCCTCATCGTAACGGTAACGCTCAAAAAGGATGTGAGCGACTGTCAGCAGTAGAAAGCGAGTATAGCATAAACGGAGGATGATCTCTACTCAGGTGGTGCCCATACGCGAGTAAGACGGGGAGGAGGAGGATGCGGAGCTTACTGGCATCTTGCACATCCCATGTTTGGCACCAACGGGACCAATTAGCATTATGAATGATTATACCAAGGTCAAAGTGAGGCAGCAGACACACTACACGGCCAAGAACTCAATCAGGGCCGTAACTAGGGTTTAGAAATTAGTGAAGTCCAGATTTTTTTCGAGCGCGGCGGGACGAGCAAAATTCAGACCAAAATGACATCTACAAACACAACCCAAGCTATACACTAAACACAAAACCCTTGTCTATAATAAAAGCCCTCTAATGTTTAATACAAGCTCGACGCTCCCTCTTTTCAAAAGAAAAGCGGTAATATGCGTTTCATACACGGAGAACGGTTCAGTTTTTTTTTTACCTCATAGGTAGTTACGGCCATGAACTCAATCACGGCTCGGTTGGCGGCTCAGTCCGCCGCCTCATTGCCTTGTACGCCAACACTAGATAGCATCCAGGAAAAGCAAACTGTCTTCCGACGAGAGTACATCAAATAGAGCCAGAGAAAAATCCTGGTTACTAAGGGCCGCCTCCAGGAGGAGTGACCCAGACCGAGAACTGCGATGTTCGAGTGAGACTGGGACTAGAACCTCGTCGCTATTTTCTGCAGAGCTCAAGTCTGAGAATAGCCGCAAGTTCGGTGGTGTGGAAGCAGCGGCGAGAAAACTGACACTGAGTGACCCTCCCGAGCCCACCACTCCAAAACCCTCAGCATCCTGTGATTTGGAGGCATCGGTATAAAATGCATCTTCGTTCGCATATCATGATCGATGTTCCCTGAAGTGATCATACAACCTATGGAGTCTTGCTCGAAACTACCCGAAGCGAGAAGCAGACGAAGGGGGCGTCCGGGGAGCCTCGCTTACAGCTACTTCGAAACAAGATGTATGCAAGTCACGAAGCGCAGCGCGACATCTATCTCCATAGGGAAAGGCCCACTCTCAGTTACAAAACAAGCGCTCGGGTAAGACCTGAGCGACTACAAAAGACAGTAAGCGACCCTAGAGTCGTACACAGCCGTGCCTCGGCACGCAAGAGGACGTGCATAGGGGTAAGAGCACTGTTGAGACACAGACTCGGAATTGGGAAAGTAAGGAAGGCGCCCGTACAAACACGTATCGCCGGATAAACGGGATCTAGTCTTGGCAGGGTGGGTAGCAACGGCGACGAGCGGGCCCCGCAGCCATACAAGATGAGGGGGGAGGAACGGCAAACTCTACTAACCGTACGTGGCAGTTATGCAATGACGGGGTTGTTTAACCTCCTTCGCAACATTTAAGGTCATATGACGGAGGGGACCTACAACTTTAAGTGGAATCCGAATCACGGGTCGCTACATAATCTGGACGCAGAGGATGGTCTCCCATCCAACTACTACCCAGACCGAATGTCGCTTAAATTCGCTGATCAACGGGAAGCGATGTTACGACATAGCCCTGTGGCAGTTCAGTGGTTTAAGACATCTTTCGAACAAGCTTTTTCGAACTGGAGGATTAGATATAGGCTAAAGGGGTGGCGTAGCTAGATAGTGCAAGAGAGGTGGGAATGAAGTCCTATGTATGTATGTATGTATGTATGTATGTATGTATGTATGTATGTGGGAGGGGGGGGGGGTTCTATAAAAAAAGGGGTTTTTTTTTATCGTACAAGATTATATTTTGAATTTCACTCGCGTTAGGATTTTAATTAAAAAACACAATCAAATTACTACTACTTCATGCTACCTCAAGGTTTTATGCACCCAGTTTTTTTTTGCGTTAGATTAATCCAGACTAACTTAAGTGAACCTAAAAGAACATTTACAACAAAGTAGGAGTTATTTTCCCGAGTTGGAGGAAAGTGATTCAAAATAAATACATATACATTACAAAATGCTCAGCTTCGCAAATGTTTGCTAACCACACTGTCTCGAGCGCCCCGGAAGTGAGAGTACGTGCTCAATACCGTTTCAAGCAGAGAATTAAAAAATCAGCAAACCCAGTTTTAAAAGTTATTCATTGGTCCCGTCACTCGTATGTCTAGACATATGAAAACGTTTGTCTGTAGCTCCACTAAACTTCGACACTGCTATTTTGTATTTTTTTTTTTTATTTCAGGTTGTGTTGTTCCTATTTGTCTTATGGACTGTTGGTCTGTTAATAAACTTTATCCATTTTCAAATATATACGGTATATATTGTACAAAACATTTTTGTTCTTGTCAAATATCATGCACAGTACTGCTCTCAACCCACACTGTTCTTACGTTTTCTTACTATGTATGAACACGAAGTAGAAAACTGTGCACGAGGTACTGAGAACAAAATTTTATTAAACTACATTAAAAAAAGATATTAATTATACCGGGTGTGTGTAATGAAGTAACGCGAGTGAAGAGAAAAATCTGATTTGAATTATATTAACGCGAGTAAACATGGACGAGTAATATTTATTACACGTACTTTATAACAACTGGATATTCGATCGTAAGGTTTATAAGAGGCGTTAGAAATGTCCACCATCGACCTCTATTTCAAATAGCATTTGTCTCCTCACTCGCGTTACTTTATACAAACCTTTACCAATCTCAACCAACCTTTAGCACCTGACAGTCCAGTAAGAAAAAACTTTAAAAAATGCTTTGAAAAGTAGTTAAAAATAATTTCTTGGAATTGCTTTATTTTACCTTAAAATATAAACTTGCAAATATAACAATGTTTAAAAAAAAAATTGCAGCCCCTTTTTTTTAAGTTCCGATTTACACAATATATATAAATTCTACCAAATTTTAAAACTGAATAAGATTAATTCTTCAAGGAAATCAAATTATGATCCTTAAAAATCATTTTATCAGTGATTTCGGAACATTAAACAAATGATGATTCCAAAAGAATGACAGTATAAGAGTGTGTCAATATCTCAAAAACTGGACTGGTAAAAAATAATTTCAGTTTTTCAAATGGAGAAATTCCCAGTACTATCAGAACATGAAAGAACCAAAACCTGCTATGTCCCCGCCTAAATTTTTGACCTTGACCTTTGATGCAGGAACATTATTCTTGTTCGTGACACATGGTCTTGCGATGATCCGTGTGTGAAGTTTCAATTTGTCTTGGGCTTCACAGAAGGGCTTCACAGAAGGGCTTCACAGAAGGGCTTCACAGAAGGGCTTCACAGAAGGGCTTCACAGAAGGGCTTCACAGAAGGGCTTCACAGAAGGGCTTCACAGAAGGGCTTCACAGAAGGGCTTCACAGAAGGGCTTCACAGAAGGGCTTCACAGAAGGGACGGACAAATGCAATTCACTATGGGCCCTCCGAACTTATTTGGTCGGGGAACTAATTATTCCGAAAACGAAGTTTTCAGGTCAGGAGATAAAAGGTTGAGCGTAGAATTTATAAAAGTGGTTTTAAAAATTTAATAGCCAACGAGCAAAACTTTTCCTATATATATATATATATATACAGGGTGAGTCAAAAGTAGCGCCCGATTTCTGTTTTTTCGGCTGTCAGATTCTTTCTGGGAAGTCATGTTGTTAATAATTGTCTTGCAGATTATTAATTTTCTTAGTTTATTTATTTATGTTTTTGTTTTGCAGGTTATTGCTGAGAGTTTGGAAAGTTACTGAATTTGCACCAAATTGAACCATGAATTACCTTTCAATGAATCAACGCATTGCGGCCGTGAAACATTACTACAAATGTAATGAACAACCAACGATGGCGGCACGCCGTTTGGCACAGGAATTCGATATTAACCCATCCCAGGGAAGAAACATACGATTGATTGTCGAGAAATTTGAAGCAACAGGGTCGGTAGCCACTGCAAAGAAGTCCGGTCGTCCGAAAACGGCAACGAATGTAGCTAAGGCTGAAGAAGCCATCAGGAGACTGGAACAAAGTCCGCAAAAGTCAACTCGCCGTTTATCTGCAGAGTTGGAAGTAAGCCAATCAAGTGTTATCCGTATCCTTCACCAGAAAAAATGGAAACCTTACATTCCACGCTTACTGCATGTTCTTCATGATGGAGATGACGACCGCCGTCTTCAATTTTGCGAAGAGTTCTTAGCTAAACTTGACGAAGAGGACACAATGCTAGACAACATCTGGTGGTCAGATGAGGCATGTTTTAAGCTTAACGGCACAATTAACAGACACAATTGTGTCTACTGGGCTGCGGAGAACCCAAGAGTGACAGTTGAGAAGGAGGTAAATTTACCTGGCGTGACAGTTTGGGCAGCCATATCTCCATTAGGGATAATTGGACCCTTTTTCTTTGAGGGATCTGTCACTGCAGAAATTTACCTGGATATGCTGCAAACCTTCTTTTGGCCCAGGGTACAAGATCAGGACTGTTATTTCCAGCAAGATGGAGCTCCACCTCATTATGGACGCCATGTTCGTCAGTGGCTTGATGAAAACTTTCCCGGAAAGTGGATCGGCCGCCGCGGTCCGATCGAGTGGCCGGCACGCTCCCCAGACCTTACACCTCCAGATTTCTTTCTTTGGGGGCTCATGAAAGACCTTGTTTATCGTGAAAAGCCTCGTACCATTCAGGAATTGAAGGCTCAAATCACTGCAAAGTTTGAGGAAATTGATATCGAACTCTGCAGGCGTGTGTGCCACTCTGTGCCTGCAATTGTGCATCGATCACGAGGGAGGGCACTTTGAAAATTGCAAGTAAAACAGCTTGGTACAGTTCCGTAATAATTTTCCCCCGAATAAATGGTTAGATAAACATGTCATTCATTTATTTCTACCTTCTTGTACACTGTAATACAAATGGCAAACAAACAATCAACTGACAGAAATCGGGCGCTACTTTTGACTCACCCTGTATATATATATATATATATATATATATATATATATATATATATATATATATATTTTTTTTTTTTTTTTTTTTTTTTTTTTACACACACACACACAAAAGCAATACGTATCCGATATCGGATAAAGCGGACCATTACCGGATTTAACCATTTACAGATTTCTCTCGGAACGGAGCGGGACGTAGCGACGATTATTACGGTGTTAAATCAGCTACTAAGCGAGTGCCCGTGTTAATAATTAGGAAACACAGCGGTGCCGTTAATACATTTAAAAATCACTTACCTTCCCCAGTTCCTCCAAAGCCGTTTTGGTCCCCCGTGAGCTCCCTTGTACCGTGTTCCCCCGAGGTAGATCAAACTAAACGAAGAACTGTTCACAGGACAAAAATAAAAGTTACAAATTGTACAAATTGGTCATATTATTATTTAAAGTCGCTTAACCTCCTCCGTAACGGCAAAGGTCGTGACAGAGGGGACCTACGGCTTTACGTGGGACAGGGACTATTTAAGGGTCGCTACATCATACGAACGGAGAGGACGCCAAACCAACTACAGAACAGACCCAGCGTCGCTTAACTTTGTTGATCTAGCGAGAAGCGGCGCCGCGACGTGGCCACGACGCAGCCAAAATTGGTCATAAAATAGTTTTCCTCCTAAACGCGACTGACGTTTCACACTAGTAAAAATGTGTTAACTAAAGAAAACTAAATGGAGTTCTTTACGAGTGACCCCCCTTCGAAGACCCCTCACCTGCTCTCTCCTCCTCCTGCTGCTTTCCGTTGCTCTTCTTTGCTCTGACTCGAGATGGTGGTATCGCTGTCTCCACTCGTGCTGTCTTCCAATTCACTGAGGTCGGAGGTCCTCACGAGGGGGGTTTCCGGGGTCAGGGAACGCGTTAGGGGGTTCGACCCTGGGGTTTGGGAAGACAACCCTTGAGGCGTTGACCCGTGGGTCAAGGAAGACGACAAAGGATTCGACTGAGGGGCTGACCTTGGGGTGGAAGACGATGGAGACATGGGGGAAGGAGTTCCCTGAGGGTGGTTGTCAGCAATTTCGACGCTTTGGTTGTCGATGGAAGTCACGTGATTGCTGTCAGTGAGAGAGATGGTGAGAGTGGGACTCCCACTGAGGGAAGGACCTCTGTAGGTTCCACTCGAGATCGTGACCAAACTTTCATTCTCAGCGACGAACACCGTGCCTACCCCTTCCTTTTCTAAACTCGAGTTGGAGGTCAACTTGCTATAAGCCCATCCCTGAACCTTGTCCAACGACGAAGGGATAGAGGGGCTAAGTGACGTAAAACTGGACGAGGCGTTGGGATGTTTACCCTTAGGGGACTGGGGGTCTAAGGGAAGGGAAGACATGCAAGAGACGAGGGTGTTGGTCGAGCACTCGCTGTCACACGGTGAAGGAACGCTCTTCAGGGTACAAGTATCATCGTCTGAAAGGCGGATCAAGCATTAAGTTTGTCTCAATACAATCCTACAACCTTAGGTCAAGGTTACACGAGCGACTTCGTCGCTGCGACGAAGTTGTACGACAAATCGCAAATAATAAGTACTGTTGTTTCCTATGAGGCAAGCTACACGGCAAACAGTACTGCGACAATTATTCTCTGTTGCATCCGGCTGAGTTGTATTGTTCAAGTGCGGTAGGCTACACGAGCGACTGTTAACAGCGTCACTGCCACGTGCCACTAAGAAGTTGCAGCGACAAAGTCGCTCGTGTTGCCTTGGCCTTAAAACTAATATTAACGTATCTTAACATCAACACTACCTTAACCCGCAGAGAATGCATCATCCTGTTTCATGGAAGGTTTGATTAAATATCTAATCGATGTTAGACTGAAATGTTCTTTAAAAATAAATTCTTCCTGGAAATGAAACTTTCATCCTAATCCTGACCCCCATCTCCTGTTATCCAAACGAATACACGTTTTGGGGGTTGGTAAACTCTTCCGTAATGGCAAAGGTCACGTGACGGAGACGACGTGTATAGCTTCACGTGGTATCCCAACCATCTAAGGGTTAATACATCTTTTGAACGGAGGAGAATCACCCATCCAACTACCAGAACCACTGGTGTTTAACATAGCTGATCTAATGGGAAGCAGTGTTATGACGTTGCCACGTTATGCATACATTAGCACACCCACATAGAGGAATGCTTATGAACGCGTTGCAAAAACCTCAATTTTCTCACCCTGCGAAAATGCGTCATAGAATTCATCTTCAGCCCCAGTAGGAAAGAACCTTCTTGGTCTCGAGAGTGATCTGAAGGAATTTGCTGGGGTATTGTAGAGAGAGACTACATCTGGAGAAGAAGGGAGTCTGGAGGCAATAGACTCTTCAAGGTCATGGTGTTCAGTTGCTAAAACCCTAAGAGACTCCTCCAGGACTCTCACCTTCTCTTTCTCTTCCTTTAACTGGAGTTCTCTTACCTGTCAAAGGAAGAAATAATAGAGCAATGGAGAAAAAAATTATGAACCGAGAAGTGGTATGAAGGGAAAATTTGAAAGGAACCTGACCCTGTAAAGACTCGGAACCCGTTTCCATGGCAACTCGAAATGCTAAGCAAATCATGCATTACTTTCTTTCCTTCAGTGGAATTCCAGTGTGAACTTTGACTAAACTGGTCTAAAATAATTTAATTTCATCTCGCTTCCCAAGGATGAGCAAACATTTGGAATCCAACTTCAGGCATTTTTAACACGGAACAATTTCACAATTCCACTCCTATAAGAAGTTATTAAACAGCAGCATGCAGTAGGCCTGTTCAAAAATCAACTTTTCTTATTTTCATAGGTTTCTGTACATTTTCCCATGCTTTTTGACCTGAAAAAGCCGAAAATCACAACTATTTTGACCTAGGATGTTGGGAAGCATTGCCGCATGGAGCTTTAAATTTTCTGCCTTGAAATCGGCCAAAGCGCCAATTCCGGGGTCCCTTGAATTATGTTTTGCACTTTAACTTTTGATCTAAACAAGATAGAGCAACAAATTAGGTATCAAATGAAAGAGCATAAAATTAATAAATAATAATAATAATAAATAATAATAATCTATCATTTTTCAGGAAACAACAGAAACTCAATCAGAATCTAGAAAACCATCTACAAGTTACAACTTCACAATGGCATTAAGCAAGGAGCTGAGGGAGCTCCGTGGGCGCACAGTTGATATCTCAGAACCTCCACGTACTGTCCACAGGCAGGTGTCAACTGGGCCATCTACCAGATCTCTCACTGAAACTTTCCTGGTTGGATACCCTTCAGCTTTTATCAGTGGTTCCCAGCTTCCCACCAACAGACAGGCGTTCCAGTATTTCCTTAATCTTCAGAATTTACCGGAAAATGCAGGGAGGCCCATGGTTCAAGACCTTGCATATGAAACGGTTGAATCTATCATCCCATTCTGGCAGATGGCTAGGATCAAGACAATGACCAAGTACAACGCAATGAAGCTCTTCATGAAACTACATGAGAAACATCGTGCTCTGGTGAAAAGCAAAGGAAAAGCAAGTAACCCTGGAGGAAAAAGAGCAGCATTTGTGCTGGAATTAGACAGCCTGTTCGATATAGGAGCTCCAGATGCAATCCAGGAAATACAGAACAACAGACTGTTATCCAGAGAGAAGAAAGATGAGGATATCAGGTTCTACGAAGACCAAAAGACTGAGAGGAAAGGTCGTATGTCTGGTCATGACAAGATTTTTGAGACAAGATCCCTGCAGCAAGCAGCGAGGAATGAAAGACTGCAGCATAGACAAGAACAAGGTAAAACTAATTACTTTGAACGTTACAAAAAGTTTTAAGTTTTACTCCATTGCGATATTTAGCATGTACTTAACAATTACTGTCTTAACATGTTGTACTATTTTACAGCTGCAGCAGAACAAGAGGCAGTTGTTCATGTGGATGACATTACCTGGGGTGACTCAACTGACAACGACGCTAACACAGAGGACATGGATTACCATCAGCCTCGTCCTGGATGTTCTCACCATCAAGACACTGACTAGTGTGACTTTGACGTTTCCAAGGAAGGTCATGGAATGTGATGTCATCTGCAATACAGCTGATCGTCTTGGTTTATCAGACAATCAAGTTACTGCCATGGTTTCTGCCACCTTGAAAGCTGGAGGGGCTGATCTGGATAACTTCGTCATCTCAACCTCAACAACACGTCGCAACAGAATGCTGTCCAGGTATAATATCAGCCAGAGTCACATGTCCAAGTTTTGTGAAACCCCCCCACAGTACGCTGCCTTACACTGGGATGGAAAGTTGCTCAAAGATGTCTTGGGCAGTGAACCTGGAAGTACCTCAGAGACTTTAGCTGTGCTAGTGTCTGGTCCACCTTCATACACTGAAGGAAAGTTATTAGGAGTACCTGTCATCGACAATTCTTCTGGCACAGCTCAGGGTTCAATGGATTTACTGGAGACATGGGAACTTACGGATAATGTTACTGCCCTTGTTTTTGACACTACATCCAGTAACAGTGGAGTTCACAGAGGAGCTGCCAAACTGCTAGAGAAAATGCTGAACAAAAAGGTGTTTTATCTGGCCTGTCGACATCACATCCTGGAAATCCTAGTAGGAGCAGTTTGGGAGAAGCTGTTTGGGAAGGTGAAGGGGCCAGATAATCCCTGGTTTGAGCATCTGAAGGATGTTTGGACGGACTTGTCCAAGGAAAACCCAAAGATGCTGGCTATCAACAGCAAATGGCTGAAGGAAAAGAAGAACAGTGAAGAAATACTCCAAGACATTCTAACAGCAGAAAGGCTTCCAAGAGCCGACTACAGGGAAATGGCTGAACTGACAGTCATTGTTCTTGGAGGAACGCCTCCTCGAGGTATTCACTGGAGTCGACCAGGCGCCATTCATCAGGCCAGATGGATGGCCAGAAACCTGTACTCCATGAAAATGCTGATGTTTGCAGATCAACTTGAGTACGACGAAGAGACTGTATCAAAGCTGGAAAGACTCAACACCTTCCTTGCGCTGTTCTACACTCCTGTATGGATGATGTCAATGTCTGCTGCAGATGCTCCCGTGAATGATCTAAGTCTAATCCAGGACATGTTGAAGTACAAGAAAACTGACCCAGAGCTTGCTGATGCAATACTTAAGATGGAAAACCACAAATGGTACCTGACGCAGGAAGTCGTGCCATTTGCCCTGTTCAGCAGTAGATTGAGTGACACATTGAAGCACGACATTGCTGCCCAGTTACATGCCACTGAGAAGCCAGACAGCTTCAGAAGAGGAAAGCCTCTATTCCAGAGTGTCATAGCTAAGACCACCCTGGTTGATCTCATTGGCCCAGAATCACATTTCTTGCTGGACACACTGAACATTGGATCCGAGTGGCTTCTGGAACCTGTCACGTCTTGGCCACAGAATGAGGACTACAGAAAAGCGTTGGACTATGTTAAGAATCTGAAAGCGGTGAATGACATTGCTGAACGTGGTGTCAAGATGATGAGCGACTTTGCAAATGTCATAACAGATGCCAAGCAAAGGGACTATCTCCTTCAAGCTGTGGAGTTCAACAGACGCCGCTTTGACAGCTTCAAGAAACAAACTCTCAACAACTGACTGTGTAAATGTCATTATGAAATTAATCATCATGTAATGCTTTCACTTCTTGATCGATTAGACTTGTGACAAAATGTTAATCTCAAATTTGTGTCATGAATAAGGCGCCTTGTCTGCCTTGAGTGTGAGAAAACGAATTTTGTGATATTTCTGAAATCTTTGTTGTATGTGCCATTTCTTGTTCCAAGACTATCATAATTGTATAAGTTAGAAAGAGGATTAAAAACACTTTAATTTGGTGCCTATTTTGTTGCTCTATCTTGTTTAGATAAAAAGTTATAGTGCAAAACATGATTCAAGGGATCCCGGAACTGGTGCTTTTGGCCGATTTCAAGGCAGAAAACTTAAAGCTCCATGCGGCAATGCTTCCCAACAACCTAGGTCAAAATGGTTGTGATTTTCGGCCTTTTCAGGTCAAAAAGCATGGGAAAAAGTACAGAAACCTATGAAAATAAGAAAAAGTTGATTTTTGAACAGGGCTAACTGCATGCAGCTTATGAATATTCCATTTTAAACGAGACAAATGTGTAGAAGAACTAAATACAAATTTCAATTTTCATTGAAAATACCTTCTAAACATTACATGTGACGCACAAACTAAATCTACATTGTCTTCTACATAAACCACTGGAGAACTTATCGACAGCGCCTTAATCAAATTTCTGAAGTTAACAAAGTTAAATGCCAATTTTATTAACCTCTTCCTGTTGCTTTAAGAGGGAAAGACAATGACTGAGACTGGACGCCATGTTGCGAGCTGTTGTGCCTAAATGACTGAACTTCTGAAAAGTAAATTTAAGAGTTAATTTCTCGTGCATCTCGATGAAAAATTTCATTCAACAGAATCCTACTTCTTTCAAAAACTTCGTTAAGTATTACATCATTCCTAACAAGAGGCTTCATTTCTGGTTAATAACAATTCGTCATTAATATGAAATGATGGTAACGCAGAAGAATTTAATAAGTAAATTGCTTAGCGAATTCCCTTACAATCTAAATGACACTACTATTACTGCTACTTTCATTTACTTTAACGTAACACGCTCTCCCTAAATGACAGAAGTCTAAAATTCTTACTAAAGAATTCGTATAAGCTCCCCCCACCCCCATCCCGTCCCCTTTTAAAAAATAACCCAATTAGATATAATTTTTTTTTCCTGATAAACTTAATGAACAATCAAACCTTGAGCATATTGTGCACAGATGCCTGCTTCAGCTGTTCCTCTTCCAAATAAGATATCAGTGCCATCACTTCCTGAACTTCTTGCTCCAAGACTTCCTGATGGGCCTTGGCAGTCGCTAGGGCATCCTGAGAAAAAGGAAGCAGGATTGAGAGAATAAATGAGAGGGTATTTTTCCGCTAAACGAGAGTAAATCCAGTTTTTAAATTTGTGAAATAATTCAGTTTCAAAGTGCTTATTTTTCAATTTTTGTCAAGAAAAGTGTCACCCAAAAAGTTCTGCAGCTTTTCCAGCAAAGTATATACTTGTAGTGAATGTAAATTTAAAAGAAAAATGTATTTAGTGTTTTTCATAACCAACGAACATATTTTAGGTTTTTCGCTCAGGTGCCGAGATAACCCTCTTTTTTTTTTTCTTTTTTTTTCTTTTTTTTTCCAGTGGGTACGTTAGCACCCTGTGTGAAAAAGGGGGAGGGGGTGTTCCAAGTGTTTAAAAGAGGTACCTCCATGCACCCGAGGGGCTTGATCGCCTTCTCGTCGTCGTCGTCATCGTCCGAATCGATTGAGAACCCGTGTTGGACATAATGGGTAGAGAACTTAATGTGGTCCTCCAAAGCGGACACCCACTTCTGAGATAAAATAAAACGAGAGAACCGTAACTACTGTAAATGGAACCTTAACGATTACAAACATAGCCAGGATGAAAACTGTCTGGAAAGAAGTTCAACGAAAATTTAAAATTTCAGAACCCCCAAATATTACTAATTAATACTTCTGAAATTGCATTCCTTTCAGCGAACAGGAAATTATTTCGAGAAAAAAATATCTAGAACCCTTATTTCCCTACAGGGAAGGGAGTGGGCGAACCCGAGAATCACAGAATAGGTGGCCGGATCAACTTCAACCAAGGCGAAGATGGTCCGAAATCGAACCCAACCAACCTAGGCACGGGAGCCCATACAAGAACATGGTAATTACTAAATACGAGTACGAGGCACCAAAATTACCTGTCTATTAACGCAGGCAGAATGAACGGGATCAGGCAGGGCTGCCAATCGGTGCCTCGTGCCATCGCTGTATTGCACCACGAACACCGCCTGATCCCCTCCGATCGCTGGCACTACTTTGGCACTGTCCAGGTACTTGTAATCCCTCCGCCCCACACCGGAACTGGCATCGGCTCGGCTACTGAAGAAGGTTAGCACGCCGCGCTCCAATACGGACTGTCAATGGGAAAAAAAATAAATAAAAAAAATAAATAAAAAAAATAATGGAAAAATAAGTGAAAAGAATGAGCTTACTCAAAAAACTTAAAACGGCCCTAATTATTACAGATATATTTACGCCTACGAAACAGATCTAAAACTAAAGTGATGAAGAATAAAGAACCTTTAAGAAGTCTTTAGTTTCACTTGACTGAACATTCGTGAAAGGATGTAGAAGCCAATTTTAAAATGTTGCCATCGTCAATTAATCAAACCATTTTAAAAGATTATTAAATACTCCAATTTATTGAAATAATAATAATAAGTTTCAAATCTTAATTAGTAACTACTAGTTCGCTACATAAAAAATACTTTAAATTTTTTAAAACAAAATCCAGCTGCCTACTTAGTCTTCTCCAATCTCTGCGGGAACCGGAGCGCTGTTTAGCGCCTTAAAACCCGTCTCAAATACATATATAATACAAACCACCTCCTCATTCGCATTCCATGTTAAATCATTCAAGTTTTTCCCAAACTTGTAGTATTTTCACGAAACTTAACCACGACTTTCCATACATGAAATAAAAGTACGCACCAAATTTTACCTCTTACTCTATTACCCAAAGCGAGGTCATTCATTACAGGACTGACCTGGACCACCAGACCCCCATTTTCGAGATCATAACTTTCTTGCTAAATTAACTAAAAATGGTTTAGTATCATTTTGAAGATCTTTAATATAACTAACTCTCCTAATGTTAAATTTTAATAAAAACAGTCAAATTTTTTATCGACTTTAAATCATCAATCAGATCAAGACTCGCACCAGACATTGGTCACTTTATTAGCAACAAATCACAAATTTTTCTTCAAGACTGGATTTTGCTTTCACGATTGGATTTTTCCTCCTGCATGCTAATGTAAAGTAATGAAGATGTACTCACTGTCGGGTATGCTTCAGAGCAGGCGTTGGAAACCTTTTCAATAGCATGAGCCACATCAAAATGTTAACACACTTAAACGAACCACAAGCCCTCAATCTTTGGAAATCTAGACTTTTTTTTTTTTTATTATGATGGCTGTGCGCGAGCCACACCCAAAGTTTTAATGAGCCGCAGGTTCCCGACCTATGCTTTAGAGAAGGAGTTTTCAAACTGTGTTCCGTGGAACCCTACCCTAGGTTTCAACCCTACAAATATGTAGAACTTAAAAGTTCCTGGATTCAGATTTTAAAAAGAATATACTGAAGTTGCCACACGAGCCTTGAAATATATTACTCCTTTTGCAACAACATAATTATCTCTGCGAGAAAACCTTCTCTCTATATATGGCAACAAAAAACAAATATAAAAGTAGACTAAATATAGATGATGTTATCTGCAAGCGGATATCATCAATTGCTCCAAATATTGAACTTTTATCCAAAGAAAAGCAATCACATCCAAGTCATTGAACATTTATTTGTTTATTAACTATTAAAATTACTCTTCAATAACTAAAATTCCTCACTTAATAATTTCGCATTGAAAACTCTAATTTTACAATAAAAATGATATTTTTATATTTAATTTCTTTTATGCTGACAGTAATGTGAGGGGAAATTTAAAATAAATAGGTCAATAAAAGTAAATCGTCTTTTTTTTCCTTGTAAATTTCTAAACTTATACAATTATATGAATTTCACAAAAATATGTACAGTATATGTAAATTTCATAAATAAACTGCAGTGAGCATAAATGGAGTTTTACCACCATTTTGCCTTATATCATTAAAATTTTACCTGTTGGTCAAGGTTCCGTGAATTTTTTTTTTTACATAAAAAGTTCAGTGGCTTCAAAAACTTTGAAAAACTCTACTTTAGAGTAAAGATCCCCACAGTTCATGAATGATTAGGAACTAATCTGATACAACTCACGTGAGCACAAACAGAGGTCATACATAAGCACACCGGACAAAAAATTAGTCACCCCTAATAGCACCGATAGTAGGAAGTTCAAGGTCACACAGAGGACGCTGATGTAGCATTGGTAAGTGACAAGTAGCGGTGACGTAGCACACAGGATCAGATCTGTTTCGTGAGGTGGTGAAGAACAAAGTGTGTGTTGGATATAGTCTGCAAAATGGGTCGTGAGGCAGACGTTACTCAGTGGCAAAAAGGAGCCATCGTGTTTGGCAGAGCCCACGGACACAAAATGTCTGAAGTAGCCCAATTTGTTGGTGTGTCAACGCGTACTGTCCAGCGAGTTTACAAAGAGTGGTGTAGTTCGCAATCAACTGACAATCGACGGCGTAACTGTGGCCGGAAAACAATTCTCGACAATAAGGGCAGCCGCCATGTTTCTCGTCTAGTAACTGCAAATCGTTTTCAAACCAGAGAACAATTGCTCCAAGAAACCAATGAGGTTCTCCAGCGACCAATTTCCGAACGGACATTGCGACGAGAACTGCATGCGATGGACATCTGGAGCAAGGTACCACGGAAGAGGCCGCTGTTAACAGCAAGTCACAAATTGGCACGTTATAAATGGGCTCAGAGGCACAAAAACTGGACTGCGGCAGATTGGAAACGTGTAATTTGGTCCGATGAGTCCCGTTTTTGTTTGTTCTCCAATGATGGGAGGCGACGAGTACATCGCAGGTCCAATGAAGCCTTTAATCCTGAATGCGTCGGTGTTGTTGTTCAGGCTGGAAACAAAGTAAAGCGCAGGAATAGACACCCACGGACTCTGGCGGAACTTCGGGACCGGCTGATGAACGAGCAAATCGATGTTCAGTACATGCACAACCTCGTAGAGTCTCTGCCTCGCCGGATTCGTGCGGTTATCAAGGCCAGAGGCGCCGTCACACGTTATTAGGTACATTCTGAGAGGGGTGACTAATTTTTTGTCCGGTGTGCTTATTTTAAAAAATATACGAGATGCTCTCTCTAGTCTTTACGTAACAATTGAGCAATATTTGTTCATATCTATCCAAAATCTCCAATTAGTCTGGAACTTACTCCTTGAAGAATTAATGCATAGTTGTTGTCGGTTAGCCCATCATCCCACCCTGATCGAGCAAGCCGGCGGCACGCGGGTAACCGATCGCCCTCTCCGGAGTGGACCAGAGGTTCAGCGCACTAGTGATGTTGTGCTGTGCTCGTTGTTGTGCTAGAGTAGTACAGTGTCATAATGTGTTCAATTGTTTGTGGTGTGTCCTGGCACAGGTGGCAGGTGTCTGTGGAGTTGTCTAGTCTGTTTATATGTCTAAGTCGGGATGATGTCCACATCGAAATCGTGCTAAGTTAACTCGATCCGATCTGCTCAGGCTGGTCTCTGACCTGTCAATGGGTGGCGGCTTCGCACCTAGGACCGCATTCGGACCGAGTCGTGTCAGTGGTTTGTGGGTTAGGTGTGCGAATTTGTTTTCTGTACCGTGTGATGTCTGTGGGGCGTGGTATGGAATGGAGTATTTGGTTATAATGTCTCTCTGGTGTTACCCTAATGGTGCGAAGTAGTGTTGAAAACCGGTTTGTAAAAACCGGTTTGTAAAATTCCCCAAAAATCGAAAACGAAAGAAAAAAACGGTTTTATCGATTGATTTTTATTTGGCTCAAACTTGCGCGAACGTGCAGCTACGCGCTACAGCGCACAAAAAATAACTTCGAATACATTACCTATTAAGTTAAATTGTGACAAACTGGCAACTGCTCTTCAGTATAATTTTTGCCTATCTGGCAACTCGATCTTCAGTTTGTTTCATCATGTAGGCTGTAGTGTAGAGTCAGTCGACTAAAGCCCTATTCGCAGTATAAGACCCTTAATGCCCTTTGTTTCTTAAGATGTCATTTCCAAAATAGGGATAAAATCTACATTAATTTATATATTTTTTCTTACACGAAGATTCAATTTTCTGTTTTCTAGGTAAAGTTTTTTTTATTAAAAAATTTTATTTCAATGTTTTTTCCAAAATAGAGAAATTTTATTTTTATTCTTTATAATTTTTTTTTACAAAAAGAAGTTTATTTCTTTCTAAGTATAGATGTTTTATTTTAAAAAATTATTTCAAATCTAAATTGTTTGAATAATGTATTATTTTGGCTAAAATAAAATATGTCAAAGTTGTCATTTTCTTATTCATATGCATACATATGATGCTGCATTTTTGCATTCTTTTGACCAAAAAATAGGCGATAAGCTATGCTTGTTAAGAGTTAAAGTCAGTACCTTTCAATTGTGGCTTTTAAAAATTACTATACTTTTCGGTCATAACCGGCTAAAACCGGTTTTCAAAAACAGATCGATTAAAAACCGGTTTGTAAAGTTTTGATTATTTTTCAACACTAGTGCGAAGTGTTGGTGCATGATTATACATGTAGTGGCAAGGGTGTTGTGGGTTAGTTGTCGCTGCTGCCATGAATTGTGTTCCCCTCATGTCTAAATGTTCCCTAACTTTCAGTATTTTTGTTTCTGTTGCAGGTGTTCTATTGGTGTTGTTTGAGTACATCCTGTAATGATACGAAGTGCGTTGTTTTGTATTGTCTGTAAGGTTTATGCGTGTGTTTGAGATAATGGGTGCCCAGCATGGGCTAGCATAGTCCATAACTGAGCGAATATATTGTTTGTATACGAGTGATATGGTTTCCTGCTGGTGTTCAAAGTTTGTGCCTGTTAGTACCCTAAGCGTGTTAAGTCTTGGCGTACATTTATTTTAATGTCCTGAATGTGGTCTGCAAATGATGACGTGTTGTATGTGACCAAGTATTTTGGTCCTGTAAGTGTGTGGAATGTTGGTGGTGTTTAGTGTAAGCTGTGGAGTTATCTGGTGTTCTTTTGGGTTGCTTGTGAGCAAGGTGATGGTTGATTTTGTGGGCGCTATTTTGAGTCTATTGTGTGTAAGCCAGTCTTGTATACTGTTTATGTATGTTTGTAGATTATTTGTAGCGATGTCGATGTTGCTGTGGGTGGATGTTAGAGTAATGTCACCCGCATATGATAAGGTAAGCTTGTTATTTATGGGTGTTGGAATGTCATGCATGTATAAGTTGAACAGTGTTGGTAAGAGAACAGAGCCTAGAGGGACCCCGTTCGGAAAAAACTTGTTTTTGAATGACTTGCCATTAAATGTGACATGCGATTATCTTCCTGAAAGATAGTTGCTCAGCCACCTTTTGGTGTTATTGTGCATGTTTATGTTGAGTATTTTGTTTATGAGAGGGAAGCGTGGGATAGCATCAAATGCTTTACTAATGTCTATTGTTGCTAATAGTGTACGTTAAGCTAGTCGTCTGGACTTTATGCCATCCATGATATGCTGCGTGAGGTTAGTGAGTAATGTCGTGGTTGAGTGGTGAGGTCTGAATCCATGTTGAGTGGCCGATAGTGGTATGTGTGGGTTGGTGATTTGTAAGATTAGTCTTTCTGTTACTTTGGAAGGTATGCATAGTAAAGTAATGGGTCCACAGGAAGCTGGTTCTGTTGAATTTTTTGTTTGGTTTGAGTAGTGTAATAATTTTACCTTGTTTCTACATGTTAGGAATAATACAGTGTTGGTATGAATATGTGCTGATGTATTCCCTGTGGGCCCCCAAGTGTTTAAGGTGTATGTTAGATATGCTGTCTGGTCCAGTAGCCTTCGAATTCTTAATGTTTTTGATGATCTTGGTGGTCTGGTCTGTATTGAAGGGTGTAATGGTCGTGTCGAGTCTGTAGGTTTTCTTGTGTCTGACTGGCTGTGTGTGTGTGTGTGTGTGTGTGTGTGTGTGTGTGTGTGTGTGTGTGTGTGTTTTCTGGTTGTTGTCTGTTTAAGTGACTTATCTTTGCGTAATGATGAACTAGAATATTAGCTTGTTGTGTATATGTTGGGATATTATTTTGGCTGCGACAGATAGCCGCGTGAGAGGTGTGAATGCCACTGTTAGAGTGGGTAATGCTGTTTATAGTCTTGTATAAGCCTGAATGTATCTGTAATGTAATGCATAGTAGGTACAACATAAGGTTATTAATGGCAATGAATATTTCTGCCGAATTTTTCAGATGCACTTATGAGTTTGCAACCCGTATTTTTTCAGAGATTATTTGTACTTCAAAAATGTGTCTTAATTTTTTGCATATGACTAATGTAGTTAAATTACATTGTTTCTTAGGTAATAGACAAGCGTTTACTTAATCATGGCTACCTCCAATGGTGGACCACCTTCTAGTATTGCAAAATTGTATCAATAGATCATAAAGTGTTATGAACCCCTTAAACTTCATCCAGGAAAGAACGATTAAAGGAATTCGACCAGTAGCAGAAATTATGATCAAGAAATTTCGTAAATCTTTAGGCTTTATAAAAGTTCAGAGACTTCGTGTGCAGTGTAGAAAAGAACTAGACAAAAGTCCTTCAGACAATGAAATTTCATCATTATCAGAAATGGAGGAGAACATGCTTTCAGCTTCAACTTTTAATTCTTGTAGTTTTTTTAAAACTAGAATCGAGAAAAACCTTGAGAAGCACTACTTTGTTCATGAACACGAATAATTTACCTTGAATGAATCTTTAAATACTTTGAGAAAATCAAACTTTCCCAACAGAAATATTCAGCAACTAAGGTAAGGAAGCTGAACACGCTGCGAAACGAAAGTTGGAAGTGATTTCACCCAACGGTGAACACTTCTACAGCGCTGAGGATGCAAGGAAGGCATACGACTGCAAAAAAAAACCTTCCATTTGGGAGAAGCATTCAGCAACAACGAGAAGCGAGCTGATACAAGTGCGATAATTTAGAGCAACATATCATATGCCTCGTACTGCTAAACAGAAACGAGAGAGGTTTTCCCGTAGATCCCACCCCAAAGCTAGTAAAACTCTGATGAGACAACCATGATGACAAAGTTCTTCCTGTCTAAGGCTAGAAAAAGTTTATGCCTGGAAAACAAAATTATGTCGGCTGCGAATATAATAGCTGGAAAAAGAAAACATGATACACAGACTAGTTCTTCAACTTAAATGAAGCATTTCAAGAGTTTCCAAAGGAAACTCATAACATTCAAACTGGATTTCCCAAGTTTATACAGCTAAGGCCCAAAGAATGCGTCCTTGCATGGATCAGCAGAACATGGATTGTACGTGTATGCAGCTTACATAAGAATGCAGCGTTGATAACGGACGAGCACACTTCAATACTTTAACAAAAAAAGAATCTTTAAGCCTCATCTATTAAATTCTGCTTTATAGATTTACAGTGCTTATTGTCAAACAATGGATGCTTTTTCAGAGTACCAAAGTGCCTATCAACAAAAACCTTCAACGAGCATCTCGAAGTGTTGGTTTTTGACAGGCACAGGGGTTCATTATGTCGGATATAAGAAGTGGATTTCTACAGACAGACCAAAGCTTGAAACCAAAAACCAAGAACCAACCTTAAGAATAATTCACTGAAAATTTTGCGGACTAACTTGAAGGTCCATTGTGACACGATTTTATAGCGAGAGAGAATGGGTTGAATATGATGAATTTCTCATCTTGGACAGGGACGGAGGACTTCTCAGAAAATTATTCTCAAACTGTGATGAAAGATGAAGTTCAGTTTTTCCATAGAAATAACTCTCAGGCTGCTACCATTTCTGTTATTATCGTGAAAAAAAAAATACAAATACACACCCATCTTGAAATACCCATGATACCACTGCAATGCATCTTTTTCAGAAGTATCTACCCAGTTTCTCGTCGAAAAAGTTCGACCAAAAGCCTGTTGAAATATTGAACTATTCTGATGACTGCTACCCAATTGAAGAATTTTAAAAACTATCCCCAACCTTATGCCATCATGAAGAGGACTTTGTTACTCCAGCAAAATAGAATTTCTTTGCCAGATCACGTGGTAGGGGACCTTGTGATGGAGTTTGAAGTATCATTATTAAGAGCTTGTTGCCAAGGCCTCGCTACCAAGACCACTAATCCTAACTCTCCTTCAGCTTTAGGGGATTCCCCGTGATTGTATATCAACAGTAGTTGCCGAGTATTTAACTAACTTAGTGGGAAGAATAATTCAAGTTGTTTCAGGACAAATACTTGAAATGCTGAACAATCCTGTATTTCAAAGTTACATACTTTTATTCCTCAATCAACAAGAAGAGTTCAGGTAAAGGTTTTTTTCAAGCTCATCTGAAAGCAGGGAGGAAAGAATTATACTTGATAGTCATTGGTGGCTAGCAATGGTTCTTACAAATGACAAAACTGTTACAATGACTGTTCCATCTTCATAGAACCCGTAGCCTAATGAATTAACAATGAACCTAGAGGATAGGCCTTATCCTAACTACAGTTTGCCCCCTACCATTATTAATGGCAAGACTTACAGTATCTGCAAACAAGATCAAGGCGTCAAAAGCTATGGAGGATGGGAGGATTAGGTTTAAATCAAGGATATAACCACAATTTTCTCTAGAGCCAAAAATGAAATCAAGCCAGTGGTAACTAGGGCTATTGGCGATACAATAATAAAAATATGAAAAACGCACCAGGTAAGGTAGCTCAAGAGTGGTGTAAAAGCCTTTATCAGGCTTCAACTAGTTTTATGAAAGCTAAATTCAAAGGCTACAAGATTTAAATCATGAAATTTTTAGGACATATCTAATAGTAACCAATATCTGTGCAAGTCTACCCTGATTCATGACTCCAAGGTCAAGTCAAAAGATAAAAATTAATTTTTTTCCAAAAATACATAAAAGATAGCTATACCAAAGCCATTTTGGTATAGCTAATTAACCTAAAATATAATTTTAAACGATATTTTAGGTTAATTAAAAAAATTATGACCTTCAAAAGGGAGTCTGGTGATCCAGGTAGAGTCAATAATTAATTAATGACTTGGTTTTTCAGTAACTAGAGAGTATGCATTCATGTTTCATCTATACGGGCCCATTTAGCTGGGGCCTTTGGCCTCAGAAATTGGGAAGTCAATTATTCGGTGAATAAAACTATAGAAAAGAACGCAGCCATGAAAATCTTAGGCTTCACAAATCTTGATACAATGGGTTCGGATGTGAAGCTAAAGATTTTCATTGTTGCGTTCTTTTCTATAGTTTTATTGATCGAATAATTGAACCCTCAGGACGGACGGACGGACGGGACGGGACTGCCTTTTCATAGTATAGATTAAGTCTTGTACCAAGTGTCATGAAAATCAAGGTCATGCAAAAGTTTATGATTGATTTGATATGGAATGATCGACATTACTGTGTATCAATTTTCAGTTCACAAATCCCCTTTCAGAGGATCTTCTCACCCAAACCATCCTCCATCCCACAATGCGCATTCTTCGCAGGAGAGGTCCTTCGAACCTTGAAGCACTGCGGGAAAAACTCCTCACGGGAGGAACTGCCAACACCTGCTCCATTTGCTGAGACTGAACCAGTTCCAGCGCGGTTTGACCTGCAAAGGAAAGCAATCTTAGTTCAATAATGTAGAGTTCAAAGTAATGTAATTAAGTTGTTTAAATGCTTTTAAAAGAAAGATTAAGTCAAAAACAGCTACATCACTGATTAAGGGCTAAAAATGAGCACCTTGTTCAGTACCGTACCGTACAGTCGATTAAGAGAGTTGTCGTAAAACACGTTTTTCACCGATATTCATCAGTATGAAACGCGTGTCTTCATGACAGCGACTTTTTAAATCGACTGTTCAACGCGAGAGTGATATATACTCTACCTCCTTTTTAAGAACTTCCCAATTGACTTCCCAAGTATTCACTCATTTCCTCATTAGATGGGAATACGTACTTTATTCCCTGTGGTGATCCCTTTACATATCTGTGTAAATGATTCGCATTTTACCAGTCCCGATCTCGTAATGTCGTGTCCACCCCATAGAAAACTGGAAATGTGTTATTAGATGTACAGTATGTAATGTATGTAATGTATGTATTAGAAAATGGGAGAAAATCGTCGAAACTTCCTTATCCAATTAAATAACTAATCATTTTAAAGGTATCAGTTTTACCTGCAGCATTTTTTATGGTGGTATCACAGCCATTTTGAAGAAGAATGACAGCAACGCTAATGTGACCACGGTATGAAGCACAGTGCAAACCTGTATTTCCCATTGAGTCTGAGCAATTGATGTTGGGAACGCAAGGATCCTGGAACTATGATTAATCATTATTATTAGATAATACTAACTGCTGTGAATTGTTAATAATTACTGCCCTATTAAATCTAGTACTTATCATTAAGAATTATCAAGTACGATACTATAAAGTTCTACAGGCTTTGATTACAACAATTATGAAAGTCAGAAGCTTTAATAACTGTGAAGCCTCAAAGTTACAAATTAAAATAAAATACCCAAAATTTAATTCTACTTTCTAAAGAAAAAGCTAAAACAAGGTTTAACTCCTTTCGTACAAGGACTTTATGCAAATTATCACGCATCAAAATCTGAACAAGAATTAAAACGCAAAAACATCTCTATATATGGACAGCCAAATGTGTACACATTCAAAACTTTAAAAAAATAACGGGCCAAATTACTGTAGCAATAGAATGGTTCACTTACCATTTGTTTTACTGTTTTTACATCTCCTTCCCTAGCTGCGTGAATGAATTTCTCTTCCCTGATTTTCTGCTCGGCTCTTTCAGCTCCTAAGGTGAGATTCTTAACCTAAACAAGCAGACTTCCATTAAAGTTTATTCTCATTAGAATTAGATTTAAACATCAATGTACAAATTCTTACTCCAATAAAATGATAACTACTGTATCTGATAAAGCATCCGACTCCTACCAAGATAATGTGTAGTTTGAGGGAAATATAGAGGAATTAACATTTCGCTTAACTAAATAGGATCCACAGCAATAGAATAATGTGAGAAAACAAATACATTGTTAAAAACAAGTTTTCTTTTCTTCATGGAGCATACACTTCAATCCCAGACTGAAAATGTGTTGTAGGCGAATCAAAATAATTCACCAACACACGCACTAATGGTCGAGACAGGACGGCGATGGACAGATGTTTCGTTATATTGGGCTGGCTCAGGTCAAGTTAGATTGGATTACATTAGGTTGGTCTATTTTGTTCGGGAAAGTTAATACACTTACTGACTGACAATATGGAAACATCCAACAAAAATATTAAGAATCCAATATAGTCGTACATTTAAATAAACAATTCTCCTGTAGAAATTTGGAAATTCTCTATATTAAAAAAAAAATTTTATTTGTTATAATCAAAAGTCTTAGAAATTAAAACAATCAGGATAAACTTTGTGCAAGCATCTCCAAAAATTCAAACGCTCATTATCTATGACAGACCAACTGCAGAGCTAAAAATGCACCCTGCATTAGAGACTTCATGAGCGCCCGGTAAGCTCAATGGTTACGGTGACGGACGCCGAACGGTGTGGCGCTGGTTCGCTCCCGGCCGCTGACACCAGGTGGAGTGGAGTTGGCCGCTCACTGTTTCTGCTCTGGTTCAGGCGACCCTTGGGACACATTCACCCCAACGTCAGTCGTGGGACAATTAGCTTTTTGAATGTTACCTTATTAAAGACTTTATATAAATAAGTTTTTCCTCAAAACTATAGTGAAAGTTAAACAAAATGTTAAGAATTATCGAATCGCGATTTCAAGAAAGTTTGCTTACTGCATTAACTGAAAAATTCACCACCACCTTAGCGTCATGTAAAGAAAGCTTTCTACATACCTGTGGTTTCCTGGCCAAATCAGAGGCTTTCAGGCCTTCACCGTTTATAATGGACACGCTGGCGCCATGTTCTAACAGAAGCATCACGATTTCCTTTCAAAAGTTATGACAGAGCATTAGACGAAATAAAATACAACAGTGATAAGAGAATCAAAATATTTTGAAGCTAGTATAAGCCTAAATATTCGCAAATGTACAGTAATCAACTGAAATTTTTATTAATTTAAAAATGATCTTGATATATAAAATGTTTTACACTAAATTTTATTAAAAAAAATTTTAAACTGAAGAATTTTAGTTTAATTATGAAGATAAAACTCAATTTCACTAATATATAATAAATAAATAATATCACTAGACAAAATATAGCCCATTTTGTCCAACATATAACACGATACAACTAATATAAAACAAGATGAACAGAAAACGACCAGCAACTTAAATTTCTAATACATATGGCCTATAAAATACAGTAGTAGCCGAGGTAAGGCCAGACCTGATTTATAATCAAACCTCGTGGTGTGTGAAAAGGAAACCGAGAAATCTCCTCTCGATTAAAAGCGGCATAAATATCAGTTACCCTTTTGAGTAGCGACTGCTTGTGACGTTGTAAGAAAATATGAATCATACGGAATGGTACTGAACTGTGAGACGATGTGCCATGCATCTATTGCTTATTTAAGCTGTCGGTGAATAGTGTGAAGAAAGCGACGTGAAAGAGGCACACAGTGTATCAGAATTATCAAGGTTTACCTTGAATGTTAGTTTGAATATAAAGCATAATTGCTGTTAAAAGATTAACCGAAGAGTTCATATAAACAGAGTTCATTTCGTGAGTGGTTACTTAAAATAAGTTCCATCACAGAGGTTCAATTTCTGAAACTCTACAAATCCCCTAGCAATTGAAGCCAACTCTTAAATTATATATTTCAGATAAAAACTATCACGTTGTTTAGGGACTAAAAAAACATTTGTAACCTTCGTACAACAAAATTTTACAAGGTTGCCATTATCAGTTATCACTGCAAAAACATCTGCATTACATTTGAACAAGAGTCTGGCTAGTATGCATTTTCTACATTTGGGAACTATCTGCTTACGAAATTATTCTTCACAAGTATAAAACCGTAAATATTTAACCTAAAATGAATAAATTTTTAATGAACAACCAATGAATCAGTTTGAAACGTATAACAGTACACATTTGGGCAAGGGACAGTAAAACTTCCTAGTTTATGTCTATTCAACAATCTGAAGAACTAGAATAAACTTAAAATTATACGATGTAAAAAACATTCATTACAGTATGTAGTTAACCTGAAGGGATATGAAGGGTATTACCTTAAGGTGGAGTGAAAAGCTTGACCTTCGTCAGAATGCACAATTCGGGCGGAAGGTTACCAAAGGTTACAAGGGTATTGCTTTATATACTAAATAAAAATGAATTCTTAAAAAAAATTTAAACGAGTTTAGTACAGTAGACACAGTTATTAACCTTAATAATAAAGGCGAAAACACTCATTAATTACCAGCAGGTATGCTTTAGGTATGTAGAGCCTATCATGCGTGTATGAAAGCTATGATGTAATATATTAAGCCTACAAAAAAAATAGTGCTCAAAAACAGAAGGCAAACATCAAAATAATACAGCGTTAAAAAGTCTATGATAAATGCCTGATCTTTGTTCACTTTCAACCAATACCTTTTAGACGATTAGCAATGTCCGACCACGCTTCATTCAACTACTGTTAGTTTGAAACAAACAAATATAATTACTTCACTTAAACCATAGCCCCAAACAACGGTTTATAATTAAAGACTGGAGAACAGTTACAAGTATTATCAACAAACTGTGTACACTAGGTACAGGGTATTCATAAAGTCACGCGAGTGAATATGATGATGTATACGTGCATATTCACTTGCGCAGCTTTAAACACCCTGTATAATTTAACTTTGTAACAAAGAGGACTACGCCGTCGCTGTGACCGTGTCGCAACACCGTTTTCCACACATCAACAAAGTTAAGCGACATTTGGTCTGAGTAGTAGTTGAACGAGTGACTATTCTCCCATCCAGATGTAGCGATCAATGGTTCAGATCCCACATAAAGGCTTGCCATTAAGGAGGAGGTTAAAGCACCAAAATACCACTTGTGACAACGTTATAAACTAAAAACTTACATCTACATTTTGTCCCTAAACTATAGTTTTTTTCATAAAATTTTCAATTTAATAATTACAGCAGGTCCTATATAAACAAGTACAAAATTAATCTACAATTACTGAACTACAAAACAGGCTTATATCAGATTTAAATTACTGGCTATGATCAGATACACAATTCAAAACACATTATGCAAAAATTAACCTTTTATATTACAGATCAGAAAGGAAACAAATTGTTTCAGACCTACCTAGCGAAGAATAAAGTATAATTTAGGATTAAAGTATTTGACCCCAGTATGATTCTCACTACTATATTTTTAAAATTTATTTCAAAACTTCAGAAGCATACCCCATTATTCATTCGTTCCTACCCCCCCCCCCCTTTTTTTAACACCAAAATTAATAACACTTTTAATGGAGATCTACCACAAGTCCAAAAGAAGTGCGTAATATGGGTCTGTATGTGAATTCTCCTTAAGAAACACTCCATCTGATACTGAATATTAAATCATTACAATTTGAATGGAATGCAAAATAGTTTTGTGAACCAACACTGGTCCATGCTCACTCAATGGAATGAGGTTAATCATACGAAATAAATTTATTAAAAACTTAAAACCCCAGTCCCTTTGGGATTGACTCAACTGCTTTACTTTCAATCCCAAACACGCTAATGAAACTATTATACACCTTCAAGTCCATCAATGAAGGTAGGAGGAGGTGTCAAAATTAAAAGATCCAGTATTATTTACCTATTTATTTATTCTAATATATTAATGCTGCAAAAAGAGGATTAGCCTCTGGACCTTTAATACTTCTCAAATCAGACCCCCTTTCACTTTCAAATTTTTGTAAGTTGTCATCAGTATGAGCAAGAAGCCCCCAAAATAATAAATTAAAAGTCAAAGTGTAAAACAGAACTCATAAATAATCATCATTAGCCTGAAATATAGTTAAAGCAAAATGCAATCTTTACTTAAACCAATCAAAATCTGAAAATGTCAAGAGAACAGTTAATAATCTTCTATTAGTCAATCATGTTTTAAATTGTACTACACTTCATTAATGTAGCGAGTCAGTGATTATTTTATGAAGGTTTGTACAGCTACCAGTTTTTTTCATATTATTGGTGTCAAAACTTATCACAGATTGACATTTTTATTTCAAAAGTGCTTAAAAAAATTCTCATTCACAGTACTAATAGAGATGTACTAAATTAATGACTAACTTTTTTTTTCCCTTTATAAAAGTTTAGTCTCTAGCTATTTAATACTTTCAACAACTTAAGCTTTTGCCTAACCCATAACCTGATCAAAAGTTTGGCCACTCACTTCACGGCTGGTAAGGGCTGCTTTATGAAGGGGTGTGTCCACAGTCATTCTGGACATCCACTCGTGCTCCATTGTGAAGAAGCATCTCTACACATCCTTTGTGTCCAAAGTAACATGCCAAATGCAAAGGTGTCCATCCAAGATTGCATTTCGATTGTCCTGCAAATATGATTTGATCAATTCTTTTAATATATTATTCCTCAAAGAAATGAAAACTATATTCAAAATGGTTAAAGAACAAATACAGTACTTCAAATCTAACAACACACTGAATATCTAAGCAAAGCCTAATTTAAGCCAAACTTGAGTGATAAAATGGAACAAATTAACGAGGTTAGGTCTTATGTTAATTTTATTAATGACAATACTATCACCTACCATGCTAGCTCTCCAGTGCAATTGAAGGTTACACTTTCTAAACAAATTCTAAAAATCTAATAAATAACCTTTGCAATTTATATTAAGAGTTGCTTTTCCTTCTTCATTTGCCTTGATGATCTCCAACACAGTCTTGTGATCCCCATTTCTAGCACTTTTAAGTAGTAAATCTTCAAACTGAACAATCTCTCCACAATCATCTCCTTAAGAAAAATGTAAATAGAAACAAAGTTCAAATAGCTATATAGATACTTGGCAGAGAGTTGCATCACCTTAGAATCTATCTTTTTTTCCTTGACTCGCATCACTGTCAGTTTTAAATGACATTAAATTTATATCTAAAGGCAGCTTATTGTATTTCCAGCACAGTCTTCAAAAGAAAGCATCAGGAAAACTAATTATGGCATATACAGCTTTGGGCAAAAGAGTTGTATCACAAACTTTTTTTAAGTTTGGCTGATAGATAAAGTCATATGAAACATGCATGCTATACTTTCATTTCATTTCACTTCAAAGTAATGATACAGCTATTGATGTATTGAATTTCATACCACTTTGTAGTTTAAATATACTTACCAAGAAAGCAAAAACTTGAACAGTATTACATTAAAACTAATATAGCATATACTGTATAGGGTTCATAGCGACTCTTGTCAAGTAATTTCCCTGACAATTTTGCAAACATTTTCCTAGCCAAATTTCTTTTTTTTTATTTTAAAAAACACACACACACACACAAAACCTTGTTTTCCTTTTATTATTAAGTGCCTTTCTTCACAGTGTTGTTGTTGTTGATGATTCCACAGACTTCTATCATAAAACTTACTACTTTAGAATCTTTGGTGAAGAAAATTATCTAAACAGTCTGCCATACCCTATCGTTCTTTACAGTCATGTTAATTCCCTGACCACTATCCAACTTTTTTTTCTGTTTTCCCTGAAATTTCGCAACAAACTTTAATTTTCCCTAACTTTCCCCAACCATTTTTCAATTCCCTGACTTTCCAGGTCACTATGAACCCTGATATAATAATTACACCAAACTTCTCTAAGTAGTTCACAAATCTTGGCAAGTGTAACCAAATTCATTATCAGCACTCAAACCACATCAGTGATATTATAGGTAATTTCTGTTAATACCTCTCTCATTCCCAAAATTTTTGAAGTCATTTCAACTCCTTTTGTTAAAACTTTTCTTTAACTATAGCCAAACACAATCATCTATCTTTTTTTAATTCACCAATACACAGGGTCCTAGTAGTGTAGGCCTAACTATTACCCAATCTGCAACAGACAGCTCTTGAATTCTTTTCATTAGAAATACAGGGTGTCCGAGAATTATCTGTACAATTTTTGGCTGTTATTAAAAGTCAACCATGAAGTGTAGAAATTTCAGTGTTGTCCCATTTTACAGAGAATCTCATTAAGTTTTTTCTGATACCAAGTTTTGACAAGTTTTTTAGAAATTCCAGTGTGTCCGAACATTATCTGTACAATTTCATCTTTTAATAAAATTCTTGATAACACATAAAATTCTTAAACAAGATTTAGAATCTGTATTTTCAAGTGTTTCTTTTATTAAAGTAACGTTGTTACAAACATTCGATATGTGCACCATTAGTGATTCGCAAAACATCCAATCGATACTCCAAATGTTGCCATGTACGCTGCAGCATATCCACATCAATTCGCTCAATAGCAGCTGTGATTCTTGCTTTTAAATCATCAATGTCTGTCACCCGCGTACATTTCTAAAAAACTTGTCAAAATGTGGTATCAGAAAAAACTTAATGATATTCTCTGTAAAATGGGACAACACTGGAATTTCTACACTTCATGGTTGACTTTTAATAACAGCCAAAAATTGTACAGATAATTCTCGGACACCCTGTATAACAGTTCCAATTCTAAATCACCATCTTCTAATATAGACCTAGTTAAGTGGCACTGAAAACAAAACCAGGACATCATTTTAGATTTCTTACTGAAGTATCTCTGCTGTATGTTTTAGCTTTTGATTGGTTAAACCTAGTTAACTTTTTATTATTTAATACTGCATAGGGGCCCTAACTTCACTTTTCAGATTTTTTCCCTAATTTACACTTGGCCTATCTGTATTAGGCACTGTAGAAATTTATTACCTAAAAATGTAAAATGATCAATTTGGGGGTTCTACATAAAGGAGAGTATGCACCATAGATAAGCCTATGGTCAACTCCTTAGAAATTAGCTATTCCCATCTTTGAATTTGCACAAAGGGTATCCTTTGACAAATTCAAACCAATCAAAAAGAGTTGACCCTAATAAATAGGGATAGAGGCAATGAACAAATGCTAGAGCTAGTTAATGAAAATGTGCTTATATTTTAATTTACCAATAAGCCTAGTAACAAATATTAAAACAGGCTACACCAACATTAACAGAAAATTGAGTTGTTTGCAAATTTCTGAAAACTGAAATGTGCCTTTATTTAAATTACATTTAACACAAGCTTGTGCAAATCTTAATTTTGCCTCGACTGTGAGTACCAAGACCTACTACATTTTTAACTTTTATTAGTCCATACATGTAATTAGATCTGTAAAAATTAAACTGTACCATAAGTAAAAACTTAACCCTATTAGGCTATGTAAAACATACCTACAAATAAATATACTTAGCCATAACTAGTCTAATGAAACTTACCTCCCATGGTTGATAAAAGTAAAATTCTCAGCAGTCTATAGGCTATTATCACACAATGAAGTCTTCAATAAGAAATGGCACTATGATGCTAACAAGCTGCTAAAAGTCTTAAACATCACTGCTTAAATTAAAATTAGAGGGGGAAATGGCTATATTTACAAGAAATTTATTGCACTGAAATAAAGAAAAAATTAAAATTATAAACCTTGAAAAATGGCCAAAATAAAAAAAGTTATTAAAACTTCAGTGTTTTACAATAGGCATACGCTAAGTTTCAATTTAATACTATATTTTAAACAAAAGTCAAATTACAATGAAATGTATCACCACAAATTCCCTAGGGCTCTATAGACATATGGGTCAGCTTTAATTTTGCCAGTAACAATACTTATGAAGTTATGATACTCAAAAAGATCTGACAAAAGAGAAACAGGCACTGTAATAGTTCAAGATATACTTAGTTACTAAAGGTACGGTAATAGTAAAAAACTACCAGTAGACTAAGAAAAGGAGTGTGTAGACAGAGATGGGCAGTACCGCGGTACATGTAACGGCTTAAGTAACGGGCGTTACTTTTGTAACGAGTATCGGTATCGCCTTAGCAAGATTTCTAATGTAACGATGTAACGGTAACACCCGTAATAATTTTAGCAAAAGTAATGAGAATTTCCATTACTCGTTACATACTGTTTTTTGTGTGTGAAAAGTACAAATACATCTTTCGGCGGCGTATCATACAGTTCATACTTGTTAGAACTTGTTCAGTCCTTGTCACGTTGCATCCGTCTTGTTGGTAGAGCTCAATTAAAAATGAAAGTGACACATCACCTGAGGAGCCAGCTAAGACAGATGATGGTGCTTATAGCAGTAGCGACGGTTTCTTTGAATATGGTCATGCTCCTGCTGACATCAAGAAAGAAGACACCACAGCATCAGAGATGGAAGTGTTGAAACACTTCAATGATGACAGCACTGCACTGCAGCTGCAACCACTTGATGGCTACCCTTCAATTAAGAAGCTCTTCCTCAAGTACAATACTCCACTAACTTCCTCGGCTCCTGTTGAGCATCTCTTCAGCTATGCAGGACATATTCATGCCCCTAAGAGGAAATCTTTCTGACAACACATTCGAAAAATTAGTGATGCTAAAAGGAAACCCTAGGCTCCTAGCTACATTTAAAATTTAATTCTATACCTCTCAGCTAGAATATATTTTTGGAAATGTTTTATTATTATTTTACATCAGCTGCTATTGAAATGTTTCTGTTTACTTCTATGTTAATTTTCTGTTATTCAAATAATATGTTTTGTCAAAAATGTCCTGTTATCATTGTCTGTCAGAAATAAACCTCCATTTATCTAAAAACAGTTGTGTTTGTTTTTACATACTTTTTATACTTGCTTTAATATTCTAATTACGATATACAATTATGATATATGAATTTACTTAAGATATTTTCAAAGTAACGATGTATCGGTATCGCCAGGGTCATTTTAAGAGAGTAATGAGTAACGGTAACGCTTGCCAATTTTGAGTAATGGTGCCCATCTCTGAGTGTAGACACCAACTGACTGGGGAAGTACTCCTGGAGGAGGAATGTTAGGCAGGAGATATGCAGTGCTCAAACTACCATTTCTCCTGTCACTCTCCTCCTTAGCTGATCTTTTTCTGTCACATCTACCCTATGAGCAGCCCAGCATGCTTTCAAAGACTTCTATTCCTCACTACACAATCTTTTCAAAATTAATATAAAAAGGCATTGCTTTAAGAGCATTATAGACCTTGATTTCGGCTCTCCTCCTCCTTCCAAGGGGAGGTACATTAAACCCTCATTATTTCAAGTTTGGGACTGAGAATTATGACAAAATATTATTGCAATATATCATTCTATATATTGCCACAAAATAGGGTTTAGACCATACTATATAAAACAAATGGGGGTAATTTAGGGTACAGTGATCTCCCAGCCTGCATGAGGGTTCTGTTCCTGAAAAAGCTCGTGCTGCATGAAACTGTGCGGGTTGGAACTATCTCACCATAACATAAATGGGGTTTGGGGGATAAAAGTTTTAAAAAATCATGTACAGTATAAAGTAATTTTTACCTGAATAAAAGCTTTTAAATCATTGTACAATAAATGTATAGTAACAATATTGCATGTAAAATAATGTATAACAAAGTGTGTGTATATAGTAAAAATGTAAAAAAAAAACATTTCACACTCGCTATAAAAATAATAATCCAGCAGAGCACAAGACAGATGACAATATAAACTAGCTGGCTGTACAAGAGACAAGCTACTGGGCATGTTGCTGCCAGCTGCAAATGCTAAAGTATCATACGTATATATCATGTGTAAGTATCATTGTATCATACCTGCAAGTATTGTATGTATCATACTGCTTACATGAAAAAGTGTCCAGTCATTTTTTTTTTTTTTAGTATTTCCAACAATTTTTAAAAATTTGTGCTGATCTAACTTTGAATCTTAGCTCATACATATTAAAAAAAAAGGTAGGGAAATATCCTTGTCCTATCTCTGAATTCATGCAGGTTGAGACCACCACCACCATGAAATAAAGAAAGCAAAATCTCAGACCATGAAATAAAGAAGGTCTACTGTATTCTTGCAGGTATTCACCCTTGGCCCCTCCTTCCTACATTAAAAAAAGCCAACACTATTTCTGAAGTTACCATGCATAACTAAGGATGTAAACCCTATGTTATCTTTTGACTTTATAATCTTACAGTGGACCATGGTTATATAGTAAACTGGTCAGTTGCCAGTCAAAAGTTTACTATATCCATAGGTGACTCAGCAGGGCAAGATTTCTACTAGAAAAGGCTAATGAATATCTCAAAAAGCAAGAAAATGATTTATTAAGAAAATGGTACAATAACTATCAGATACATTAAAATTGAAAATTAATAATAATTATTAATCTTTAGAAAAGAAGTCTTTAATTGTCACTTGCTTGCAATTGCAAACAATTTTTTGGTCAATGAATGATTGGGCCTCCCGTATGTGATGATTTTCTAAACCTTCAACTGCTGAAAACCAACAAAGAACATTGAGAGCTTGCAATATTTCTTTGTTGGTGGATGGTTCATAATTGTTGTCACTATCACCCTGCTCATCTATTTGTTGAACCTTAGATGACCTGGCAGCATTGTCTCAGCAATAAGTTCATCAGTGAGCTCTTTACGTGTAGTTATTTCTACATCTACAAAGTTGTAGAATTCTTCTATGGGGACCTCTTTTAAAATAATAAGTGGATTCAAACTTACATCCTCAACTTTCTCTTGAAAAGAATTGTGTATGAGCCACCTTAGCGAAAGAGTTGACAATTAAGAATTGTTTTCACAATCTTCCAAGACTCAGCAGTATGTAACATGTTGAAAGGTAGCATTCAACATTGGTAAGTTCACTATAACTGTGGTCAAGTTTACTATAAATGTAGGGTTTTACCCTATGGCTTGAAAATGTTTCCTTATGTTTGTTTACTATAAGCGTGTTTACTATACATGTCAATCACTATCAGGGGCATGTTTAGCTACCACCAGGGCCATTGGTTCCATGAACACGCATGGAAACCATTTTAGTTATAACATGGCAAAATATAAGAAATAGTTGATAATATGAATAAATGCAAGGTTCCTTGTACCAAACAATTGCAATAATTAGCAACTTATTGCAAAATAATTTTATATTTGAGTTTGAAAACAACAATGTCCTGAAAATTATAGCACTTACAGTTAAGTAAAAAAAACTTAAACAAACATATCAGCAAAACAAAGACAAAAGGCAATCTTGCCATCATATAAATGAAAAAGCACATCCACTTGCTTAACCTTGGAAGAATTTCTTCCGAGACCTTTCTCTAAAAAAGTCTATGATTTCTTCAAAATCTAGTCATCTCATTATGTCCCACTCAATGCTGAGCACAGCCAAATCCGAGTTTCTCCTCTAAGTGCTGAGCTTAGATGATTTTTTTATGCATTTCAAAGTGGAGAAAGAACACTCCCCCTCAGCATTTGTTGACAATCATCAAATAAATTCTCAATGCAACAAATACATTTGGGAAGGCCATATCTAGATTGGTAGTACTCAGTTCATGAACTGCATCTAAAGGTGTTTTCATCACATCTGACTTTCCTTTTACATACTGAAAATATTGTAGTAGTTCATCAGGGAAAGTATCTTCAAGGTCATCTGGACATGCCTGTTGCAGCATTGCAGCCCTTTGATGTATTTCAGCAGACTAGATTCTCTCGGCATTGTTCACATCAGTTAGCACACCACCACTTTCCAAAAACCTGTATCTAATGACACAATATCTGATCTAATTTTATATAATAAGCAGTCTCTCTTCTCTAGAGTGCAGGGCCCAGGGCACATGCTAGGGATGTACCAATATATCGGTATCGGTGATATCGGCTGATATTTCAAAAGTATGATTTTCCCAAAATTAAGAATAAAAGACTATTTCAAAGAGGCCATTTCCAATATTTTATTGTTTTATCACTTCACAACTTATTTTTTCATTATGGCCTTTTATTTTATTTTAATCATAGCCTAGATCCTAAGAAATGTAGCACACAAGTTCCACCCAATTTTCTTTTCAAACAGCCAATCAAACAAGTGAAAATCCTTTGAGAAATAGATATATAGCCTAGAAAACCAAAAAACTATCTTAGTCATAGCTCACAATATTAACCCAGCTAGCTGGTTTAAAAACACATTTACTAAACCCAACATAGGTCCGCAGTCCAATTGTATAACAAACAGAACTATGATATCTAATGCAGTGTTGCCATCTTCAATGAAAAGGATTATTGCTTTGTTGCCAAATTTTCAACACAGAAAATAAATTATGAATAGGTTACAAAATATGAAACTAATGAACCCTAGCTGGATATCGGTTATCGGCCAATACTATTTTTAATTATCAGAATCTGTTATTGGCTAAAAAGCAATATCAGTACATCCCTAGCACATACCCTGCACTCACTGTATTAGATGTCAGAGATGGCCTGACAGCTAACCAAAGCGTTAAATAAAATAAAGTAATGTAACTAATGTAGGTATGCCTACAGACTATGCTAACCAAAAACCTTGGACCTTGATTTTACTTCTCTTCTTCCCCTAAAGAAGGGGTCTTTTTGTGGGCATTCACCCTTGGGCCCCCCCTTTCCTACATAAATAAAATATATACAGTAAATACTCGATAAGTCAGACTCATTGAAAAGTCAGACTCATCGCAAATTACCTTAGGGGCATTCTAGGAGAGATCACCAGCTACATGTCATCACTCCAACTCAGATTTTGATGAAAATTGACTGATGAAAATTGACATATGGGGTTCTTCCAGGTGCTGATTTCACTGGCTCAAATAAAAAAGTTCTACAACCCATAGTTTTTGAGATATGGGCCCCAAAGTCATGGGGGCCCCACTTTACCACCTAACTTTAATGGGCAATAACTCCCAAATATCTTGTCATAGACCTATAAAACTACAGCAATACCTTGCACAACGTGGTTAATTGGATTGTCTATTTTTCGAGTAAAAGTCGAAAGTTCATCGAATGAAATAGTACCAAAAAGAAATTAGAAAATGATAGGAAAATTGCGCACTAAATTTAAAAAAATTGACGAAAATACAAACCGTGCTACATCAAAACCTGCGTTGTTCAAGGTATTACTATATTTTTAGAATCAGCATGAAAAGATCTATTAAATGATACCACATTCAAATGTGTAGAACAATAATGAAAAATTTCCCCCTTTTTTATTTTTGACCCCCACCCCCCTAGACAGTGAAATAAAAAAATAAAAAAATAAAAAAATTCGGTACTTTCGCATTATCCTCCGAACACTAATTTTTTTTATAATGGCGGCAGGCTGTTTTTACTGTAACCTAACCTAATACCAACACTAATTTTTTTTTATAATGGAAGGAAAATAAAGTACCATAACCAAAACATTATATAAAAAAAATTAGTGTTGGGAGAATAATGCAAAAGAACCAAAATTTCATTTATTAAACTTCCATTAATTGTTAAAAGATACAAACAATAAAAAACGTGAGTATCAAGCTGCAAGATATTTTAAAAATTATTGAAAAAATATGTACAGGATGTCCATAAATGATTACCCTGATTAAAGCATGCTATGACTTTTAAATAAACACTCTTCTTCAAACAGTTTTAATCATAAGTAGTTAAACATACAAAGTTTTGATACATAGTTAATGAACTTAAATAAGCCTCCACATGTGCACCCCTAGTGGCACATAAAATGTCTAAATGGTATTCACACTCACACCACACATTTTCCAACATTTGTGGGTTAACTGTTGCAATTGCATCCGTAATGCATTCTCCCAATGTCCTGATATCTGGAACAACTGTTGTTGCTGGAACAACTTCAAACGTTTGTGTAACACCTTGTGCACCGTAGACTTCGGTATCTTTAGTTGGCATGAAGCTTGTCTCACCAATTTCCTTGGTGACTGTGTGAAAGCAGTTGGAATGTTTTCCACCATCCCATTGAAAACTAATGGTCTACCACTGCCCTTTCCCAAGAATTTTTTCATCCAAGACTTAATTAACTTCACATCAGGTGGATTCTTTCCATACTTTGTTCTGAACCTTCGCTGAACACTGACAGATTTTGTTTCTGCAAGCCACACAACACATTGTGCCTTCTCTGTCACAGACGCCATCTTAACTGAACAGCTACTACAGCGCTCCTAGCAGCAAATGCAGTAGACAAAGCACACCAGCACAAACTCTATGCGTGTACGAGATCACCTGTAAAAAGAAAATGGATATAAGATTTGTCATTAAAAACATGAGCATACTGTTTTCAGGGTAAACATTTATGGACACCCTGTACATTGTGAAATTTTGACATTTTTACACCTGCAGACTAAAAGAGAACTACAAGTGATATATTCGCATGAATGAAAAAACAGCAAAAATACAAAATGAACACACATTACATCAAGTTGATTCATAATTACACAAGTTTTTTTTAAACTCATTTTCTGGGAAAACATTGAATATGCATTGTTCCTGGCTTTAAAGTTGGTGTGCTTAATAAACCTAAAATTTTATCTTTTGATATGTGGCATGTATCTCTGATTTGTGGAAAGTAATAGTAAGCACTATATCCTGATGGGTGCAAAAAGCTAACCTCAAAGTCATCAAATTCTTCATTATAGGAATGTACAAATCCCAACCATTTCTGATCATTTAAGTACAAACTATGTACTCTCCTATTTTCGGATTAACTTCAACATTATCTTCACCCAGAAAAGCTTTGGCTTATAATACTCACTTCAACTTTAGCAGAAGAAAATTCAAATGCTTTTATGTTATTTGCATTAATAGGTACAAATCTGTGGAATTTGTGTGTTCCTGTTAGCCACATACTTTTTTCATATCTCTCATTTAAAAATTTTTCCATAGCTTCAATTTCTTCAGAATTCATTAAAAAAAATTTTATGCTGTCACTCATATTGTTTGAACAAAATTCAAACATGTCTTCTGGTGTTAATATTTGATTTGCGAATGTTCTCTGCATACTCACTCTGGCTACAGATCTTTTCACTGTACCCCCAATCCCATCACAAGCGCTCTTACCATGGCTTGTGGCAAAGAAATGCCACTCACATTCCAGCCCAAAATCTTCATGTTTACAAATGTTAAAAAAGTTGAAACAATTTTTATATTGTCCTGCACATCCATCAGTAAAATAATGTAATTTTTTTATATGAAGGTGGGACTTTCTAATAATAGGTATGAGTGTATTTAAAAAAGTGTAAACCATTGTAGTGTTATGTTTTGTATTTGGAAATAAAAACCAATAACTTGAATGTTTTGTTTCATTACTTTCTGGTTCCTTATAATATAACACAAAAGGATGCACTGTGCATTGGGTATTTTCCCAATGAAAACCTTGGGCTGCATCCTGTACTACAAATGAGTAGTTTTCTGAAAAGTCACCAAGAACTACAGCTGCATGGCTATTTAAATTATTTTTCAAGTTTTTTAGAAATGCACTCTGATTCTTTGCTATAAAGTGATGTCTCAATTTGACAATTTTTGTGCTTAATGAATTTATAAAATCTACAGATTCTGTTTTTTTTCAACCATATTGCATCGATCTGTAGTAACCCATTGTTTATATTTTATTTCCTCACATTCAGGATCATTAACACTTTGAAAAGTGAGCAAAAAAATTCTTAATACCTTGTTCTTTTGGACAGAGATTACATATTTGCATCATGCAATTCCTGTTGTTGACATCACACACTTTCTCCATAAGAGTTGTGTATTCCAACCCTTTGATACCCAAAGATGAGAATTGTATTTTGGTATTCTGGTGGTATGTACATACACACAGAATGGGTACCAGCAGCTCCAGCTAAAACACAATGTCTGGGGCGAAGGCTGACAAAACTAGAGAAGCCAACTTGGGGACTATCTGGATTATTTTTTATAGAGACTAAAAGCTTCTTTCAGATTCATTAACACCAGTCTTTTCTGCACAGATTCTTTATACCCACTTTCATTTCTGATACTCAGGCAGTCTTTTGTACCTGGGCACAAATGACTAATTTCATCTGATTCAAAAAGTTTCTAGCAGTGTCTTTAGTACCTTTAGTTATTACTTTCCTTTTGACATGGGTTCAATTTCAGGAATAATTCCAAGTCTTTGTTTTATATTTCTGCTTTTCTTAACTAAATATTCAGTTGTCTGAAATAGATTTATAGTTTTTGATATGGTAAATGAGATAGTGTCAATATTTTGAGTTTCCTCTCATAACTGTCGGTAGAATGGAACTTCCACCAGTTCATTCATGAGATGAATCATTGACCTGAAACAAATTCATGAATGTATAATAGCTATAAACAAAACATTACATGTGTATATTAAATTTTTTGGATTATAATATTGATTTAAAGTGTAACAAAATGAGCATTCTTTGAGAGAGTCAAATTAAACCAAAAATTATTTTGTAACCAAATATTATCAAAACCCTGTATCATTTTAGTTTGTGACCAGATGTATTCCAAATTATTTAATGGGCCCTCATTGATCTCCAATCTTTAGGGAGTTGTGCTTCTAGTTTCTACTATCAAAGGTGAATACCTACATTTTGTTTTTATGCTTCAGTTTTAGTTTAGGTATATTCCTACTTAATAATAGCATATTTTAAAATTCATACCTTTGAGTTTCATGATCCAACTTTGTAGCTTTTGATGGGCTTGGGATCTCAATTTCTAAACTTGTTTCTAGCTTTCATTTTAAAGAATGACATGCTTTTTCTATTGTTTGAAGAGCTTTTGCTTCTTTTCTTGAGGAACCCAAACCATCTGAAATTTTTAATTAATAAATATTTGACTCCATTTGATATATATGGACAATAATAATTAATATGTTGCAGAAAAACTGTCTTGAAAGTAAATGCATTATAAATAAATAATATAAATAAAAAATTATAAATATAAAAGTACCTATCATTAAATAATTACGCTTTTTCACTGGAGTCACAGCAAGACTTTCTAGAACTTGAGAAACCTCTTCTTTGGCATTACTTGATATTTGGATCATATTCATCGCTTTCTGAAATAACATTCTCAGAAGACTGATCAGACTCTTCACTTTGTGATGTTGATAGCAACTCTGGTCTCTGGGTCAATAATTTTCTACAGTTGCTACATAATACAGTATTCCTTTGTAGTTTCCATTTACATCGATCATAAAGTGATTGGCTGATGGTTCTTAATCCTTGTGTATCTTTTTATGTTTATGTTTATGTTTTTGTAAAGGATCATCACAGTATGTAACCATTTTTCATTACTAAAAATACACAATTGTAAATCTCAAAAATAAGATATGATTTGACTCAAAATAAGCATAATTAACAAACATTTGAGAGAGAGAGAGAGAGAGAGAGAGAGTGCATGAATATGAGTTATACATAGGATGTAAATAAAATATATCAATTGTAGTTCTCTATTTTAGTCTGCGTAAAAATGTCAAAATTTCACAATGTACATATTTTTTCAATAATTTTTAAAATATCTTGCAACTTGATACCTACATTTTTTTATTGTTTGTATCTTTTAACAATTAATGGAAAAAAAAATTTTTCGATTTCACTATCTAGGAGGGGTGGGGGTCAGAAAGAAAAATAAAAAAGGGGGGGGGGAGGATTTTCATTATTGTTCTACACATTTGAATGTGGTATCATTTAATACATCTCTTCATGCTGATTCTAAAAATGTATAGTTTTATAGGTCTACAACAAGATGTTTGGGAGTTATTGCCCATTAAAGTTAGGTGGTAAAGTGCCCCCCCCCCCAAGATTTTGGGGGCCCATATCTCAAAAACTATGGGCCATACAACTTTTTTATTTGAACCAGTGAAATCAGCACCCAGAAGAACCCCATATATCAATTTTCATCAAAATCCGGGTTGGAGCTTGGAGCAGTGACAAATTTTTTAATTTTTGGCTGATTTGTCCTGGAATGCCCCCTTAATTACCCCCCCCCCCTATTTACCCCTAAAGAGGCATAAATACTCTCTAACCTTTTAAGTTTGATTAGTGAGAGTCTAATAATGTTCAAAATAAACAAACATTAAAAAACAAAACTGTTTCACTTACCATTACTGGAATTATTTTGAGTATGAAACAAAAAAAATTTATTGTTTACCTTTTTGTACAATACAGTATTAAAAAACACCACTTAGTAAAAGAAACAAAGTAATAATGGCACTTTATGTAGGAAATAAAACACTTCTCGGTAAAATAAACAAAAGAATAATAGCACTTGACAGAGGATGAGTCTGACTCATCCTGAATTCCGACTGAGTACGTATGTACGTACATACATACATGCATACATGTATATTATCATTGGTAGGCTCTAATTTCTCAGCAGTTAACAAGTAATTAACCAAAGTGAATTATACCAAGTAATATTCAGGTAAAAGTGGTAAATATAGTACTAGAAAACTTTACCAATAACCTTGGTTAATGTTGGTTTTGCTTCCACCTGAATTGTTCCTTTTGACAAAGGTCAAGCTTGTCACTCCACCTTAGACCTACAGTTTAATGTAGAATCCAAACCATGCCTCACCAAAGGCAGTCAGAAATTACGAAGTCCTCACCCAAACTCAATCTCATGACCCCACCCCAATCAGCAGCCCAGTATCTTAACCACTAGGTTACCCAGGCTACGTACCCATTTATCTACCAACCAATTTGAATTGCGTGAAAGGATGAACATCTGGTTTTGCTGCACATTGCCTGGCATCACTGGGTTTTGAACCTGGAGCCAGTGGATTCATAGTCAGCAATGCTAACCACTACATCACAGGCACATACACCAACTAATTTACATAAATATTAATGCAACCTAGAGGCTAAAGTCTTAGTGATTCCAAAACATTACAGTACGTACTTAAAAAAATTAAGAGGTTTCTTACATCGTTGCAATAATTTTTTAACTACAGTAAATTTAACTTCCATGTATCAGTTCTAAATCTTCAGCAAACCTTTAAGTACTGTATTTTTCTCTGTGTAAATTGATGTGTCTAAGCTACTTGTTTCCAAATGGTGGGCCTTGGAGGTTGGTCATAGCATACCTTTTAAGAATCAAATTCAAGTTTAGCTGTAGTATAATTTTAGCCATTTTATAAAATTATTGGCATGTAACTATATTTACCGTACATTAATTTTCCACAAGTTGTTTTAATCAGTTCTAGTGGGACATTGCCTCAAAAAGGTTAGGGACCATTGGTCTAAGCCAGTGGTACAAACTTTTTTGATGTGAGGGCCAAGCGAAGAAAATAACTAAATGTATTAGCCTACTTACTTTCCATCTAAGTCATAAATTGGGTCACTTTTATATTCTAACTTTTTCATTGAATTGAAAAGACCTGTGGGGGACACATTTGGCCTGCGGGCCAGGGCTTGTGCATCACTGGTCTAAGCCATAAAGAAAAAATGACAAGTATGCATAAGCTATGTATTTATGAAGAAAGTAAGTTTAGCCAAACCTGGCCTAAAAATGAGTCCTAATCTAGCCTAGCTTTATCAGATGCCTCAAATGAAAATCAGACTACATTCTAGCCAATGTTGTAACTGCTTCAACCACCATTGATCAGAGAAGTTAAGTGACATTGGGTCAGATAGTAGTTGGATGACATCATCATCCTCTGTGTCCAGACTACATACTGTATGTAGCAACCTATGGTTTGGATCCCATATAAATCGGTAGGTCCCCTCCATCATATGACCATAGATGTTGCAAAGGAGGTTAAACAACCCCATCATTATATTTGAATGATAATCCAAGCTTGAAATAAATTTTAATTATAAATTACTAAATGCGGAACTTTTAAAATCAGACTAACCTCTGAAGAAGGGTTAATACCTTAAACCTTCACTAGCCTAGTTAAGTGGTGACTGAGGTAGAGACAGGAAGGCAAGTTATTCCCATTCAAGTGAAAATTATATTGTAGGACTAGACAATGGTTAGAATTTAACTGAAAAGAATTAGGCCCCAATGATAAAGTATAATTAATTTTAACACAATATATAAACAGTACCCTATGCAAGGAATGCTTAAATTTGTTTGGCATTAATAGTCTATAGGCAAATATAAAAATTTGGGTTCCACCACTATATCAGGAAAATATCAAATAAAGCTCTACTTTTCATATGTACTGTAAATGTATACCCAAAGTTTAAATTGTAATTTATGGTACTATAATCATTATAAATACAAATGTAATTGTACAAGTAAATTATTTAAATTTAGTTTTTTTTAGCATAGTGAGAGGAGTAACCCAAGTGTTTCAGATATATGCCTATAGGGGCCTATACTAAAACAATGTACAGTCAGTCCTCACTTTACAAACGCTCACTATACAAATTTTCACTTGTATGAATTAACCTAATTAACACCATTCCCTGTGGATATGAATGGCTTTTGCTGGTACAAATACTACAAATGCGTGCCAAAATACCCAAATGTGTAATCTCCAGTAATCACCCCGTCCTCAAGACCATTCCAATTAGCTGTTTACTCTCCAATAAGCTTGGAAGTACAGTATTATTTGATGTATTTTATTGTTTTCTGCGTACATTTTTATGAATATTTCCATAATGAGGGGTGACTCTGGAACGAATTAATAAGTTGTAACTTTCTTTGGAATTCATGATTTCAGTACTATATGAATTTTTCGATATACAAACTATTTTCAGGAACCAATTAATTCATTAAAGCAAAGGATGACTGTACCACAGACAATAAAACCTAATTATATTTTAATTGTGTATATAAACCTAGGCCCTAATCATAAGTCTTAACTTTGTCCTTACAAATAAATTATTTTATCAGTAAAATATAGATTCAACTTTTCATATGAAGAGAATATCGAGTATTGACATTCAGTAGGGGGGTAGGGGAATCTAACATTTTTTTAGGACAAGTGGTTTCTATGGCCATTTTGGCTGCTAAATACAAATCCAGCTAGTTCTTCAACTTAAAATGAATTTTTGACCTGGTTCAGTGGGTTTTTTTCAAAATGGCAGCCAAAAAAAAAACACTATCCTTCACATGCAATATATCTTTTCATACATTTTCGTGGTTGCTGAAGTAAAAAAGGAAGAGAAATTAGGAATGTGGTTAAGCAGATAGATGACAAAAAAAATTTTAAAAAATGCCCAATCCAAATGAACAAAGGATGAATGAGACCTCCCACCTCCAAACCTTTGTAACTGACAGAAAAAAATTAGTTGATAAATGCTTGCTATATTTTTAATCATGGTTATGTTCATTCTTCAATGTTAAGTATCTAGTGTGTCATCATATTGATGTTTTATTTAGGCTTACTTTAGTGTTTTGGCTTGTTCTAATGTTCAGCTGCTCTCTCTTTGTAGTTTCTTGTACTATCAATGTTGTGCTAATTTACTTAATAATATAGTGTGTATATACTTTAGTAATAATAGTAAATAATACCAGGTGTCCTATTCAAAATGAAACAACTTTAAAACTCTAATTTTTTAAAGTATTAATGTGAGAATGTTGAAACTTTGCCAGTTACTACACCATATGCATAAGTTTTTGTCATAATGTTTTTTTTGTTTGTTTCAGATTGAATTATGTTTACCCTACAAGAAAAGCAAAATGTGTGTTATGGATGGCTGAGATGAAGTCCCCTACTCTGGTGCAACGGCGATTCTGTACAACCTTTCACGAGGAACCACCCACCAGAAGAGACCTATATGCATGGACCAAGAAATTTGAGGAGACTAGCAGTGTTCTAAAGGAACACTCTGGAGAGCGAACAAGATTGGAAGATGTTGAACGAATATGCGGTGCCTTTGGTAGTAGCCCAAGAAAGTCCATCCGTCGTGCCAGTGTCAAACTGCAGATTCCTCGTTCAACTGTGCATAGAGTCATGCACAAGCAGCTGCAGCTCTATCCATAAGCAGCTTCAAATTGTTCAGCATATAACATGTGAAGATCTTAACAAAAGAAAACATTATGCTATGCACAATGTATCTAAATGTTATAATTCACATACCGGTATATCATATGAAACTTTGACATTGACTATTTACTGTGTGAATATTACATTGTTTGCATCATTCAATAAAAAATTATACAGTAAGGTTTCAAAGTTGTTTCATTTCAAATGGGACACCCAGTATATCAAATACAATATTTGATATAATCTACTTTAATAATAATAATAATAATAATAATAATAATAATAATATACAATACATCTAGCATGACTATAATTTGTATTACCTATTGTATTTCAGTGTTATATGCCGACTAATGGGGTTTTACTGTACTTGCAGATCCTAATGATTAGTGACTGCTGATTGGTAATGATGGCTAGTTAAAGGAAATCATGCAGTGCCAGCAGAAAAGAATTTTTGGGGAAACCTACACAGAAGTGGATGAATTTAAACCAACTGGGAAGTTGCCACCAGGGATAGTTGTGATTGTTAGGATGCTTGCACTTTGCAAAAAAGGAGTAAAAGAACAGAAAAAGTCAATGACTCAAGATGATGCCAGCAAGATAGTTGCAAATGAACTAAGACAAAATTGTATTAACAAAAATGTCTATCCCATGCATAAAAAAACAATGGCAAAAAAATAAGATGATTATGAACATTTTAACAAACTGAGAAAGAATGAACGCTACCAACAAAAACCTAAAAGTGAGCAGCTTTAATGATCAGCTCACTAAGAATGCCTACATCATTAGAACTGACAATGAGGATTACAAAGCAGAACTTCCAGAAAAATTTGGAGTCAAAATGACTGATGAGGATAAGACTTTTTATTGGGATAATTGCTTTGGTGCGTATAAGGCCATATGTACAAATGCAGTACCAAAAGATTAAAGGGGGACAGAAAAAGAGGAAAGAAACTCATGAAAGATCAGCAGAGAAAAAGCAAAAAGCAACTTGAAAGAGCAAAGGGAGCTAGAGGGATCAGAAATTATTGAAATGTTAGCAACTTCAGTCAATTCTGAAAATGATCAGAGTTTTCAAAAACCAGCAACAGCAGAGAGTTCCTTCTACTGATTGTAAACTTCGCTCATTGGAAGAAGACCTAAGCAAGGAGAGAGTAAAGAACAAGCAGCTGCATTTCCAACAGTGAAAATTGGAACTGGCAAAAAAAGTCTGAACAAAAACTTGCAGTGTATAGTCCAGTGTCTTGCTGAGACAAGAACTTCTGAAGAGCTTTTTAATGATAGTAAGAGTAGCTAACATGGGAAACTGAAGGCAGATGATAATGAGAAAGATTGTAAGGGTGAGATGGAGAGTGAAGACAGAGTTACAAGTCCATCACCAGTATTCAGACTTTATGTATGTATTTCCAAGCCACAGATCAATAATGCAATACTTGGAAGATGCTTCATACTTGAATCTAGAATATGTCACTCAACAAAAAGGATAAAATTATAAATGTAAGACTTCATGATACAACCACAGTTGCCCAGCCACAAATCAAACTCTTGAGGATAGGATGGCATCCCAGAAATGAGCCAAGGGTTCAGAAAAAGTCAAAGTCAAGAAAGTGAAGAAATTAGAGGAAGATTTTCTAGCTACTGTGCATGCTGCAAAGAAATTATCCTACTGAAAAAAGAAGAGCTCAAAAAGAAAAGCTGGCAAAATATCAGTGGTTTTGGAAAATTGCAAGAAACATGAAGGCCCTATGACTCCAAACAACCTGGATGCTCTGTACAAGCTGAACAAAAAGCAGCTCCTCACAGAAATTGCCTATTTGAGACTCACCGTCACACCAGATATTTGTCAAATGAGACTTCTTAAAGTGAGATGGGAAATTCAAAATTAAAAAATTTAGTGTAGATGAACTGAAAATTCTAAGAATGCCTTACGACCAGAGGACAATGTTACTAGTGATACTGATAGTTTATTGAACAATGTGTTGTAAATATAATGCTTTCACAATTTGAATTACATCATGGAACCAATATGACTGCCGTGTGTTTCTTCTGTACATGATTTTTTTAATAAAATACCTTTCTTTTCCATTTACTGCCTATAGCTGCTAAACCACGCATCAAATGTCTATGATTTGTTCATTTTCAACTTTAGCAACCCTGAAAACATGAAGAGACATTACATACAAGGGGTAGCAGTTTTCTTAAGCATCAAAAAGAAAACTTTTTTTCACCTAACATTTTGAAAAAATTGCAATGAACCAGGTCAAAATGTCATTTTAGGTCCAAGAACCAGCCAGATTCATATTCAGCAGCAAAAATGGCCATAGAAACCACTCATCTTGTTAGCAATTTCCAAAAAAAGTCATTATTCTCCCATCCCTACATTCAGATATATACTATAATGAATGCAGGCCTATATTTAACATTAAAATGACATTTAGTACTTTGAAGTAGTTGTACAAGTTCAATATTTGAATGTTATTGAAAATTAACACCATTACATTAGGACCTACCTATAGCTATCAATCAAATATTTAGTAGAGGTACAACATTGGGTCAAGTGATTAGAAACTATGTAGCTAGCTACTGTGTTAGTATTCATTACATTTCCACTTGGAAAACATGAAGCCACTTTGGGGCTATCAAGGTTATCAAAGTCATAAGCTACATTTCAATAAAATTCTGCCAAACATCAATTTCAAGTCAGCTAATTAACCCTTTAACTGCTCCATTTCAATGCCATCATTGAATCAGTGCTGAATTTCAGTAATTGACAGAAAACCCAAATCAAGTATACTCAATAGGAGCAGTTAGAGGGTTAAAACCATTCAGAGCTGCCAAAGCAGCTTAAGGGCCAAATTAAATTAAATAAATAGTCCCACTTCACAATAATTTGTCTGTAAATTGTAAAACCAAGGTATTTATTTTATTATTAATAAAAGTTATTCAATTCAATCCAATACATAACTTCAGCTTAAATATACAGTACAGGTAAACACCCCAGTTTGCAATTGGAATGCATTCCTGGAAAATGGATCACGAAGTGAAAAATCTCAAATCAGGAGCATAACATGGGTTCAGTGGGGATACGTTCCTGGGGTTTTTTTTTTCCAAAAGGACCCACACACACATTATATTAAAGAAACACCTACCCAAAAACACATGTTATATTAAAAGAAAGAAAAGTCCAAAGATCAGTCCAATCATCATCAGGGTGTTAAACAACTGCAGTGATCAGTCTAAGGCATCGGAGGTGCTTCAGTCCTGAGATGGCCAGCTGTGGCTTTGAGTGTGGCGATGGTGGTGGCTGTTTCTATATGGGTTTGATGATGATGTTCATCTGCTGTGCTTTCTTCTTCACCAGGTCTCCCTGTAGCACTTGATGGTCTGTTCCACTTTCCTGCACATGTCAGCACTTCTCATGGAGTTGGAATCATGCTCCTCTAAGATTGACATTGTAGTCTCAAAGTGGCCAAAAACATTGCAAAGGGTCTTCATATATACAGCATCTTCACAGGCTCCACTTCTTGCACTGCCATTAGCTCCTGTGCAGCACAGTCATGCTCCAACTGGATGAGCTCCTTGTTGGTCAGTTCCTCACCATGGCTGTCAAGGAGCTCCCAATATCATCCTCATTGACTTCATCAAAGCCAGCATCATGCAACAGGGTCACAATCTCCTGGCAGATGGTTTGCAACAATGGCACTGGGAATTTTTTTTTGGATCAGACAATTGTTCTAACAGGAGACTTCAGACCTCAAATCAAAGAGTATTGTTTGTTTTTCCATATTGTTATAGTGAAGAATCGCAAATCAAAGCATCGCAAACCAGGGTTTACCTGTACTGTATTTACACAATTTATAAACCCTATAAACCCATTCATTCATGAAAGTAACTATCCAATTTTTTCTTAACTAACTAAGGCACTATTATTTACCACATCAAATGGAAAGTCATTCCAAAAATCCATTACTATATGACTAAAAAAGGTTTTTGTAGCTCCAATCTACAAGTCTGTTTTCTAATTTTCTTATTATGCTGCTAATAATACCTAGCATTTTATTTGCCTTTTTTGTTGGCTCTAAGTACTGCTTAAAAAATTTTAGGTTCCTACTAACTATAATGCCAAGATCTTTTTCCTGGCTAACATCCTCTAACCAGTTTCCTTGCATCTCATAACTAAAGTTTTCATTATTTCTGCCAAAATGGAGGGCTTTGCTTTTTGAACATTGAATTCCATCTGTCATTTACTAGCCTAGGTAACTAATCTATCAAGATTTTTGTATTTAAAGAATTTGCTATATTTGTAACTGGGGCAACTAGCTACTTCTGTATCATCTGCAAATTTAAATATTTTACTCCCTAATCCTCTCTCTAAAGCAGTGGTTCCCAACCTTTTTTAGGCCAACACCCTCATAAAGATAAGGATAAGGGGTAAGTGATAAATGATTTATTAATAGAAGGTAACACTTTTACAGTTTCCTAGCACCCCCTTAAGATTCTCAAATGCCCACTGGGAGGTGGTGTCACCTACATTGGGAACCACTGCTCTAAAGCATTTATATATACAATAAAGAGCAAAGGGTCATTAAAAAACATCTTGTGAAAATGATAAATAATATCAATCTAAACATTCTCAGCATAAATGACAAACTACCAATACAGCTCTCTCCTGCTTTAACACAAGGCTAAGTTCTAGAGGAATTTGCATTAAAATGGTTTGCATTGCATTTTCTTAAGAACCTTATAGGAAAAATAGGTTACTTCCAGACCAACTAAATATTAATAATAAAGTGCTACAATTAAAATGTTAAATATACATTTAAATAAAATATTTTAATCAATTCTAACATGAATAAAACAATAAAACACATTAATACAAAAGCTATGAATGACACTAACCAGAAGACATGCTGCAGTGCTTAGATGACAATAGCTACCTAGGCAGTAGGAGACTGAAATGTGCATATACTGGTGCAAGTAAAAATGATCACAACACAAGTGAAACAGAAAATGGGATGCTGACCATGCGATACAATGCAACAACAAGCACAACATGAAATGGCTGCCCAAAGCACCAGGCACAGCATTATCGCAAGTTAAAACCCAAAATTGTTCACATCACATTTAGTTAAGGTCTAAATTATTTTCTTGCATTAAAATGGGTGATACCTGTATATTACACTTGAAAATTACCTAAACTTTGGTTAAAACTTAAATAAGCTTGGACAGTCTTACCCTATTTTTAACCTAAGTTAAACTTAAAATTTTATGATTTTCATCAAGGTTTGTCAAGGTCTTAAATATACCTTGAGGCATCTTGAATATATCGATTAAAATAATCTAAAATATAAGACCATCAAATTAACCCTTTGAGGACCAAGGGACATATTTGTCCGAATGGAAATAATATAAAATTTTATAATGATGCAGCATTTCTACAAATACATCTACATGTTTATATAGGTATCTTTTAGTTGTCAGATTACTAACCCAAAAATCAGTCATTTAAGCGACTATAGTTACTAACATATCTAATCGTAAATAACAATAAAACTTACACTTAAGTTCAAAGAAACATATACCAGTTGTTAAAGGGTTAAACTGGAGCACAGATGATGATAGGGTGATATTGGCCTATGCATACCTAAAGTTCATCTGTTCATGAGCAGTTTAAAAATGTTACAAACTTTTTTTTGTCAGCACACATTGTGCCCATGCTATAATTAATTTTATTTTAATTCAATGCAGAATAATTACAAACATATGACCACTTTACAGAATTTAGCACAAAGCCGAGATCTCTATGGAACTAGAGATGGCATGATGAATTTCCACATAGCTATCAGAAGTGTCCCAGGTGCTTACTGCAGATGTGGTGTTCTTGCATGACAATGCACACCCTCAACACTGCAAATCAAACATGCCAACATTTGGAATCATTCCACTGGGAAGTCATGCATCATTCCCCCATAGTCCTGACCCTGCATCAAGCAAATTCCATTTATTTCCAGCCCTAAAGGAATATCTCGGAGGTAAACAACTTCAAAACAACCCTGATGCAGAAGCAGTCATATGAAACTGGTTAAAAACTAAGGACCCTACATTTTATTCAACCAGCAGTGGAAAACTTGTCCCACACTACAACAAATGTTTAAATCTTTTCAGGGATTGTGTAAAAAAGTAGTAATAAGTTGAAATACTCGTAATAATTACTTGCCTTATAATAAAACAGTTTCTTCAAAACACTTTGTAAACTTACTTTTTGAACAACCCTCGTGTTTTCACACTGACTATCAAATAGGTTTCTTTACTGTCTAAATAAAAATAATTTTTATAATTTTAAAAAATAGGATATATTTTCTAAAACTTATTTTATAATTCAAGAGATATACTACAGGGTAATCAGTCAATTATTAATTTCATATTGTAATGAGAAAAATCCTTTAAATTTCAATCATCTACTCTTAATGTGGTATGGTACATATTTATGTTGATGGCATGATATACTATATTAAAGAATTGCAATTAAATTTGAATAAAATGTGAATATATTGGGGAGGGCTATCATTCATGCCATTATATATTAGTTTCTCTTCCTGCAACATTTTTTTTACCTCTTTATTTATGTTCTCTTATGACTGTTATGACCCGATGAAAAACTATCATCGGGCATATAGTGAAAGTTGGCAATTAGTGTTTTCCTCGTGTCATTTTTAGTCTTATCAATAAATATCAACCAATGTTTGGGGAAAAATAGAAATCTATTTATGTGGACCAGAGAGACCAGGGTTCTACAAGGATCATCAATGGATGCGGACAAACATTTAAGGGTTAATGGTAATAATAGGTAAATGTTAAGTTCAAGAGGCATAAATTAAACTCAGAAAAGTTTAGGGGCATAAATTATTGTAATATCTATAACAGCTGTCTAATTGTTTTAAACTATTATTTTTGTTTAGAGCATACAAAATGTTTAGTATTTGCTTTGCAGCACAAAAGTTCCTTAAAACTCATACGGTATTGCTTACAGATCATAATTTTGATAAATGTCCTACTTTATCAAAATTACAGGGCACTCTTTCGTTTTAGGCATGTAAAATTGAAGCTACAAATAAGGCAAATAAAATGTAGAGATGATCAGTAGTTTTGGATCTTTTCCTTTATAGCACCCCAATTTCTTTTTTTCAGTTAGTAACAACCAACAGAATATTTTTGTTGAAACTAATAAAAAATATCATTACAACCTAACCAATCAAGGGCATACACACAGTTGATCTAACCAGGCATTCAATTAACCTACTAGTTGGTAAGGTTAAGTCATATTTTCATTAAACCCATGGGAAAATTATTGAATGCCTGGTTAAGTCAACTGTACAGTGCAGTGGGGGGGGGAGTCAGGGGCTTTTTTGAAGTCGGGAGTCGGTAAAAACAACCGACTCCCGACTCTTTGATTCAATTTCTATATGCCAACAATTTACTAGAATACTACTCTGCCCTAAATAAATATCTTCCTGAACTAATTCTAGATTCACATTTCCACATTTGATTTATTGTTCTGGTAAATCTTAGCAAATGAATTTCATATTTCTATTTTAGGATACTAGGTACCATATAAAAATTAGCAATATATTAATTACCATATTAATTTAATTAGCCCCTATTAGTAATGAGTCGTGGGCCTAGTAGAAAATCAGCAGTCTTTCAATATTTTAAGCTAAATGAGGATGAAAGTATTTTTATTTGTCAAGTAGAAAAGGATGGTAAAGAGTGTAATGCAAAAATTAGTGCTTACACTGGGAAACATACTAATGCTCCAACTAGAGCCTCAAACTTGAAACGCCATCTACGAAACAAACATCCCAATATTTATAAGGTTGTAGATCAGCATAAGGAAAGAGTCAGGAGTCGGAGTCGGTTTTAAAAATACCGACTCAGGAGTCGAGAGTCGGTTGTTTTTGGCCAACTCCCCATCCCTGGTACAGTGTACACCCTTGATGTTTGGTTAGGTTAAGTCATAATATTTTCATTTGTGTCATAATTTACACCCCTAACCTTTTTCAAGTTTAATTTATGCCTCTAAACTTAACATTTACCTAATAATCATAATAATAATAATCAAAACATAATAAATACTATACATAGCAGTGTGAATGATTCATAAATAAAATTGTATTTGGTATAGAAAACATATTTAGGCCAAACTTCAAAAAACTGAAATTCAGTTGATGTCACACTATACAGTCTGGAATTTGAATATTTTTATGTTAATGCTCGAGTGCAAGATATGTTTCAGCAACTTATGTAGCCTGATTACTGACCAAAATCTACAAAGAAATTTGTTTATTTTTTAGTTTTAACTTGTTTCCTTGGATATTTTTTAATTTTGTGTCAAACTTGATACCCCAAGTTAATATTGGAAACTATTATTAGTGTTTTTTTCATTTTGTATTTTAAATTTTAATGCATTTTAAAGTACTTTTAGTATTATTTGTTTAACTACAGGAATATCTCAAAATTCGTCATTTTGAATTTTGTCATTTTGCAGATTTGTCATTAATCTTTTACTACCTATAGTTTCACAATCCATCGTCCATATTCTTAAATTCATCATTTTTTTTAAAAACTTGAAAAAAATTGAAATTGACAAAATTCAACTGTTTACCAACGCAATATCCATTAGATTTTGCCAAAAAACAAGTAGAATTTGATTAATTAATCTGTTTAATAACATAATACAGTAGACTCGCAACTTACGCGGGGGTTATGTTCCTGGGACCCCGCATAAGGCCAAAAAACACGTAAAGTCAAACCAAAAAAAATCCCTTAAATCACTATATATTGTAGCTCTGTTATATGTATAATATACCTATAACACAAAAGTGATGCAATTGGCAATGTTGAATTCCTTCCAGCATGCCTAACACTCTTGTTAGTGCCATCCTCTATGGCATTGCGAATGCGGATGAAGGTGAGACATGTGTACGCTGCCTTAAAGCATCAAAATTATAAAATTATAACCTGTATATAGTTGAAACTGCGTAAGTTGTGAGTCTACTGTACAGTAAAATATTCTCTCATTGAAACGTTATTATCTACCTCGAATTTCGTCGTTTCATATTTAATTGTGTTATTCCAGAATGAATTAATGGCGAATTTCGAGGTATTCCTATACTACTATTTTAGAATTTGAATCAAAATGCCTGGTGGATGACCACATGGTACAATATCCATCAATCCTGATTTAATTATGAACCATATCAATAAAAATATTTTTTTACAAGAGTATATTACAGGCTTTTGAGAAATTTTGGAATTTTAGGTTAGATTACGTTATATATTAAAACTTTTTCCAATTGTTTTTGACATTGTTTGAACGAAATTAACCTTCGTTCAAACCATATCAAAAACTATCAGAAAAATATAGTTTTGATTTACAAAGCCTGTGATGTACGTACACTTGTAAAAATTTACCAAAAATTGGGAGTAACTTTTACCTGAAGATACTATCCAGTGGCTTGTACTCATCTAAGATACAATACATATAGCTATGGGTATTTTTTTAAACTCCCTCCTCATATTTTTAGTTTCCAATGCTAAACTTAACCTAACATTGAAAATGAATCTCTGATTTACAATACTAAACTTAAAAATATGTTTGCTTTCATAAACTATATGGAAGTGGGATATACAGGCAATCCCTGAGATACAAACATCCAACTTATGAACATCCACACTTACGAATGAACTCCCATAACTATTTTCTCATCTGACATGTGAATTAAGTTGTTTTTTTTCATTTGTTCTTACTTTATTTTAGGTTTTATTAACTATAAAAAAAAATATATATAAACAGAATTATAATGGTATTAATAATTATTATTATTAAGAAATACCATCTGTAAAAGAAAATACATATTAAAAATTAATAATAAAAAATTAATTTAATTTATTAATCACTTCATACAGTATCACTTTATATATTGCACAGTAAAAATAACAATAAAATAATGTGAAATACCTGGCATCCTGCCAGTGAGTGGTCACACACTGCATTTGCAATTACGCAACACAAAATAATTACGTAAGATGAATCAATTATAGTCAATGGGGGCTTCTCCTAATTCAAAATTACGTAAGATGATGGTGATGTAAGTCGAGGGTTAACTATATATTGAAACTAGAGTTACTAATGAATATAGTGATTTGCTTTTCATTTTAAAAACAAAGTACATAAAAACCTACTGATCATTCTTACCAGAGACAAAGTCCAGAACAGCTTAGTAATATGTTTAGTAAGTAATAAGGGACTATGGACCATCTCTGAACTGTGGCTGGATTCTTGAATTTTACTGGTAGGGTATATTCTATTTGCAGGATTTGTCAGACAAATTTTCCAGAAAATAATTGTAGGGTAAGTTAAGCCAGGTTAATTACTACAGTCATTACTCAACTAGGCCAAAGTTAATCATGTTCATGGCAAAGGTGAATGTTACAATTTTTCTTATAAACTACATACATAATTACAGAGGATATAGCTCTTTACAAATCTGATCAACTATTTTTAAAATACCTTCACCCAAAAGCTTCTGAATTACTTCATTTTATAGTTAAGAAAAATTTGGATACTTTCATGAATGAGAGTTTGTAGATCGTAAATAGTGTATATTCTTAGCTTAAGTTACAGTACGTAAGCTACTTTGGTAGCTCTATAAATAATTGTATGTTAGTTAGCCGACTTTAAGATTTTGCAAGATTTTATTATAAAATATAGTTCATGACTTGAATAACCTTGATAGGCCCTAGTGGCTTCATGTTTTCGAAATGAAATGTAACGTAATAAACTTCTCTGCTCCAGTCCTGCAAAAAAACAGAAACATTTGTACATTATCTAACACACTACTTAGTTTAAAGGTAGACAGTTTAAACTTAGCTTAGTATCATTTTAATTAAAACTTAGCCATTAGAAAGCAGGGTTATGTATTTTATCCCACTCAGTCATTTTACACACCAAAATACATTTTTCTAGTAGTATTTGATGTGATTTGTTCAAATATGACCTCCATTTCTGTCGGAAATAAGATCCAACAAAGTTATAGTACTTTGAAGTTTGGCTCATTTTCAAGGGAAATGGAAGTCAAAATCTAAGCAAAACACATCAAATATTACTAGAAAAATGTATTTTGGTATTAATTAACCTAACCTAACCCTGGCTAAACGAGCCTAACCCTGGCTAAACGAGCCTAACCCTGGCTAAACGAGCCTAGAGTATTACCTTATTATGGATTAGGTGGTGGATACAGACGAGAGCTCGTTTAGCCAGGGTTAGGCTCGTTTAGCCAGGGTTAGGCTCATTTAGCCAGGGTTAGGCTCATTTAGCCAGGGTTAGGCTCATTTAGCCAGGGTTAGGCTCATTTAGCCAGGGTTAGGCTCATTTAGCCAGGGTTAGGTAAGGTTAGGTTAATTAATACCAAAATACATTTTCCTAGTAATATTTGATGTGTTTTGCTTAGATTTTGACTTCCATTTCCCTTGAAAATGAGCCAAATTTCAAAGTACTATAACTTTGTTGGATCTCATTTCCGACTGAAATGGAGGTCATATTTGAACAAATCACATCAAATACTACTAGAAAAATGTATTTTGGTGTGTAAAATGACTGAGTGGGATAAAATACATAATTACCGAAAGCAGCCTTGGCAACATACTCCTACCCTAGTTATATACGTTGATATAGATTGTTGGTGCCAATTGCGATTCAATTAGTTTTAGACTAGCCTACACACAACTAACATACAAAACAGCCCATTACTCATCAGCTGGTGTACAATCTAATCAGCTGTTGTATACAGCCCTGGACCAAAATGTTACCAGCATAATCTAATATAATTTGTAATAGACTATGTTACCAGTCTTCAACTGTGTACCAACAAAACAGTTGAATGAAATAGTGAATTTTGTGTTTTTTTAAAACAAGTTTTAGTTTCGTAATAAACGAGTGACTTCGATTTTCAAATATAGGTTAGTTAAAGGACTTATCTTATGTTACAGAATATATCATTTTAATAATAATAATAATTTAGGTAAATATTTACTATTACACCGGTCTCCGATAGAAAGTTTTAAAAGCTGGTTTTCAATAGTTTTCAATGTGCTGAATTAAAAAATGATACTCATTTCCGTCGCAAATGATTTGTTAAAGCGTTATTGAAGCTTAAAGCTTTTAAAACTTTCTACCCTTTTTTTTTACCTTTTTTTACCTGGGGGACCCCCAGTGGGAACCGGGAGTTTTTGGGTGGGGAGAATCACAAAAACGAGTGGTCTCCGAACATTTTGAAAGTCAGATTAATACGAAACACATCAAAAACCATAGGAAAAACGTAAATTTCACCTTCAAAATTGGCCGAACCTAAGCAAACCTAATCTAACCTAACCTAACCTGGTAAATATTTACCGGCGATACAGCGAAAATAATCAAAGGAGCACAGACCACAGGAAGCCATGTCCACTAACTGATTCAAATTAAAATCAGTGGAAGCGCCATTTTTTTACCCTTCTCCCGTTAGAGAGTTTAAGTTTTAATAACTCTTCAACAAATCATTTGCGACGGAAATGAGTATCATTTTTCAATTCAGCACATTGAAAAACATTGAAAACCAACTTTTAAAACTTTCTACCGGAGACCAGTGTAATAGTAAAGAAATACCATAATTTATATAATTGAGGCAAAGTCTGTCAAAAAATTATTTTAAAAGCTGAAATAAATCGGATACCAAAGATTTTAAAAAGAACACGAGGAACTTTTGTGAGACTTAGCAATTGACCCCCCCCCCCCAGTAATTGGGGGGCCGAAGGCCCCAGCACCGCAGGTCTAACTAAATTGGAGAGTTCATAATCTGCAAACCATTTTTCTGGTGCCTGATCAAACAAGTTATACTCCGTAGGTGTCACCCACTTTACTGTGAAAGTGGCAGATATTTTCGGATATGATTCTCCTACTATTCCGAAAGCATATACTATATATACAATGGTCTAATGGAGACAATGAGAAGAGGGGTGACAGCGTCAACCAGGAAAAATAAGATTCTTAGTTTGTGATGTTAACAAGAGGCTATCCACTTTGTGGTGCTCTGATTGGTTGGTTTTCATGTACAGTATTTAAATTTTGGTCTATCCGTGAAAGCTATAATTTCTTAAAATATCTGTATAAATTTAAGTACTGAATTTACGATGCCTTTCAACATTTTCAGGTTTCATTACTAACAGATTTTTTCCAACCAAGTACCGATAAATATTGAACACATTATATGAATTTCATGAATGCAGATAAAGTAGAGCATTTGTAATGTTTCTCTGTGCAACATATATATACGTTTTGGAAATTTTGCTGTTAGAACAAATAAATGTACATTGATTCTTTAAATTTGAAATACATTCATAAAAGCAAAATCACAATGCATTTAAAATAGAGTTAAACCAACAACTGAACTCTTAGAAGTTCTGCATTTGAACTGTGAAACCAAATTAAAAGCCTAAAACTTTAAAATTCCACACCTAGTGTTTAAAAATACAAAATAGGTTTGCATTCTTAAACTGGCAATGCAATTAGTTGTTTCTCTTCTGAGTACTTATTTTAGCCCTTTATTCTGGCAAGCGAGAAAAGTTAAGAGAGGTTTAAAGCTTTTGAACAGTACATTCATGTAGTTTCATCATTCACACCTTTTACTTTTACCGACTTTGCCCGGGTGGATGTTGAACGCTATATATATATAAATAATAATTATTATTATTATTATTATTTACAGGGACGTGCACAGTGCGGTGCGTAATAACTCAGGGTAGGCAGTAGGCACTAATAAAATCAATTGCCAACAAAGGGTCTGAAAACTGTATTAACAATAATTACCATCGAAATATAGAAATTAGGCATGCATCGCATTGTTACTCAACTTAATAAAACTGGTCAGAATTTCATAGCTATTTTATATCAACTAATATCCCGGTAATTAATAAAAATATTAAAAGTTCAAAATAAAATTTTAGTTATATAAGTATTTACTTACATTATTTGTAGATAAATTCCATTCGTCTCTCCTTCTGAAGAAATATTTCTGTAACCATGTCATAAAAGTTGCGTGTAGTACTTTGTTCCAATTTCATGAACCTTTCTTTTTCTATAGAGATTAAAGCGAGCGATGAAAGCCTTTCATGTGTCATTCGATTCCTAGTGCATGTTTCAATTCTTTTTAAAACTGAAAATGTTCGCTCAATTGAAACAGTTGTAGCTGGAATTGTAGGGACCAATTGCGACAGTTTCACTGCTTCGGGAAATGTTTGTTCCAGTTCATTTTTAAAAGAAGACGAGCAAATCTTTAATAGATTTGTCTCATAACATTGGTGCGTTATAGATTCCAGTCAAATCAGCTTTTAGTCTTACGAAATCAAAGAAGTTAGCATAATTCTTTTCTAACAGTTGTAGCTGGAATTGTAGGGACCAATTGCGGCAGTTTCACTGCTTCTGGAAATGTTTGTTCCAGTTAATTTTTAAAAATGAAGACGAGCAAATCTTTAATAGATTTGTCTCGTAACATTGGTGCGTTATAGATTCCAGTCAAATCAGCTTTTAGTCTTACGAAATCAAAGAAGTTAGCATAATTCTTTTCTAAACTTTCTTGCGCTTCCCTATCAACTTGACTAGCCATTTCGGCAAACTTCTTACTATCAACTAAACTTACTAAGGTAATAAACCGCAAATTTTTTAAGTCATTATATCTAGCTTCCATTTGTTTAATTATATCATTCAATATAAGACAAAAAATTCTTTCTTTCTTCCTTAATTGGATGTTTTATGCGACAATTGGATTCAGCAAGGTTATTTTCTATACAATTCTCTTCAAACTTCTCATAAAAAACATCAAAATTTTTACCCATATCTTTTAATGATTCTATTGCGTCATTGATTCTTTCAATGCAATATGGAATATCTAATTATTTTAGTTTGCAAGATATTAAAGAGTAGCTCAGTTTTATTGAAAATTTCTTCATAGGTCATTAATAGAAAGTATGTTGAGTCTTTTGTCAGCCAATTATAAAACCCATTACTCTTTATCAAAGTATCTGCATCCCAAGATAAAGGATTGCTGTTCATACCTTGGAAAACCGCAGTTGCGTTGTCACGTTGCTACATCATACGCCAGCCCCATGGGTTGCTTCGTAGGCAGGTTAAAAATTGCCTTTATTTCCCATTGTTTTAAAGGAAAAAGCTTGGATTGACGGCACGCGCTACGAAAAATTTAGCTATTATAATTTATATGCAGGATAAAAAGCATAGCAATATGTGCCTGCTTCAGCATTACACATAATGCTACATACAGAATTAGCATGAAATTTGTATATATTTTAAGAGAAAGCATTAAGGAACTGAAAGAATGAAGTTTAAATAACGAAAAAAGTTACTTTTTTATACATTTAGATTTTATGCTAGGGCAGGCACTGCCTACCTTGCCTACCCTGAGTGCACGTCGCTGTATTATTTTATATATATGCCCGGTTTGGTCAACTGAATGCCCGGTTAGGTCAACTGAATGCCTGATTAGGTTAATTAAATGGTCCGGTTAGGTCAACTGAATGCCCGATTAGATTAATTGAATGCCCGGGTGGGTTAATTGAATGGTTGGTTAGGTTAATTGTACGCCCTTGACGATTGGTTAGGTTAAGTCGTGATATTTTCGTTAGTTTTAACGAAAATATCACGACTTATCCTAACCAATCGTCAAGGGCGTATAGTTGACCTAACCGGGCATTCAACACCCAGGTGCACAACCTCGGAACCTAATTAATATGTGTGTGTGAAGTTTCATGTTTGTAACTGCTTCCATTTTGGACCTATGGCTGGAACACACACACACACACACACACACCACACACACACGTCCTTTTATTATTATAGATAAGTTACGTTAGTAAATATTATTCATTCTCATTTGTCGTCTTTACCGCGAATGGGAGTGACATTCTCAAATAAAAGAAAACTCTTTTTCTCAAAAGTGGATTTCTCACTTTGTGTATTGTCACTTGGGGACTGCGAATGAAAATGGAAATATTAAGTGGAACGTAATCAACTCGGACGATGTGACTCAAATTTCACTTCTGAATTACTTTTTTTTTTTTTTAATTAGAGATTTTTAAGTGTGAGTTGAGTTTTTCAGCACAGTGAAAAGGTAGATGGATCTCGTGACTTTTCGTATGTTACTCTTATTATGTTCATCGAAAGAAGAAAACGTCATTGTTAATGTGGATGTAGAGTTTATAGTGTTAAATTTAAATTTGTTAACGAGTCATTACGTTAAAAAATTCTTTTACTGTAGTTCTTTCATTTAACATTGACCTAACTTACCATTAACCTAACCTAACCTAGACCAAAGTGGGAAAACTGTAGACGAGAATGAGAATGTCCCGAAAGCGGAACAGATCGATTTGAGAATTGTCTCCTTTGAGATTCTTATTCGCGGATATCTCGTTCTTGGTCACGCAATGAAACGGGAATCACATTCATTGAATGATATTGTCCAAGTTTCTTTTGTGAAATAGTTCTTTATATATTTCTTAGCTGCGTTTTACTCTTTATCATGTGGTGTTACGTATATTTTGTTACTTTCACCTCCTACCTCCCCACCCCTATACTCCATATATATATATATATATATATATATATATATATATATATATATATATATATATATATATATATATACTACTTAATTTAACAACTGTACCATATACATTTCAGCAAGCTTCAGATTACTGTTTGTATATTTAACGATTTTTATGCAAATCAACTGTAATAAAATGAAGTGCGTATTATTCTCTATACATGATATGCGTCATAAATGAATTCACATATAATTTACTTCTCAGCAGTTATATATATATATATATATATATATATATAATCATTGATGTATTCATAGCTTAAGCGAAAATATGAAGAGTTAAACATCTTTTTACACAGAGCACCATTTCGACCATACTCCCACTTCAGGGTACGAGCAGCCCGCAACAGTATTGCCAAGCAAATAGGGAGTTAAAGTACTGACGAAGCTTTCGTACGTGGTTAACCATCGCTGAAAGCAACAATGTTCTGTATTAGTCTAGTTCAAAGAACATCCATATCCGTATTCAATTTATTACAATTTTCGTTAGTTTGTATTGCAGACACCCCAGTTATTATCAGACCTGTTGCATGATTCTTCAGGAGCAAGATGCACCACAAGTTTGTGTTTCCTCCCTAAAGCAGCACATATTTACCTGTAGCAATTATAGTCACACTCATACTACCTTAGGCTTGCTTTATACAAAGTGGACCAAAAACCACAAATATCCGCAGTCGCAAACCGCTCATATACAGGACTGTATTTAGTTTAGAATAATATATATATATATATATATATATATATATATATATATATATATATATATATATATATATGTATGTGTGTGTGTGTGTGTGTAGAATCAACACGGAAAAAACACTGTTTTTGTAAACTTAAACGAAATAAAATTTAAAGAAGACTACGTCGTAAGGTAGAATAACCTCTCAAAACATCAAACCCAGAATAAAATTCGGAAAAACTTTTGCTATGCATGAGCCAAGTACACATTCCTTTTACACATTAATGTGCGCACTTATACTACTGCTGTCAAAATTAGAATATGAAGTATTAACACAAATAGGGATTCGTTAAATTAATTTGAGGTGCATATATATATATATATATATATATATATATATACTGGTAAAAAAAAGAAACGCAATTAGCTTGCATATGGTGTAAAATTTAAGTTGTTAGTGGTATTATCACAGTTTCAAGATTATGGTTAAATGTTTGTTCAAATCTTTTAAAGCCACTTAGTGCATGTTTTTAAACCTGACTAATCCCGGCTAAGACGCCATTTTGTTACAAACAATAAACAGAGATTAAATTGAATGTATTCTTTATGAAGGCATGCATTTTTTCTTTGACTTCACAGAATACACACTGCCCGTTGAGAAAACCAAACTTTTTCCCGCGATTGAGGCATGCCACGACTCTCAGAGGTCAACAGAGGTCGTGCCTTGGGCATGTTGGATGCAGGCATGTCTGCTGTCCAAGTTGCACAACGAATGCATGTGCATCCCAGCACAATCTCTAGGCTTGTTAGACGGTACAATGCCACAGGAAGTGTTCAGGACCTGCCAAGACGTGGGCGACCTCGTGTGACGACCCAACGCCAGGATCGCCACATTGTACTGCAGCACCTGCGTCATCGGCAGCGGAATGCTCGTCAGACAGCCAGAGAGACACCTGGTATCCACAACAACAGAATTAGTGACCAGACCGTCAGAAACCGACTCCGTAATGCAGGACTCCGATCCCACAGGCCTTACAGAGGTCCTTTTCTCACTGATGCAAGAAGGCAACGACGCCTGCAATGGGCCTATCAGCACCGTGACTGGACACAAAGAATGTGGAACCAAGTCCTCTTTTCTGACGAGTCTCGCTTCAGACTGTCCAATTCTGATGGCCGTGTCAGGGTATACAGACAACCAGGGGAGCGATACTCAGATGCTGCAGTAGTGGAGCATGACAGATGGGGAGGACCAAGTGTCATGGTTTGGGCAGGAATTGCCTTTGCTTCAAGAACTGAGCTGGTGGTTGTTGATGGCGCTCTGACTGCCCAGCGCTACAGGGATGAGATTCTTCACCCACATGTTCTTCCATTCATGAGGCAACATCCAGAATTGGTGCTCCTGCAACAGGACAATGCCAGACCTCATGCAGCCAGGATAGTGCAGGCGTACCTGCAGGGACAACAGGTGCAGACCTTACCATGGCCAGCCTTCAGCCCAGACATGTCACCGATAGAGCACGCATGGGGTGAACTTGAACGGCGAGTTCGCAGACGTCAGCATCAGCCGCAGAACATCAGGGAACTGACCAATGCAATTATTGAAGAGTGGAGGGCCATCCCTGTTGCTTTCCTGCAGAGACTGTTGAGGTCGATGAGGGCCAGACTCCAAGCCTGCATTGTGGCTAGGGGTGGCCATACGCGTTATTGACTGTTTGTTATGTTAAAGAATCATTTACTATATACTGGTCCTCATGTTTATTAATAAATCTCAAAAATTTCGTTTCTTTTTTTACCAGTATATATATATATATATATATATATATATATATATATATATATATATATATTATATATATGCCCTCAGGCATTGGTTTCTGCTCGTATGTAGGAGAATTACGACTTCTGATTAATCGAGGCCCATGGTGTAGTGGATAGCATATCTGACCGGCAATCGGAAGATCCCGGGTTCGATTCCCGGGTGTTTACCTCATTTTTCATTTGTTCGTTCTCCCTCCTCATCTTGTGCGGAACGTTCTTCTACACAAGCGTCGTTCTTTACATATATATATATATATATATATATATATAGAGAGAGAGAGAGAGAGAGAGAGAGAGAGAGAGAGATAAGCATAATAAAACCCATTCATTTATTTATTCCTTTTTTTTTTTTCTTAAATCAGTGTAATTGCGTTTTTGCATTTTCATTTGCCCAAAACAACTCGCCTGAAGGTTTTGTCTGCGTCTGCAGGCGAGACTGCTCGTTTTAAAAATATAAACGCACGCGACGCACGCAGTTTTCGTGATAAAGGTCTGTCTTCCTTCTACCTGCGTATCGGGAAAAGGATGTCTTTCGAAAATTAAGGAAATAAAATTACATATATATAAATAGGAAAACTTTTCGGTATAAATATAGTTGTGATGAAATTTTAGACATATATGTGTGTGTGTGTGTGTGTGTGTGTGTGTGTGTGTGTGTGTGTGAGACGATGATGATGATGATGTCTGTCTGTTCGTTTAGACATGCCTGAACGGCTAGGGTAATCTTCACCAAAATTAAGGGAGAACTAGGGAAGGTTTTAGTAAGACACTCGCCCCTCCCAGTCTTCCCCTAGGTTGTGTTTTGTGGTTTTTCTTTTTGCTGCGCAAGCCGCAGTGGGCATTCTAATATATATATATATATATACCTGCGATCAGCATCAGACCCTCTGTATGGACTACCAAAGGTCCATAAACTGAATGTTCCCATTAGACGAATTTTATTTGCTTGTACTTTGCATTGTTTCGCTTTAGCAAAATTTTGAGTTCCTTTCTTTTCCAAACTAACATCCAATTACTACACAGTTTGTAACTCATTTTCCTTTGTTGAAGAAATAACCTCTCTTTCAAATCCCGATAATTTATTTATGCCCAGCTTTGGCATCGAATCTCTTTTCACTAATGTTCCTGTGCAAGAAACTAGTGATGGTTGTGTTAATGTCCTATTTCCTCATAGCTTAGCTCAATTGAGGGGGTCGCGTATTATAACCGCGAATGCGCCAAATCTCGATTTTTTTTTTTTTTTTTCATCATATGATTCATTCAATCATATTCTTTCATCTCCTGAAAGGATTTTCGTAAAAACACACTAGAAATAATGTTTCTAAAAAAAAAAATTTCATTTTTACTACTTAGAGCTCTAAAATAATTTTTTTCTTTTTTTTTATGCTTTGTAACAAATAGTGTTGTTCTAAAAAAACAAATAAAAATATTTATACTAGATTTTCATTGTTGAAATATGCATTAAATTAAAGAACACATTTTTTTTCTTGCTTATAAACTTTGTTTTAATTAAATCTAATGAAAATAAAGCATGTTACACGAGCGAGTTTCGACGTAAAAAACTTTAAACCCGTTTCTCTCAAAAGTGTGTTTTGGCGCATTTATGGTTATAGTACGCGACCCATCAATTTTAAAATTTTAACAGGCAGACTTTATCACTTTGCTCAATTTCGCTGTGAAGGATACTATTTCCGTCTTTTAATAACATTCTCTATAAACAGATAGACGGCATGGCAATGGGGTCCTTCCTTGGATCCACTTTTGCCAGCGCATTCCTGTGTTTTTACGAAGAACAGTGATTTGATGAGTGTCCTCCGTATTTCAGATCCGTTCTCCATCGTGGATACATTGGTGATATTTTCCTTCTATTCAGACATCGTTTACACGTATAGCAATTTCTTCGTTACCTAAATTCTAAACACCCATGTATTAAATTCATTTATCAGGAAAACTTCCAACTAACATTTCTCAATGTTAAAATCTCACAATTAAACAATAGCTTTACTACTTCTATGTTCCGGAAAAAGACTTTTACTAGTTTAGGATCTAAATGGATGAATGATATGCCCTTCATTTACGAGATTAATTCCATTAGGACACGTCTTAGTGACCATACTTATAAAATTTGTTCTTCCTATCAAAATTTCCATTCAGAGGTAATTTTTTTTAACAAATACTTTCACGATAATCTCTACCCTGCTGATCTGGTCGCTAAATACGTTAGACGGTTAGAGCATATCTAAATAATATTTATAACCCTAAATATCCAATCCCAACGGTTCCCAAAGACATTAGAAACATTCAGCTTCCATTTTATGGATACATTAGCAACAATATTGAGACTGACTTAAAGTCTTCATTAATTAAACCCACTTTATCCACAAATTGATTTTAGGTTCGTTTGTGTCGATACTTTCACCATTGGTGCCTCTTTTAGATAGTATAAGGAGAGCCTGCCTAAGTCCCTGATGTCTCGACTTGTATATGCTTTTCACTGTAGTTGTAATACCACACACAATGGCTCCACTTCACGCCAATTGAAAACGAAGGTCAATGAGCACTTGGGAATTAGCAGCAGGACCTCCTTGTCATTAAATAAACCAACTAAATCATCCACTCGAGATCATAGTTTAAACTGTGATCACCATTTCACTCAATATTTTTTAAATCCTTTGTAAGCTAACATTGAAACTGACCTAAGACTTATGTTATTGTTTACACTATGCCTGAAACCAAGCTCGTGAAAAAGTCGTGTGCAAACGTCTTTTTCAGGTGTCTGAAAGTACGTGCTCAAGTTCAAGTTTGGTTGTGGGAAAGCCACATATTAACGCCTGACAAGCGAGAACTGAATGACACTGATTGGTTAGGACGAGTCACGTGGTCAGTTGAATGAAAACGGCGAAACAAAAGTGGAATGTGGGAGTGGGAGCATGTTGTTTTCCTGATTTCAGGAGCGTGTAAATAAACAGGACTTTATCCTAGCCTGTTTTCAGGTAGTTGGCTTCTGGCATAGTGTAAACAGTACCTATGAAACCAATCTATATCTTCAAAAATAAACCTACTTTAAATGATTAGGGTTCATCTGTTGAATTAAACATTGTAAAGTAATGCACTTCATTTGGTTATTTTAATTGTTTTTAAATCATCTATCAGAATTTTATTTTAAATCATGGGATTTTCCCTGTGTAATATAAAGAAATGAATCAAATCCTGTAAGTATTTTAAGATCCCCTTTTTAACTTTCGAATGTAATCGTCTTGTATTCTGTTTAGTTATGTCCACTGAAGATGGAAGGCGAGACTCACGAGACGTTTGGTGAATAAAGAATGTTAGTTCAAGCATTCCTCATTTTATTAATTTGAAATTCTGTTTCCTTAGGAACAGGTTTTTGTCCAAAATTTTATATATATATATATATATATATATATATATATATATATATTATATATATATATATATTATATATATTATATATATATATATATATATATATATATATATATATATATAAGTTGCGGTGAGACAAGGGACCGTGAAAACGAGGATGGAAAATATGAAGCCGAAAACTTTCTAAGGTGCTGTCGAAAGAACTGAAGAACCTTCAGCACGCCAACCTAAATAATTTCAAGAACCACCTGGAGAGGTTCATGTGTAATGTCCCTGACCAGCCATGCACGGCTGGCTACAAGGGCAGGAGGAGAGCAGAAACTAATTCTCTCTTCCACCAAATTCGACAAATGAGGCGGGATGCTGCAGAGGGGTTGAATGCAGGTTGGTCCTAAAACGTTGTTCGAAGCAATCATAATATATATATAATATATATATATAGGAACGACGTAAGTAATAAGGAGCGTCTCTGCACACGAGGAAGAGAAATAACGAATAAATGAAAAATGAGGCGAACCGCCCGGGAATCGAACCCAGGGCCTTCCAATTGCCGGTTGGATGCGCTACCATTGCACTACGGACCTCGATCAGTCATAAATCGAAATTCTCCTACATAGGGCAGAAACCAATGCCCTGAGAGGGCACCCTCGCAAATCGTGAATATGTGCATTTAACTGCAATGACCACGCAGTATATAAATGAATAGAAACGACGTAAGTAATAAGGAGCGTCTCTGCACACGAGGAAGAGACACTCCTTATTACTTACGTCTTTTCTATTCATTTATATACTGCGTGGTCATTGCAGTTAAATGCATATATATATATATATATATATATTAACGTAAAGAACGACGCTTTGTATAGGAGAATTTCCGCGCAAGATGAGAGCGAAAGAACGAAACAAAGGAAAAAATGAGGTACCCACCCGGGAATCGAACCCGGGATCTTCCGATTGCCGGTCAGATATGATAACCACTACACCACAGGCCTCACCCAAACAAATGTCGTAATTCCTCTACATACGCGCAGAAACCAATGCCCCAAAGGGGCACCTCCCGCATGCCGTAACATATATACATTATAACTGCAAACACCAGTATAATTAACGTAAAGAACGACGCTTTGTATAGGAGAATTATCCGCGCAAGATGAGAGCGAAAGAACGAAACAAATGAAAAATGAGGTACCCACCCGGGTTATCATATCTGACCGGCAATCGGAAGATCCCGGGTTCGATTCCCGGGTGGGTACCTCATTTTTTCATTTGTTTCGTTCTTTCGCTCTCATCTTGCGCGGCTAATTCTCCTATACAAAGCGTCGTTCTTTATGTTAATTATACTGCGTGTTTACAGTTATAATGTATATAGATTAGGGTGTGACCGTTGCCCTCCAAAAATCAAAAAATGGTCCTACAATGCTGTTCAAAGTTTTAGTGTTGTGTATTTATCTAGGAAACACCCCTGTAAATTTTCTTGGAGATCGGTGCATGTTTGAGCTAGCACCGTCGTACCAGCAAGTATTGCTATTTCAGCTTATGAACTTCATAAATAAGTGTGAAAATAGCACATTTTATCAGATTTTCATTTCCGGGTCTTGAACACTGACCCACAAATTTTCCACGTATTATTTTATTGCATTTAATTTTAATGATGCTCTTTTCTTTTCCCTTGACAGTGATTTGATGTTGTGAATAGAGAATTTAATCATGGATACACGGCAAGATAATGAGTATGTCAGAATGTTATTGGGCACCGTACCCCGAGAAGAAGAAAAGGAAATAAAGGGCTGCAAACTGCCAACTAATAGGCAGGTCTTACTATGTCTGTTAGCAAACCTTCGGGATATGCATTGGGACCAGGCTTTATCTGCCACCATTGACAATGTGCTTTTGCATTACCAGAAGGCGAATGCCCCGACCATTATAGGCAGGAACAATATTGGTCGAGTGATTAAAACTTACTATGGCAAAGACGACATGATGCTTATGAAAAAGAATGAGGATAGAAGACGGGCTGATGATCCTGGAATTATGAAGTTTAAATCAGAATTGAGCCTGACGATGAAATTTTATAAGAACACAGTGTTGAAAGACATGGCGGCTGCGAAAAAGGGGAAAACTCAGGCCGAACAAGATGCCATCGATACTGACATACTCTTTATGAAAAGCATGCTAAGTGACAGAGTAGCTACCTACTCTGGGGTAAACAAAGTACTCACAGAAAAGGTTCAGAAGCGACAGAAAAGGCAGATGCGAGAAGAGAAGCGACAAGAGAGAGAGCAATGTGATCATGCTGAGAATGTACAGGCTGATATTGATTCACCTATTAGCTCTGATGAGGACGATGACATTGATGAGGCCAGCACTGCTGAACCAAAGAGAAAACATCGGAGAACAGTGAAAGAGGGAGTTTCAATTTTTGTGCCCCATGATATTCTGAAGTCGGCAGAACTTGTTTCATGCAGTGTTCGAAACAACATCTCGCCGACCCAGCTGAGTGCAATTGTGTACTCCCTTGTATCTGCATGTGGTGGAGATACATCAAAGCTGAGTCTAAATGCAAGGACGGCCCACCGACACCGAGCTTCCATCGTGTCAGAAATAAGTTTAAAAATCATGGATGAATGGCAACCATCAGACAAAGTACTGGTGCACTGGGATGGTAAACTTATGGACACGCTGGATTCCAAAGGCACTGATGACCGCCTGCCCCATATGACGCCACAATAGTTGACAAAGCACGTGTGGCACTCGGTAGACACACTTGGTACCTAACTGAGGAGTTGGCCCCACTGGCTTTGTTCTCGTCCCAAGTACAAGAAAGGACAAAAGAGGAGATGAGGAAGGCCCTTCTTTGCCATGAAGGCACTGAAGTTACTAAGAGAGTGGGGCTCAATCATGGGGGCTATGGAAAGCCATATCTTCCCCCTGTCCCAGAAAGTGGCACTGCCCTGGTGGACCTAATTGGGCCTGACTCAAGCCGGTTCTTCACCATTTTAGGCATGCCCTATCAGTTTCTCCACAGTCCAGCCAGTGAATGGGCGGATCATGACGACTATCTGAACATGAAACAGGTTGTGGACAAGCTTCAGGTCGTCAATGAGGCTGCAGAGCGTGGTGTAAAACTTTGCCATGACTTTCTTAATGTTGCCAGGGATGAGGAGCGCTTTCAAGAAGTCCTTCAAGTAGTTGAAAATGACAGACTCCGCGTTCCTAATCAGCGCAAACGATCATCTGTTTCCGAACAGAAATCATGGTTTCTTGCTCTAGAGAAATAATACCTTGTGAATATATGATAAAACCCCTTAATGTACCATGAGAGAATAAGAATGATTAACTTTTTTGTGTAAGTGATAACAGCTTTTAATTAAGACAGGCAAATGATGTGTGTTAATATCCCTTATGATGGTTGTGTAATCTCATATATAGGCGCGTATGCCGTATAAGCAAAATCGCTATTTTTCAAATTGCTGGTGCTCACTCGAATATGCATGAATCTTCAAAACATTGCACGTGGGTATTTTGTATGTCAATATGCAACACCAAACTTTTGAACAGCATTGTAGGACAAAGTTGGGGCAACTGTCACACCCTAATATATATATATATATATATATATATATATATTAGTGATGTAGCGGATGTCATTTTTTTCACATCCGCGGATGCGGATGTTTGATTTCAACATCCGCGGATGCGGATGCGGATGTCTACATTTTCGTTATTTTTTAGGATATATTCGAGATTTGTTGTGTTTAACGTATATAATAAGTATTATATAGAGAGAGCTGTAGCTATAATGTAGTATAATTGATTAATTGTACAATAATTGCTGTACTTTTCTCTGAACATATAAAATAATATCAAGCATCTAACTAATATAGAAATCAATTAGTGAATTCGTCTGCAAATAAATTCGTTTTATTTTGTTGAGTTTCAGCCACAATTAGAAACCATAATTGTGTTACCAGGATGCGGGACGTGAACCCAACTCAAATGCACCCCACCGACCTCTTTCCCCAACCTCCACCCTTATAGAAAGAGATCTTTAATTAGCTTGATAACTATTTATATTAAGCTTAAAGTTTTATTAGGCATATTTATAAATGAGTACTTAAAATATAGTAAACTAAGATGTTCATCGTTTAATGTTCAAACTTAATTATAGGAAGGTTATGCTTAAGGAACATAATTTTTCTGCCTTTTCTGCTGCCAGTCTGTTTCTCTTTTCATCATATATTAATCCAGCACTGCTAAATAATCTCTCGCTTGGTACGTTTGTTGGAGGACAGGCTAAATGTTTCCTTGCAAGTTTACTCAAGTATGGATAGATATTCTGCGTATTTTTCCACCAACTAATAGGATTGTCACATGCAGCCAGGCGTTTTTCTTGGTGATAACTCTCGATCATTTTTACTACATCTTTTGACATCGCGTAGGTCTCGTCATTGCTGCTTGACTCAAGAAACTGAGAGACAGATTCTGTGATAGATTTGCTCGTTAAAGGTGTTGGTTCTGTCACTGAAACTTTTATTCTTTTGGTGGGTGGCGAAGCGACAGATTCAAGAGATTGAAGCTCTTCAACTGCTTTGCCAAGTGATGATTTAACTCGTTCTAATGTACTAGGTGAAAATAACTTAGCTTTGTAACGTGGATCTAAGTAGGTTGCAAGAGAGTAACTTCATACAAGAACAGCCTCTCGTCTTGTCGCTTGCATCACTTTTGCGCACAATGAACTAGTTCTATTAATATAGTAGAATTTGATAATTTCCGCTTATTAATGACATTTTATCTCAACGGTCCACATCCGCACGACATCCGCAGTCCAAAGTGCGGATGCGGGTGCGGATGCGGATGCGAGAAAATGTGCGGATGTTCCGCGGATGCGGATGTGACCTACATCACTAATAATATATATATATATATATATATATATATATAAGGTGTAACAAAAGTTGGCTATCATAGGAGATAGATTATTTTTATTCGTTATGGAAATAACAAATGTTCAAACTGTATGCCATTCAGGTACTGACACATGTTAATTCGATCACGTAAGCTACACTGAAAGTTACCTACAGTAGGACATTCTTACTGATATTGTTACAGTATTTTGATTTTTTAACTGTTGAATAGTTCGTGCTCTTGTCTGGTAAATAACCGACTTTAAATGTCCTACCATATGTAAACACCTGAATGGTATGCAGTTTCAGCATTTATTGTCTTCATAACAAATACAATTACTTGGTGTAACGGACTTTTGTTACACCATATATAATACAGAGTGGCCACACAGTCTCTTTGCAGTGAAATTACAACATATCTGTATGTTGCCCTTGTTTTTCATGCTAAAGGACTTTGTGGACACCCTGTACAGTATATACGTGTGTGTGTGTGTGGTGTGTATGTGTGTGTGATGAATTTCACATTTAAACACGTGAAATGAATAAATGATGCACAGTGGCATAGCGTGGTCTTTTTTCAGGGGGGGCAAATGTGTTATAAATTCCCGACTGGACAAATTTGGCACCTTTTCCGTGACTAATAAATGTTTTTCAAACCACTACGTCACAGGCTTAGCCATGCTATAATATAATATATTATTATGAGAAGCTGAATTTCAAATTGGCCACAGGGAAATGTATCTCTCCGTCTCTCTGTCTCTCTGTCTCTCTCTCTCTCTCTCTCTCTCTCTCCTTTATTGCCAAAAATTTTTTACAACCGGTTCTAGATTTCCGACTGGGCCAGATATTTTCTGATTACGGGTAGCAGTCGCCCCCTCAGCCCCCCCAAGCTACGCCACTGATGATGCATACACATCCACAAGAAAAATTAAAAGCGAGTCCAAAGCCTTTCATATATTTAACAACACTTCGTCAGGGAATGTCGGGAGGAGGTAAGAAAGAATGAATCTGTAGAACGCAGATAAAGGAGATAAGAGTTATTAGCAAAGGATTAAGAAATAATGATTAAAGGGAAAAAAAGGTATTTTAACAAGATATGGTCAAGTTCGCATGTTCTCGAATTGTTATGTATGTATGTATCAGATATGGGGTAATAGTAATCGGTAATAGTAATAGTAATAGACTATTACAGGATTTTTCAAGTAATAGTAATAATAAGAGATAATTTTTTGGCTGTAATAGTAATAGGTAATAGTAATAGTAATAGATTATTACAGGATTTTTCAAGTAATAGTAATAGTAAGAGATAATGTTTTGGCTGTAATATTAATAGTAATAGTAATAGAAGGCAAAGTAATAGATAATAGTCAATTACTTTTCTATTACAGTGGCACTGGACATATTGTGTGAACAAAGAACTGAAAAAATGAACTAAATCTATTCTAAACTAAAATAAGCATGTATGTGAAATTGTGAACTAATACAGGGTGTACATAAAGTCAGGATCTATTTTTGTGAAGCACTTGGAAATTATATGGAATTCAATCATAAAATGATAAAGTGGTAACATTTATTAAATAATTAAGAGTAGGATTCGACGTGACGCCCATCAGTATCCCTGCACAGCTCAAATCGTTCCGCAGCATTTCTAAACACATTCTGGAGCATTTGCGGGGTTATGTTATCTGCAGCAGTTCGTATACGTGTACGTAAGTTTTCAAGACTCGTAATCTTCGTCTGATAGACGTGCGATTTGATAAAGCCCCATGCAAAGAAATCTAAAGGGGTTAAATCTGGTGATCTCGCTAGCCAAGGTCTGTTGCTTCCGCGTCCGATCCAGCGATTTGGAAAACGTCCATTTAGATAATCCTGAACAATTTTGGCATAGTGACAAGGAGCACCATCATGTTGATAGACGACGGTACTAACAATCCTATCCCCGTCGTCTATCAACATGATGGTGCTCCTTGTCACTATGCCAAAATTGTTCAGGATTATCTAAATCAGTGGTTCTTAACCAGGGGGGCGCGCCCCCCTAGAAACAGGAATTTCTCTAATTGTATTTGTTATTCTCTTAACGAGAGCATGGGCTAATATTGAGAAGTTATTGAGAATGTTATTTTGATTGAAGGGGGGCGTGGAGGGAAGGACCAATTCCTAGAGGGGGCATGGTAGTAAAAAGGTTAAGAACCACTGATCTAAATGGACGTTTTCCAAATCGCTGGATCGGACGCGGAAGCAACAGACCTTGGCCAGCGAGATCATCAGATTTAACCCCTTTAGATTTCTTTGCATGGGGCTTTATGAAATCGCACGTCTATCAGACGAAGATTACGAGTCTTGAAAACTTACGTACACGTATACGAACTGCTGCAGATAACATAACCCCGCAAATGCTCCAGAATGTGTTTAGAAATGCTGCGGAACGATTTGAGCTGTGCAGGGATACTGATGGGCGTCACGTCGAATCCTACTCTTAATTATTTAATAAATGTTACCACTTTATCATTTTATGATTGAATTCCATATAATTTCCAAGTGCTTCACAAAAATAGATCCTGACTTTATGTACACCCTGTATTGTGGCAAATTTTTCCTTCAATAAAGTAAAATTGAAGAAGACGTACAGTCTCTCAAATTGTAATGATTTGGTTGAAACAAATATTTGTTAACACACTGCTTCTAATTGCATTTAAATAGACATAAAGATCCTTTTCAAACGAGTGAAGTACCCAACATACAAAAGTAATAGTAATAGATGACCAAGTAATAGTAATAGATGAAAAATAAAGTAATGGTAATAGTAATAGAAGAAATCAAAAGTAACAGTAATAGTAATAGAAACCCAGTAATAGACCCCATGTCTGGTATATATGTATGTATGTATGTATGTATTCATACATTTCGTAAATAACTTTAATAATAGTTTAGGAACGTATAAAACTTACCATATCATGTTAAAATATTCCTTTTCCCTTATTCAGTACATGTTATACATTTTGTCTCTTATCTCCTTTCTTCATTCCCTGACGAGTTGTTAAATAGTTTACAAGAAAGACCTTGGAATCGTCTTTATTTTTCTTTATGGGTATGCATTGATCATTTATTCATTTCACGTGTTTTATTGCGAAATTCATCTCAAATATATATATATATACATGTTGAATGTGTAATGAAACCATAATTACAGTATATTTAAATGTTCATGAGGCAAATTATCATATGACAGATAAAAGTTCAAATGGATTCCGGCAAACCACCGTCTGAGCGATGAAGGATTTTCCCACAATGAATATAAGAAAGGAAGCCTTCTTCATTATGTCTGAAATAATTTTAAGGACGTTAACGGATCACGTTTTCAGATTACGACCACAACAAATCTCTCATTTGATTTGCGTCTCTTTCAGGATGACAATAGTTGCATGGTTGACAGAAATAATTTTAAACATTGTAATACGTATATAGAAATTTTAGGTGAATGAATGTAAAATAAGTTTCAAGAAGGTGGTTTGTTACGTTTGATTAATTTTATACATTCAGGCACAAAATATTTTTTTTATTATAAAGTTTTAAAAACTTTCCGTGCCTCTCCCATAAATAAAATGAGGAATTTTGCCGGCCATGTTTATTTTTTTTATTGATACATAGTTACGACATTGTCGAGGACACGGAACGCTATAAGATTTCCTTAAATTTATCGATATTACCATCAGCAGTGAAATACAATTCATATTTTACACCTTCGAAAGACGGATATTTCTAAATGAAACTTATTGTGTATCAGTCTTGTTTATTTTTTCTTTTATGTCTTTACTAAAATATATTTGAAGGATTTGATACAGGAAAATTTATCGTCCGTTATTATCGTGCCATTATTGTATATAACACAAATGTGGGAAGTCTTTTTTAACTCTTAATTTGTCAATAGACATTTACTGATTTAATTTTGCTGCTAAACTGCAGACTATTTTTCTCAATCTAAGAGAAACCATCTCTCTAACAAAATATATTAAAATGGACAGCAGTAGCATGATTAAAAGTAATACGCGATTAAAACTCGAATGAAAAAGTCCACGGTTAACGTATACAAGAAAGTACATACAGGGTGTTTTATAACCGGTCTGCCATACTTTGGGGCGTGATTTGGGAGATATCGAGTAAAAAAGTTAATACAACATAGGTGCTATTCCCAACCGTTGCGGAGCTACGAACGTTTTAAGATGTGCAAACAACAAATCCCTACTTGTGTGTAATTCGATAGATGGCAGCACTGGTGGTAGTCTCGGTTAACGAAATTACCACTACTAATCCTCAGTTTTTTCTTTCAATGGGTTCTAACCCCGTTAGATTTCTTTTTATGGGGCCTTATGAAAGAGATGGTCTCAAAACCAAAATACAAACGAGAAAGGAACTCTCGCGTCGGATTACGGATGCCGCCGCTTACATACGAGAACGCCCCGAAATGATTCAATGGGCAGTGGACTCTTGTTTGGAACGAGCAAGGCTATGCATTGAAAACGGAGGTTGACATTTTGAACATTTATAAGGTGTATCTCATAAAATGTAGCAATAAATACATCAGATTAATACTCTCGTTTATTTCTTTCCGTGCACCTTAAAACGTCCGTAGCTCCGCAACGGTTGGAAATAGCACCGATATTGTATTAACTTTTTTACTCGAAATCATCCCCCAAATCACCCCCCCCCCCCATCAAAGTATGGCAGACCAGTTGTGAAACACCCTGTATAAGAACAAAGTTATAAATGAAGCTTTTAAACTGCGCAGACAGTCAAACAAAACTTCCAACCAAAGTCGTTTCTATTGTAAAACATTAAACATTTCTTTTAAAGGTCTGCGTCGTAGGCATGTCGAAACACCGTTTCCAGTAGATCAGTGAAATTAAGCGACACTAGGTCTGGGTAGTTGTTGGATGGGTGACCGTCCCTTGCGTTCAGATGATGTAGTGACCCGTGGCTCAGATCTCTCGTAAAACCGTAATGACCTTTGTCTTTAGGGAGGAGGTTAATCCTCATCAGGAACCATGGGGTCAAAACTTTGAAAGAGATAATATTATTATTTAAAAAGTTCTTAACTATGAAATCTAATGTTTCATTCATGTCATTGCTTCATTACAAATTTTTATAGCATCATTTTGTAAAATTTTAGGCCTGGGGTCATAGAGACCCAATGGTTCCAACAAAGTAAGTAAATTAAAGGTTCCTGACGAAGGTTAAACAACCCCCAAAAACACAAACATTTTTAAAAAGGGTTAATATTTATAGGGACATGGCCGCGTTTCTCTGTTGGAGAAATGGAGGAGAATAATCGGTGTAGTATATTTCCTTTTTCCTCCTTAGACTATCTTCTTTCAAGCATATTAGCCATTGCGTGTTATCCTACTTGCAACACAAAAAAAGAGCCCAAAACAAGACATCAATTTGAACATTTGTTTTCGTTATAATTTATTATTACTTTCGTAAACGTAATTTAAAGTAAATTTTCCTATGAAACCGGACTTATGGGACACCCTGTATATCCTACACTTTTTATCAAAGTAAATCAATAGGTTAATAAATTGTCGTTATATTTTTACATTTATTGTTCCCCATTGCCTTCAGACTATTTTGAATAATTATTTTTATACAAAATTAATCAAGATTTAAAAATAATTTAAAAAGGAAATTCCAACGAAGATTTTTCGTTTTGGGCAAGCTACCATTCCCCCCCACCCCACCCCCAAATAAAAACTGAAGAGAGAGAGAGTTCACAGGAGCATTTGATGGCAAGACTATTGTATTTTAAGAAAACTCCCGTCACTGATATATAATGTATAATTTTAATTATTTAAGTTAATATATATATATATATATTTTTTTTAAATGTAATTTGTGTATCGTGTGTCGCTGATAATATTTTCTTACATGATACTGCCAGTTTGTGTACGAACGATACGCGTTACGAGATGCTTCCCCATCCGCGTATTTGATACACGATACATGAATACAATTATTATATCAACGATACATTATTATCTTTGAGACTACCCATCTCTGCCTGTTGACCTGCTTGTGAAGTCAACTGACCTCAGAGTTCGGATCCCCACTGCACTAAACATAAATGGAAGTCTTTTTCTCGCTTCTCGCTATCCGCCATGACAGAATTTCCCGGCTCGCTCGAGGCCTTTCATTCTCTTCTTCTTCTTCTTATGCATTTTCTCTTTAAACTTCTCTCCTCTTTCTGCCTTTGGCGGCTTCGACCTCGACCTAGAAATTAGTTCGCTGCGACGGAAAAAAACAACAGAAGAGGATTTTAAATGCAAATGATAACAGAAGTAAAAGAAAATAATAAAATGTGAATTATAATAACTTGTTTATTTAAACTAAAATGAAATTACGAACTTTTTTTATACAGGGTGATCCAAGAATAAGGTATTCCCAAAAAATTATTTACGTAAGAGGTTATTTGTGAGAACCCCTTTTTTTTGGATCACACTCTATATTTACCATTATTAAATATGTGCAAATTTAAGTGCACTACTGTAACTGCTGATTTTCAAACAGTGAAGGAATGCAACATATACACATATATAACAAAGACTTACATACAGTATAGAAAGATCATATTTTTTTTACATGCTGAAATTGCGTGTGTTTACACTTATATACGTGAAGGACTGTAATGGGTTTTTTTTCGTTTTAGGTATTCATTTACATTAAGCATTTCGAGGATAATAGTCCAAAAATCTTTTACAGTACGCCCCTCCTCCTCCAAATTTAGTTCTTAATTTTAATATTTCGCTTTAATTCGTAGTGACACATGATCGTCCATAAAAGCCTGAATGCACTTCTGTTTCTTTTCATTCGGAGCGATTATATTTCATACGTTCATAAACGCTCCTTACATTAGATTTTAGCCACACAGAGAAAAATTACTTCTTTGAAATGACAAAACACTTTCGTTAACTACTTTTTGTTTGGATAAATTAAAGCTATGGTTAAACTATCATATCATAACTGCTTGAATTAGTTATCCTCCTTGCATTTTCTTAACTTAGTTTCGTCATTGTAGAGTTTTTGGTTATGAATATTAAGCACCAATAAATTATATTTAACAACAACAACCCACGTATCCATATATGCATGCATACACGTATAGGCTGTTTGAAGTCAGTTTATAAGAAAAGGGAAGGATGTCATTGATGAGCCCGCTGTTTTCATCCCTTACTCTGGCACTACCCAATTGCTTATTATATAAACTTTATTGTTTACATGAAAGTAAAAATTTGAAATGTCAGACTGAAATTCGTGGTGAATGAATGGATGGTGTGGACATATCCTGAGTTTTGTTTCAAAGTCCTGCGTAAATTTACCCATTTTAAAACATTTTATAGATAGAGGTTTGGAATCAGACTCATTCGATTCAGAAGGCGAATACATCTCACAACAGGTGGTGTAGGATGATTGAAGTTGTACTATATATATATATATATATATATATATATGTATAGACACGACGTAAGTATAGAGGAGTGTTCTGCACACGAGGAAGAGAAATAACGAACAAATGAAAAATGAGGTAACCGCCCGGGAATCGAACCCAGGATCCCCGATTGCCGGTCAGATATGCTATCCACTACACCACGGGCCTCGATCAGTCAGAAGTCGTAATTCTCCTACATAGGGCAGAAACCAATGCCTTGAGAGGGCACCCTCGCAAATCGTGAATATGTACATTTAACTGCAATGACCACGCAGTATATTAATGTATAGAAACGACGTAAATATAGAGGAGTGTTCTGCACACAAGGAAGAGAAATAACGAACAAATGAAAAATGAGGTAACCGCCCGGGAATCGAACCCAGGATCCCGGGCGGTTACCTCATTTTTCATTTGTTCATTATTTCTCTTCCTCGTGTGCAGAACACTCCTCTATACTTACGTCGTTTCTATACATTAATATACTGCGTGGTCATTGCAGTTAAATGTACATATTCACGATTTGCGAGGGTGCCCTCTCAAGGCATTGGTTTCTGCCCTATGTAGGAGAATTACGACTTCTGACTGATCGAGGCCCGTGGTGTAGTGGATAGCATATCTGACCGGCAATCGGAAGATCCTGGGTTCGATTCCCGGGCGGTTACCTCATTTTTCATTTGTGCGTTATTTCTCTTCCTCGTGTGCAGAACACTCCTCTATACTTACGTCGTTTCTATACATTAATATACTGCGTGTTCATTGCAGTTAAATGTGTGTGTATATATATATATATATATATATATATATATATATTCTCCAGAGAAACAAAGCTACTGTAGCTCCTCTTGAAAAGATGGATTTGTTAGATCTGATATTTTAATTTTTTTCAACCAACAAAGTAATTTGGTCAGTAGTAAAAAATTGTTGTTCAGACAAACATACAAAGACTTTTACTTCATCAACTAAATATTTGTTTACGGCACCAACAAATTCTATTATTAACAACAAAACGCCTTTTTTCAACACGGAACAAGAATTTGACTCTCTAAAATTAAATAAAGATTTTGTTACAAGAATTTTTTTTACTTTAAGTTAACAAAACAGTTTTCTTTGTGTATGGTTTTCCTTCTGTAAAATTGTAGTGTTGCTACAGGGTGAGCAAAAAGTCCCTGTGCACCTGTCCACTTCCAACACAGTGCAGATACAGGTACAGGTTCACTACATTTTTCGCAGGTGCACAGGGACTTTTCGCTGCTCACCCTGTACTTATGAGAGCGTGTATATACGCTGGTTCGTTGAAACTGAGCAGTCTGCATATAGACTCAAGTCCAATGATGTATGTTTGAAAGAATTAAATATATACTGACAATTAAGAATATATTTATGTAGTGTATACCCACGATTCATTAACCTACTTATTCATACCAGACTTGGGTATTCCTCAAACCTACTGATGAACTTCTCAGGAACTTAATTGTCAACTCAACTGTGTATTTTCTGCGGGTATTTTTTGTTTCCCGACTGGAAAGACGAAACGATTTGAAAAGTAAAGTTATATATATATATATATATATATATGTGTGTGTGTGTGTGTGTGTGTGTGTGTGTGTTGAACCTAAATTGCAATTAACAATTTAATATGAAATATAAAACATACGAGTATGTCAATATTCTTGATTGTATGACTGAGTCTGACAATAACTTTCATTATTTGTTAAATATATTTAAATATTTTCATATATATATATATATACAGAGAGAGAGAGAGAGAGATAGAGAGAGAGATTCTATACTTATTGCAATTACCGTATTGCGATAATTTCGACGTAGAACACACAAATATTAATTGGACTGTTGCTATTTATTTTTATTTAAATTGACCCATAAGCTTTTATTAGCTTATATATAATTACTTCTAATTTAAAACTGTTTGATACCTCTTAACTTTCATATATTAGCGTACGCCTATATAATATACAATAAATTTTATTTCCACGAGTAAAATGTCTGTTTCTCAGTGTATCAGTTTCTCGGAGACACTAGCACCAGACCTCCTCTTATTTTGCACTTTTGTCTGCACTTAAAAACTTTATAGATATTTGTAAAGCGTATATGTATTTTATCTTTTCAATGTCCGTTCTTAAAATATAGTAAACTTTTGTATAGATTTTACTCGTGAATAATTAATATAGTGTGAATCTGCGTATCGTAAAGACAAGAACTAAAAGTGGCTGAGCTGTAATTATTATGCTTGCGTAAAAACATTAAAAAAAAAATAACAAAAATTTAAAAATTATAAAAGATAAAAAAAAAAAAAACCAACATTTTCGAAATATTTATTTCTTTAAATAATTATTATTTCCAGTATGGAGAATATTTTGACCAATTAAAATTTCAGTAAAAATGATTCAGGTACGATGAAATGCTCAAAACCATTTAATATTGAATCCTACGAACTACAGGGTGTCCCGTAAGTCTGGACCCATAGGGAAAAATAATAAAATTACAAAATAGTCCAAAAATTTATTACATAATCTGTTCAAAGTGTCCGCCGTTGTGTCGCACACATAGTTGAAGACGTAATCTCCACTGCGACAGCACTTTCTGAATCACAGTCGCAGAAATTTCTTGACACGCCTCCACAATGCGTGCTTTAAGGTGGAAAATGTTCTGAAGTTTGACCTCGTACACTTTGGCTTTCAAGTGGCCCCACAAATAAAACTCCAGCGGAGTAAGATCATAATAAAAAAATAATAAAAATAATAATAAAAATAATAAAAAAATATATTATAAATAAATTTTTGGACTATTTTGTAATTTTATTATTTTTCCCTATGGGTCCAGACTTACGGGACACCCTGTATAATTATTCTATTATACTTTTTATAAATAATAACAATTTTTTTTAAATATTTATATCTATGATTTTTGTTTTAGTGAATTTAACAAGTTTAGTTGATGAAATTATGTAAAAATTTATAAATAATATTGGCGGTAAGTCATTAACATCTTGCAGGTCATTTTTACGATTAGATAATATGTATGAACAAATTGTAGCGTGAAAGAATATCGTGTTTTATAACTGACGTTGACATTTTAATTTTCGTTAATTGTCTCAAGAGCTTTTGGAGAGGGATAATGTGTTCTATTACTTCTAAATTCTCAGGAACAAAAGGTACCCAAACTCGTTTTCTTATCTTCCTGAGGTAGTCGTAACAAACTAATTGCTGTTATGAACTGAATATATGTATTCGGTGATTCACTCTAATCTCGGGGAGGGGGGGGAGAAATACATTTCCGTAAATGCTATTTTAAATGCTAATTATATATCGGGGTGTCTTTTTAAAATATCTGACACTTTAAAAGGGTTGTATTTTTTTTATTAACTGAAATAAAAGTGTGCAATTTTTACTGTACTTTCTCTACACGTGGGAAATTAGTTCATTAGTGCAAAACATACTCTATGTGACGTCCTTTCAGCTCACGATACTTTCGATGGAAGAATCCTGTCCAAAAGATTTCCTGCGGTTTACGATAAAAGAATATCATTGCCACCAACATCACCAGATCTAAACCCCTGTGACTTTTTTATCTGTGGGCTTATTTAAAAGATAGAGTGTTTAAACAGAATCCACACACAATAGAAGAACTGAAACAACCAAAATGAACACGAAATTTCTCAGAATTCAACAAATACATACTCTGTTCAGAGTATTGCAAAATTTTATTGTTCGAGTGCAAAGAGTTAATGAACTGAGAGGACATCACATAGACTCTATAGAGCATGTTTTGCGCATGTGTAGATAAGGTACAGTAAAAATTTCATGTTTTTGTTTCAGTTAATAAAAAAAAATACGACCTTTTTAAGGTATTAGATGTTTAGAAAAGTCACCCGATATGTAGATTCGGTTTATTTGACCTGGAGCTGACTTGTCACTGAGGTATAAAACTTATTAAATATTATTCCTCCTAATAAAAAACATGTATATCGTAAGATTTTATTATTATTATTATAAAATATAGTTCATGACTTGAATAACCTCGATAGGCCTTAGTGGCTTCATGTTTTCTAAATGAAGTGTAATGTAATGTAATGTATGTTCACTTGTGAGAATACTTCATACAGAGCGTTCATTTCTAGACGAGGAACAGTGTGTATTAAATCCAAAATTTGAATTGGATCACCTGAAGTTCAGGGCCCCCAGCCTTCTTTAGTTAGCCTTATAAGGCTAACTAACGAAAATATCACAAATATCACGACTTAACCTAACCAGTTGTTAGGTCAACTGTACGCCCTTGACGATTGGTTAGGTTAAGTCGTGATATTTTCTTTAGTTAGCCTTATAAGGCTAACTAAAGAAGACTGTGGGACCCTGATCTTCAGGTGATCCTTTGAATTTCCTTTTTTTTAACTGGTATTAGAGCTACTCACATTCAGCACTTTTCCGTATATGTATTTTATTTAACGCTTTTGAAAGATGAGAAACAGATAGCATAATAAAAAATTAAATAAATATTAACATTACTGTACATTAGTGTGCTCAAAGAAATTATTATACAGTAGTTTATTATATTATTGTTACGCATTAAAAATAAATATGTTCTGAGTCAGTAATATAATTTTATTCACATAAAAATACTAGCGTAATATATGAATTGAATAAATAACTTGTTGTAATTTATGAGATGATTAAATTAATAATTATCAAAGACATTATAGAAATCCAATTTAGTTATTTAGGAAAAACTTGCTAGAAAACTGAAACAGGACAGTTTACCTTAAAATCTATCATAAAAAACTTCAAAGAAGCCTTTTAGTCCGTTTTCTATAATATAATAATGCACAGGACAATTACACCTGCTTTATAATGACGTTGTAATTTACACAAATTCAATAACCTTTTTAAACTGAAATTAAGGTGAAAGTACATATATGTTTTATTAGAGTTATAGATATATGCATAGGAAGCTTTAAAAATATAATTTTGATTATGAGTGACCTACTTTCATTGTTTTGTGCATTATAAAAGATCCAAATTAAGTTCTTAAAAATATTAAAATAATTATGAATTTAGCTTTAAAAGCTGTGAAAAGTAAAAAATGTAAGTTTAAATATTTATTTAGTTGATCAATTTCCACATTTACGTTTAACTGTCATCTATTTGAATTTTAACTATAAAGCAACTTTAAGCGCTGATTTGACTCTAATAGTCTGGTAGTTGTATTTGTGTGAAAGTGAAGTGTACAGCCTGGCCCAGAGACCTAGATTTTACTTTCCATTTGGCTTAGACTTGGAGAGACAGCAAAACTGGAGGGGTGAGAGAACTTGGGGCCCATAAGACATCATGTCTTCGTCAGGGCACGTTGAATCTTCGGTAGAAGAAGTCGAAGTAGGGCCAGGTGGGGGATGCGGAGTAGAGCCTAGACTACTTCATGCTGCAGGTGGTGGGACAGGGGGGAGGAGCATCGATAATGGTTTGCCCCCTATCGTTGTAGTTGTGTCTATGGATGATTCCTCTTCTAAATCAGCCATTTTATTTAATACTCCTTCCTCCGCAACATACGAAATAGGCTTACAACAATTTAGCAATCGAACTTGCTCCCCTGACTCGGGAGATAGTAACAGTCAAGAGTCTGTAGTAAATTTTCATGATCAAAATGCCACACCCTCAGAATTACATCTCCCCCATACTACAGTGGAAGATGAAAAAGAAATGCCCACTACCCATGATTCTTCCTCAGAAACAGAGCTACTCAACGTGCCCATGTCACCTGACCCCCTAGATATGGAACCCCATGTATCTCACATTCTCCCCCATCATAGTTTAGAATCTGAAGACACGCCAGATTCAAATCGAGGTAGGCCTATGGTAGAACTTCTTATGAAAGGGGTAAAGAAATATATGAAGTAGGCCCCTATGCATGTTCTAAGTACAAGACAACTTTATATCTTGCCCCAATTATTTTGCTGAACTTATTAAGAAGTCAATATTTGTTAAGAATTTTACACATTTTGAAGGTAATAAGGATTTCTCAGTTTTATGAATAGTGAGTAGGCCCCAGAAAGTAATTTTAATCTTTTTTTTTTTAACCAAACCTGAAATAAATTGGATTGTTCACTGAATTACTTTCCCTTCCCCCAAACACCCCCCCCCTTGATATTTACAATATACCTATGTCTATTAAGTCTTCATTACTTGTAAAATATAGGCTTTTACACATTTGTAGGGAGAATATATAAAACGCTCTAATCTATTACATATAAGTTTAAATACACACACAAAACATTGTTCCACATTGTCTGGCAAGTGAAGTCAGAAAGATTTTGAAAAAAGAAAAGATTGCATTTGATCTTGAAGGGAAAATAGTAACTTATGATTGAGAAAAAAAAAATTCTATTTAAGGGATATATATATAAGCACACTTCCAGTTCTTACAGAAAACACTTAACCTGCAGTAAACCCTAATTGAATTAGGTTAAAGAGTATATATATATATATGATGAATTTCACAATTAAATACGTGAAATGAATGAATGATGCAAACCCACAAGGAAAAAGAAAAATTATTCCAAGGCCTTTCATGTATTCAGAAGTACACCTCGTCAGGGATTCCCTGATGAGGTGTATTTTTTGAGCCTTCATTTCAATGGTAATTATTATTATTATTATTATTATAATTATTCACTTTTAATTGTGTAAAAAAGTCTCTTTAATTACATTTACAGTTACTTTAGCTATTATATACTTTTAATTAAACAACTTCTTAATTAGGTTTAGTTAACAAAGAGATCCAAATTAGGTTTAAGAGGCCTTACTTTCTTACTGCATCTCTCAGGTTTCATTATTTATAGCATCATTTTGTACTGACTAAAACCGGTTTCATTTAGAGAATGAGTATTACTGTTGAAAATGTACTGTAATGTTATTATTTACTATATCCTGTATATGGTATTCAATAAATAAAATATATCCTATATAGCAATTAAGCTAAAGAGAAGTGTGAAAGCTGCACACACACACACACACACATTATATATATATATATATATATATATATATATATATATATATATATATATATATATAGTTGTTACATTAAACTGCAAGTGTAATAGATTTTTTGTTTTATTTTGTTCTGAGCAGGAGGGATGAGAATACCTTTCCCACCTGATAGTGTAGGAATTACTCCCTCAATTAAAATCTAAAGCAGTTTGTGGCATATGGTTATGTATCATAAAATAAAAATAATTACCCCAGTACATTATTTACAGGGTGGCCACAAAGTCCCTTTGCATGAAAAACAAGGGCAACATAGAGATATGCTGTAATTTACTGCAAAGGGACTTTGTGGCCACTCTGTAGGTACTGAAGCATCGAGAAAAAGTTGTTTGTAGGCCTTGGGTAAATTATTGTATATAGAGGAAAGATGCTAAAATAAATTAGTATAGGTTCATTTTATAGGTTTTAAAAGGCTTGAATCCTTTCTAAAACTTCCTTCAGAGGGGATGGATTAGGTCTGAATAGGGTAGGAAAATGATAGGTGCTATTTGTTTCAAGCTATTAACTTTTGGTGGTTTACAAATAGGATGGAAACTGCTAAACTTGCCACTTTCAATAAATTTGGTTTGGTCGGCGTTTTTTTTATTTTACATATAGGCCTACAAAGTCTGTTTCATTTCATTAATACCGTTTAATTGCATTAATAACTGTAGTGCAAAGTTCAGCATCATTTAATTGTGTACACAGGTCATCACAGTGAGTAATTGGAACTCCAATTTTTAAATTATTGCATAATTTTAACCATATGATCTCTCTTTTAAATGGAATTGCTGCATTGGGGAAAATTTTTCTATCACCGTTTATTTCCTTGCCGTTACCGTAAACCTACTGTTGGCCTTAAAAGTTAGGGCTATAGTCCATCAGGTAGTTATATAGGATAGATTTATTGGAAATTTCTCTTAAATACTATACCATATATTCATACCCATACAGTATGTGGTACGGCTCTTTACTAAAACCATGTTTCATATTAATTATTGATGGTGGCTTGTCATTTCACGCACACTAACCCAAGTTAGGCCTATTTAATTTTTAAATTTGAAAAGGAATTAGTAGGCTAGTGTTTATGAAGATCGTAGAGGTGGAAAGAAAATGAGCCGAAATAAGTAGGCCTACACATTTCCTTTAATAGGTAGTCACAAATATTTGGCGTAGGCCTAGGGTTACTGACCAAATCAAATGTATTGTTTGGAATTGCCCTGATATGAATTTAGAAAATAAATGAAAATGTGTAATTTAAATGTTTGGTAATGTGTCTGTTAGCACTTTCGCCAGTGAGCTATTTCAAAGAATTCGTCTTTTGTTCCTAGAATAGGACATTTAAGTGAAATACATACACCTTAAATATATTTTAAATCAATATCTTAAACGGTTTTGATTTTAGTTTATTATAAAAAGTATTATTATCATTTTGGGGGAAGATGATAGGCCTTAGTTGTAGGGCTTCCTAACCGATATTTTTAAAACGTGTTAGCCAATTTCAGAGTTGCGCTGGTTACCGCTATTACCAACCTAACTTTTAGATTCATTTTTAAAAAAGTATTATTTTCTGTCGCAAAGAATTAAAACTAACTTAAAGCTGAAATATTAAAGAGTAAGAGAACAATTTCTTGCTAACTTTAATAACAATCTCTCCAAAAGGTTTAACCAAAATATTTAGCAGTGAAATAATTCATGTAGAGTACGTAGTCTGATTGCGTCGTTCTTTCAAAAATGAGACAGAACGTAAAGCTCAGACTGCATTTACGAATTGCAATGCTCGGCTATTCAAATTTAATTTGAAGCCTTCCTAATTCCTCACATGGCTACGACGCACCATAATAGAGAGTTTGGATTTGTGTTTTAGGCGGTATTTTTTCACATTTATTATATTTACTGATAATTTTGTTTGTTACATTAATTAGATAACTTATTTTAAATCAGTCTTTATCGCCACGAAAATTTAATACGCCAATGCCATTTGGCAATTAGCGCAAAACGTCGTTATTCTTTTATTTTCATTGGCAAGACACGCGGTGGTGCCAATTTTCCCGACCCACTGACTCAGTACACTTGACCCAATTCTCGCGTTCATGGAGATGTGGCAACCACGCAACCAGGGGTGCCACATGCTCCGCGGCATTTGTTTTGACCACGTTTTAATGACGTAGAACATTCTACAAACTGAATGTATCAAAACTCCTTTTTGTATGTAATACAAATTATAAAGATGTATTTAAAAATAGAGTTTTAGGATTCCAAGTATACATATGTAAAGTTAAACGAAATCGATTTTTGAGGAAGGCCCCCAGCAATTTATTCTCTCCAGAGAACTTCCCGTCTTTCTATTACGTAACAGTGAAATAAGCAAAGTTTTCCCCCCTCATACTATAAAGAAAGTCGTTTGTTTATGTACTGTATTAGCAGGGAGCAACAACGCTTTTTTTAACCTTGAAATTGTAGAGAAAGCCGGTAAACGTTATTGATAGTAATATCGGGTGTAGATATTTGATTTATTATATGAAGCTACTCTGTATAATAATTTCATTGTCATCTATTGATTTACTACGGGAATAGCGAGGATTGATTTTATACATAGTTGCTATAACACAACAGTTTGAAAATCGCCTAATTTAGAATTCTTTTTATAGGCAGACCCTACTTTTCATTGCGAAACAATGATACATTTTTATTATTAAAACATACAGTATGAGATGTAATCATATTCTTGTATACAGTATTGTGTACTGCAGATATACAGTATACAGTATATAGATATGCGTGTCTGCGTACACGATGGTATGGTTAGGTTAAGTTAAGTTTGGTTAATTAGGTTTTAGATACATGTGTGTGTGTGTGTGTGTGTGTGTGTGTGTGTTGTGTGTGTGTGTGGTGTGTGTGTGCACACGATGGTAGTTTATTTTTGGGTTAATTGAAATTTTATGAAACGTATGCTACTTTTTGAGCTGTTCCTTAACTTTCTCACCAATGTGATGTGGCAGGGCCATGACTCGTGCTTGCTGCATTTAGGGTAAGTGAACTGCGTAACTACTGTCGTGACATGACACACAGACCTAGAGCTGCTGCAAATTTGACTGTTACGATCGAGGTGAAGATGGGTGGGAGGTACTGAACCATCCCTACTAGTTTCCATCTCCCTTCTCTACAAGTGACTTTCTTCAGTTCGACCACTCGAGGAGCTTCTTCGAGGCAAGAAGTTCCAGAATGACGAAGACATTCGCCCTTAAGATTTTTATGCAACTGGAATTGATGAGAAGTGTCATCACTGTAAGGAATCATTAGGTCTACCTTGAGAAGTAGCGCATGTGAATTTTATAAAGTTCGTATTAATACTGTTATAGAAATTTACACAAAAAACAGGTTTTGTACGAGCTGCTATATTATACGCGATAGGCGTATAATATAGCAGTTTGGGGGAAAAAAAGAATAATATATATATATATATATATATATGTATATATATATATTATATATAATTATATATAATCTGATAAAATACTAAGAATAGCTTGTCAGTATGCTTTGTGAGCACAATATAGAAAACTAGACAATTTTCTTCACGGTAAATCTAGTAATTAGCCTACGTGTACATAGCTTTTGACTGCTTATCTGACTTGGATAACTCCGAGAGGCCCGGTTGGCTTAATGTTGTGAAAATATACTATAATGTAATATGCTATTGAGTATTTTACCAATAGTTTTTAATTATATATATATATATATATATATATATATACATACACACACACACACACACACTTCGGTTCCAAGTGAGGGAAGCTTCTCATTGTATTATGACAAAGTGGGATTATTATTATATAATGCAAATAGTGTCTACAATAGTATAGAGGAAAACGCTCCATTTTAATAACTAAATGCAGGAGTTAAGTGTCCTACTTTATCCTGTTTTTTTATTATTGTTCCTGTTTTTTTATTATTGTTGTTCCCGCGTTTTCTACTTTTTCCTTCTAATATTTATAACTACTCTAAAGAAATATAAGAATTCAGAATTGAAAAGAAATATAGAAGAATACCATTCTCATTCGTCGTAGAATTTTGCGTCTAACCTCTGATTCATATTCATACTTTTATCCCAAATTGCACATTTAGTGTTTGGAAGTACGGTATTAGTGCGCGTTTCTTATTTTTCGTCGGAGAGATGAATCTTGAAAAGAAGGGAAAGAAAAAAGATTAATTTTCACAGGTATCTCCTATTCGTCTCTCTTCTCTTGCGTCACAGGAAAGGGAGTAATGATGCGTGACAGTTGCGGGGGAGGTGGAAGCCATTTCCTTATAGCTCTATAATAATTTAACCTAAACTGATCTGGATTCGGTGTTACGTTAAGTACGCGTGACGCAATCATATATAGGAGCAAAGTGACTTTTATTAGATCCGAAATAACTATTTCTTAGTGAAAGTAGGAGTTAATTGATACGAAAGATCACGTTTAGTGGTGGTGTATTTAGTGTCGCTGACTACGAACCCATCGGCCCGGGTTCGTTTCTCGGCCAGGACAACTGGCGCGCACCTCACACTCGAGTGTTTATCCATCCATTGATTCATAGATAAATGGGTACTATAAAAATTCCCCAGAGTGTGGCGAGATGATGCAAAGGGATTGAATTCGGGTCGATCCTGAACACTTGTTCAACCCCCCCCCCCCCTTCCCGCTCCCCACCCGCCAAAAAAGTATATATATGGTATACAGTACGTCATTTTTCTCCAATAAAATCAGTTGATACCATGATAAACTGTATATGGTTCTAAAGTAGCTCTAGCTTGAAATTTAGATTTATGGTCTTAGTTTAAACAAGCTCTGTCGATTACTCTTGGTGCATTTTCATGAGCAAAGGCCTATTTCTTGCGTGGGTGTGATGGTTTTTAACTATTTGCTTTGTATTTTAAATTTGAAGTGGCATACACTGAAGTAAAGATGGAATGGATTATGGAATAAGGTCGAACCCAAAATTTGGGACCCGAAGCAAATCGAATAATACTAAAATTAAATTGAACCATCATTTAGTGCCCTGTTAGGCTACTTTTCCAACCTTTGAGCGTATGATTGTATGATTGGTTAGGGTTGGGGATGTACAGGCCCTAAATTGTTAATTTTAAAATGACAGACTTGAATTAAATGGAGCGAACTGGAATTAAATTCGATAGAAGGAAGTCAAATTCGATCTTATTCTAGATTAACCTGATTCTTGTAAGTCGTGGGTGTGTGTGTGTGTATATATATTTAAATGGGAGACCCAAAATGGGTGCACACACATTTCTACATTACTGTACAGTCTTTACAGCCACACCTACACTTTTCCTCCTAAGTATATACAGGGTGTCTCAAAAGTCACTATCTATTTTGAAAAATAATGGGAATTACGAAAAACTGGTTTAAGACATGAAAAATATATTTATTTCAAAGTGCCACAAAGAATTAGTGCTATTTATTTATCTGTCTCCACATGGCGACCATCAGTGTCTTTACAGAGCTCAAAGCGATAAGTTGTTTCCCGGAACACACTTTCCAGCATTTGAGGTGTTATTTTCTGAACTGCATCGGTAATACGATTTCGAAGTTCGGCTACATCACTAATTCTTCTACCAGTGTACACCTTAGACTTAATGAAACCCCAGGCGAAAAAATCTAATGGTGTTAAATCGGGTGAACGTGCTGCCCATGGTTGTGTTCCTCCACGACCAATCCAGCGACCGGGGAAGCGTCTGTCAAGATAATCACGTACAATTATTGCATAATGGCACGGTGCTCCATCCTGCTGAAAAACTACTGTGTCAGGAATGCCATCTGTAAGAAGTTGAGGTTCGAGGAATTGTTCAAGCATGTCAAGATAATAAACCAATTAACTTTTTTTAAATACACAAATTTGCACCAGAAGTACATATCTTTATGCCAGCATAGCATTTTTAAAAAAAACATCTAATGTCACCGAAATAGATAGTGACTTTTGAGACACCCTGTATATTGTAATGTATATGGTTGTAAATTTTGACTTGGTCAGCAATCGATATGGACCGTGACTTATTTTTGGTTGGCAAGGTACTAGTATTGATGGATACCGTAATGAAATTGACTGGATTCTTTGGAATGGATATATTTGCATGTCGGTTATAAATAGATATAGAGTGTAACATATTTGTGGATAGTAGTCATTATGACTTGATCCTCTGGATCCAGAGATTCTATCTTTAGTTTTAAATCGATAATTAATTAATTAGTTTTAAATTGATAATTATTTAGTTTTGTAAAAATTGGTCGTTGCCAATGTACAGGCAGTTTTTACATAAATTTCTTATGTTCTTGTGGTTCGGAACCCACGTAAAATTGTAGGTCCCCTCCGCCACCACGGAGGACATACACACTACACAATTACGAACGCAGTTAGGTAGACCAGCCATGAGTGGATCCTAGGGTCTTTGTTGGTCTGAAACATTATAACATTATAACATAAGCACACCGGACAAAAAATTAGTCACCCCTAATAGCACCGATAGTAGGAAGTTCAAGGTCACACAGAGGGCGCTGATGTAGCATTGGTAAGTGACAAGTAGCGGTGACGTAGCACACAGGATCAGATCTGTTTCGTGAGGTGGTGAAGAACAAAGTGTGTGTTGGATATAGTCTGCAAAATGGGTCGTGAGGCAGACGTTACTCAGTGGCAAAAAGGAGCCATCGTGTTTGGCAGAGCCCACGGACACAAAATGTCTGAAGTAGCCCAATTTGTTGGTGTGTCAACGCGTACTGTCCAGCGAGTTTACAAAGAGTGGTGTAGTTCGCAATCAACTGACAATCGACGGCGTAACTGTGGCCGGAAAACAATTCTCGACAATAGGGGCCGCCGCCATGTTTCTCGTCTAGTAACTGCAAATCGTTTTGAAACCAGAGAACAATTGCTCCAAGAAACCAATGAGGTTCTCCAGCGACCAATTTCCGAACGGACATTGCGACGAGAACTGCATGCGATGGACATCTGGAGCAGGGTACCACGGAAGAGGCCGCTGTTAACAGCAAGTCACAAATTGGCACGTTATAAATGGGCTCAGAGGCACAAAAACTGGACTGCGGCAGATTGGAAACGTGTAATTTGGTCCGATGAGTCCCGTTTTTGTTTGTTCTCCAATGATGGGAGGCGACGAGTACATCGCAGGTCCAATGAAGCCTTTAATCCTGAATGCGTCGAAGGTGTTGTTCAGGCTGGAAACAGGAAGTGAAGCGCAGGAATAGACACCCACGGACTCTGGCGAAACTTCGGGACCGGCTGATGAACGAGTGGCAGCAAATCGATGTTCAGTACATGCACAACCTCGTAGAGTCTCTGCCTCGCCGGATTCGTGCGGTTATCAAGGCCAGAGGCGCCGTCACACGTTATTAGGTACATTCTGAGAGGGGTGACTAATTTTTTGTCCGGTGTGCTTATATATATATATATATATATATATATAATATATATATATACACACACACACACACACACACACACACACACACAGTACCGTGCAAAACTATGAGTCCACTGTCAATCTGATAACCATTAGATAATCTGTCGTATGAAAATTGGTTTTGATACTAAAATACACATTAACTAGAACCTCTGGTTCATATTAACGTATAACTAAGTTATTACTTAAGTGTATAAAGTTGTATTAGCTGGATGATCCTCTAGTCTGCATAAATTGATTTATTATATTACTTATAACGCATGTGTTTAAAGATCTAGCGAACTATTGATGATGGATCTGCAGTAAATGCTCCTAAGCGATTGTTATATCAGTATTTACAATTAAAAGTATTGATATATTCACTTAAATTCTGGAAAACAAATTTATCCAAAACGTTTCTCATTATAATCCTAATTCATGCTTTTTTTTTCTTTCACAGGCTTAAGAAATGACGAAAAGTACAATTTCTGATGAGATTAGATATAAAATAATGCATTTGCATGGTGAGGGACTGAGTCAAAGAAAAATAAGTGAATCTACAGGTGTTTCCAAAACTGGTGTAAAAACAATCTTGGCTCGTCAGAGATCAAATGGGACCTCCAGTTGGTTGTCCTAGATTAGAGAGGCCTTCTAAGCTTTCTCCATCTGATCTAAAATATCTAAAGATTACTTCCCTTCGAGACAGACGCAAATCCAGCACTTCGCTTGCAGCAGATCTCGAAAAAACAACAGGTGTCTCAGTTGATCCCCCTACTGTACGAAGGAAGCTTAACTCAGTAGGTCTTAAAGGATGTGTTGCAGCAAAAAAGCCAGTTTTAAGGAATGGAAATAAAGAGAAGATAAGAAAATATGCTTTGGAACACAATTTTTGGACATCTGAGACCTACTGAGTTAAGCTTCCTTCGTACAGTAGAGGGATCAACTGAGACACCTGTTATTTTTTCGAGATCTGCTGCGAGTGAAGTGCTGGATTTGCGTCTGTCTCGAAGGGAAGTAATCTTTAGATATTGTAGATCAGATGGCGAAAGTTTAGAAGGCCTCTCTAATCTAGGACGACCAACTGGAGGTCCCATTTGATCTCTGACGAGCCAAGATTGTTTTTACACCAGTTTTGGAAACACCTGTAGATTCACTTATTTTTCTTTGACTCAGTCCCTCACCATGCAAATGTATTATTTTATATCTAATCTAATCAGAAATTGTACTTTTCGTCATTTCTTAAGCCTGTGAAAGAAAAAAAACAGCATGAATTAGGATTATAATGAGAAACGTTTTGGATAAATTTGTTTTTCAGAATTTAAGTAATATGTCAATACTTTTAATTGTAAATACTGATATAACAATAGCTTAGGAGCATTTATTGCAGATCCATCATCAATAGTTCGCTAGATCTTTAAACACGTGCGTTGTAAGTAATATAATAAATCAACCCTCAAGTCCAATTTATGCAGACTAGAGAGTCATCCAGCTAATACAACTTTATACACTTAAGTAATAACTTAGTTATACGTTAATATGAACCAGAGGTTCTAGTTAATGTGTATTTTAGTATCAAAACCAATTTTCATACGACAGATTATCTAATAGTTATCAGATTGAGTGAACTCATACTTTTATATATATATAGAAAAATATGCTCCGAAACCACAGCCAAAAGGAAAGAGGAGCTGGCTAGAAAGGCAAAAGAGAAGACTATTCCGCAAAAGAAAGAGAGTGGAGGCGAAGTTAGGTAACTGCGGAGATAATGACAGGAAAGCAATAAAAGAAAAACTGGAGGGTATCGATACGGAAATACAAGCCCTGATTAAGGACCATACAGAGAGGGAAGAGGAAAAGGCGGTAGAAGCAATAAAGGAAAATCCAAAATACTTCTATAGCTATGCAAAAAGGAAAACAAAAACGCGCGCCGCTATTGGGCCCTTAAGGACGGGAAATAATGAACTAACCGACGACCCAAAAGAAATATCTGATACATTGAGAGCTCAGTATGAATCAGTTTTCAGTACCCCAAAAAGTGACAAAGCGATACCTGACATAAATGCATTCTTTGAAGAGGAATTGCAAGGAGAGTATATAACAGACTTTGATTTTACACCAGAAGATGTAGCGAGAGCTATAGGACAAATGAAACTACATTCAGCTGCAGGTCCGGACAATTGGAACGCATTATTGATTAAAAACTGTAAAAATGAAATAGCTACACCTTTATACTGGATATGGAGAAGATCCCTAGACACTGGGGAAATACCGAGCATCTTGAAAAGAGCAAACATTGTCCCTATATATAAAGGAGGGGACAGATCTCAAGCAAAGAACTATAGACCAGTGTCATTGACGTCCCACCTCACCAAAGTATTTGAAAGAATAGTTAGAGAGAAAATTTATGATTTCCTGGAGACACGGGAAAGATTCAACGAAAATCAGCATGGATTCCGAGCAGGTAGATCATGCCTATCACAACTAATAGAGCACTACAACAATATCCTAGATGCATTGGAAGGCAATGACAACTACGATGTTATATACACAGATTTTGCTAAAGCTTTCGATAAATGTGACCATGGTATAGTAGCACATAAAATTAAAGACATGGGAATAACAGGCAAAGTGGGAAAATGGATCTACAACTTCCTTAGTGATCGTCTGCAGGTCGTCAAAATTCAAGGTATATCATCATCAGAATCGGAAGTACGCAGCTCAGTACCACAAGGGACAGTACTGGCCCCACTCCTGTTCATTATCATGCTAACAGACATAGACAGCGGAGTAAACAGCACTAGTATAGTAACATCCTTTGCAGACGATACAAAGATCAACAGAAAAATCAGCGATGTACATGACGTGGAGGCCTTGCAGAGGGACACGAACAAAATATACAAATGGTCAGAAGACAACATGTCATTCAACGCCGAGAAATTTCAGCTCTTGAGATATGGTAGAAAAGAGGAACTTAAACAGACTGCATATTATGCTCCAGATAGACAGGAAATTCAGAGAAGCATGAAAGCGATTGATCTCGGGATAATAATGACAGATGATGCGAAATTCGAAACACAAAATCAGATACCGATAAATAAAGCAAAAAGAGTCGCCGGACAGGTTCTAAGAACGTTCAAGAGAAGGGACAGGACAGTAATGATTCCCCTGCTAAAAACACTGATTATACCAAAACTTGAATACTGCTCAGTTTTGACGTCCCCATATAAAAAGGAAGAAACTAATAAACTAGAAGAAACGCAAAGGCATTTCACAGCCAAGATTGATGGCTGCAAAGAACTCAACTACTGGGAAAGACTACGTAAACTAAATCTGTACTCACTGGAAAGAAGAAGAGAGAGGTACATCATAATCTACATATGGAAAATTATCGAAAAACTGGTACCAAACCTAAACCTAAACCCAATTACCACTCAAACAACACTGGAAAATAGGAAAGGCAGAATGTGTAGTGTTCCCAAATTAAAGGCCCGACAAGGGACCTCCTCAACCCTGAAGGAAAATAGCTTGGTTGTCAGGGGGCCAAGACTTTCCAACCAGCTTCCTAAGGACCTCAGAAACGTAACGGGGGTCAAAGTTGAAGTCTTCAAGAAAAGACTGGATGCCTGGCTCAGGAAAGTACCAGATGAGCCGGGCGTGCCTGGCTATGTACGGTGGAGAGCGCAAGAAAGCAACTCGCTCCTCCACCAGGCCAGACCTAGAGGCGGGGCCACCAGCTTGACCTCCGTGTGAAGAGAGACCAACGCACGAAACAACATAAGGTTCATAAGGTATATATATATATATATATATATATATATATATATATATATATATATATGTGTGTGAGAGGGAGAGAGAGGCTATTTCTTTTATACTTAGTTTTGATTTATACTTCAAATTCGGAGTGAAAATGTATTAAAAATGCGTAAAACTTACCGCTGTTCTGTTTACATAAAAAAACAGCATAAAAACAGGGAAGGGGCTCATTTGTGCCAAAAACTCGCAGTTCATGAATTAGAAACATAAGATGGTCGTAAAAAAACAACATTTATAGAAACCACTTTATTGTAGTTGAAAACACAAACGAAAAATGAAATACACTTGTAGCTACATATTATATATAAAAAAAATTAATGCGATTTTTGTTCTTGAGTTGACGAGATTCTAGTTAACTCACGGACCCCCTGTTCAGAACCACTGCTATAAGCTATATATAGCCTCTCAAGCAGTTAGTTACTCTCAATGAATATACCGGTATGTGTGTGGTTTGTAGTCCATCCATCCATCGTGTTCTGCCTATCAGGCGGGTCCAACTCGTGTGTCCCGCCAAAGTGTTCTATCCTGAGCTATCCTTTTCATCTCATGGTAGCTCCTGCCTGCTTTCAAATCAGGTTTGTGGTATAGGTACCTTTTACGACTGTAAAGATCCCAACTAGGCAGGGTGGGTTTTTGTTTTTGTTTTTGGTTAGAATTAAAAAATTATGATTCAACATTATTCAATTGTTGTTAATGAACTTCAATTTACTAAAACCTGTCATTTTCTTATAGGAAACAGACCGAGTTCCTTCTCGAATATAAATTTGTAGCCCACTAAAGTGATGGAAATATGGAAGTGGAAAATCAGATTTTTTTCTGCAAAACTTTATTTTTTATCTGCTAACAGAGTATTGTAAATCTAAGTGTATTCATTCATGAAATAAGAATTTTTGTCTTTTATACTAGGTTGTTACATCTGCCAAAAGTGTAATGTAAATCTAGGTGTAGCTATTCACTCACGAAATAAAAGAGCCGGTAGCAACAAGTACGTATATTCCATATGAAGAAAATGATCTATCAATTCGCAACTACCAGTAGCATGATAATGTATTAAGTTTTCAAACTATTCTACTTATAAAATGGTATGTATTTGAGAAAATTACGCATGAAAATAACTAAAATCTTTTTGAAAATGAAAATAAATCAAAATAAATGACAATCTATTCCTCGCATTATTGCTGAACATAATTTAGACCAGGGCCGGCCAAGTTGTTTCGTCAGCGGGCCACTTTGTAAAAAATCAAGTCAAGTGAGCCACCTTGATATTTTATCATTATCATTAAAATATCACAATTAATAACTGCAAATAACCGTTTATCAAAGTAAATTTATACTAAACTTTTGCCAAATACAAAATCTTAAAACTTACAAATAAACTTACTTCTGAATACAGTGTTCCGTGTGGTAAAGCGATCGACAAGAAACAACGTCGAGGTGGTAGCAAAGTCACTAAGATTCTGAAGGGTAGGGAAATATTGGCGTCTAAAACAAACAGTATATATCACTGATTGTGCATATAATAATTATTTTTTATTCATTTTTAATTTAATTTTTCATTTATTTTTATTTTTTTATAATTAATATATTTTTTATTTATTTTTCTGAGGCGGGCAACCTCCAAAAGTCATACGGGCAACTTTTGGCTCGCGTGCATGGGGTTGGTCGGCCCTGGTTTAGACCATCGTATTTGTGTGTGACAGAAAGGCTAACCTGTAAACTAACTTTACCACAACTAAGAAGAAAAATATTTTTTTTGTTTCACCAATCTTCATCCTCGCTCCTTTTGAGGATTTGATGACACTTAACCAATTTTTGTGCCTTTTCTACTCATTATCCGTTGCGTAGTTTACTGTGAAAAAGCCGAAAGTGGAAAGCAGACGGTGAACAGATGCGCATCAGACTTGGTGGTAAAGAAGTGATTTGCTTTATGATCTAAGCATAAGAGGCTTGAAGTATTGAAGAGACCAATAAAACATTTTTTTTAAAAATCCCGGGTGGGTTGGGTGTTTTAATAAACCCGGGTTATTTTGCAACCCTGCAAAATAACCTCTTCCACTCCCCAATTTTTAAAAAATCAATTCCAGAACCTTTTGTCAAGCTGGTGCAGTATTTGATACTTTTTGCGTACTTGAATGTAATCACGCGATCTATACTACTTCTAAGGTAACGTACCGTAACATATCTAATCATTACAAATTTAGTTAAACATTCATCAAGCAAGTATTTTCCTCTGTTTGGTTTATATGTATATATATTACTCACTCTGTTATCCGTGATTGAGGAGCGGTTCATGATCACGGATAACCCGGCTTCATGGTTAACTCAGTATACCCCGCCGGTGGGTGGATGGGTGGGCGGTGCTGCTGCTGCTGCTGCTGCTGCCCGCCACCACTGACGCCTTCCGCCTTGCGCGCCCCCACCCATTCTGTTACAGTATAATATACGATTAAGTAGTTTACACTCGCCACAAGCGCATACCTATAGTCTATGAATCGCGGAGAAACACTGACTGAGGCACGTTGTGGTGGGCTGGTGGGAGGCGAGCCGCGGATGTAAACATCGCACCAAATCACGATTAACTCTGTGTCATAGTCAAGAATAAGGGCACAATGATCGCAATTAGTAAATCACGGTTGAGTGACTCGCGGATAACCACGTGAGTGATATATATACTGTATATAACTGTGATTCAGAAACAAACATTAAAAAAATTCCCTATCATTGACAGAAAAAACTGACTAAATTTCTTACAGGTTGAAATGAATTGAGGGGGTTCCTCAAATTGAACACCTCTTGACTCTAATAACATAAAATTATAAGCTGCTCGTACTTTGCATTGCTATTGAAGGAGTCCCTTCATTTAATAAATTTTACTCGAATGTTAACGTTACTTTGAGTGAAGCTTGCTGCCAAGGCTCGGTCATCGAAAGCTGTCTTGTACTGGGATTTGTCATGAAATTCCAGTTTGAGTAAAACCTCTTCAACGGTAGAATATTTGGGGCACTCGATGCACTCAGGCACATCCAGAAAACTTTCCGGGTGTGAATATATCATGGAAATTATGATGATATGCTATGCAAAGTACAGTAGTTTTCTGTTGAGCTGGTTCTCTATCAAAACACAAGCACCACTGTGTACTCCTGTGTTTGCAGTTGTGGCGTCGAAGACCAGTCCGGCTACATTTTTCTGGATATGCGAAGATTCACGAGCATTGAGATATACTTCAACTATCTTCCGCCCAGTTCCTTTTGGAATCTTTGGAACACAGAGCAGTTGTTCCTGTCCATCACCAGACATTAGTTATGGTAGTCCTATCTGCATTGCCATTCCCTATAATATCAGGAAACAATTTTCCATCCGAATATAACAACAAAAGACACCCTTGACCAAACTTGGCCTTTGTTTCCTCTGCTGAGATCTTCCTGTTCTGTAGCTGAGCTCGGCGAACTAAGGCTATTGAGTGTCGTATTCTGAAGGTCATGTCCTAGGACCTAGGTTCTTAGCCAAACTTGCCAGGATAATGTGGTCTTCCTGTCTGAGATGTTTGTCTTATCAAGCGTTGCAGTGACTTTGGAAAGAAGATGCTCTTCTGGCGCTTCCTTGGTGGGAGATAGTCTTCCTTATTATTACAGAGAAAGGCTTTGAATTCGCCAGAGCCCGTGATATTTTCCTCAGATGATGTGCTGCTCCTCTCTATGATCAGTGTTGCTTCTTCCTCGGTTTTTGCCTTCTGTTCTTCAGTTTTTATTTTTCGGCCCTATTTTGTATAGAGTTTCTTATCAAAGGAACCCATACTTGAAGAAAATGCTCTCCTTTGAAGTATGAGAAATTGGTGATTTTCCTCGTTTGCTTTTCCCAAAGCCTCGCTTGAAGCAATGTCAAGAATATCTTCTAAATCACTTTGTTGAAACTTGAAAGATCTCTTCCTTCATTCAATAGTTCTCCTGCAGTTTCAATTTTTTTTTTGCAAACGTCAGGATTTATTCGATGATTTTGTTTTTTGCAGTTCGAGATTATTCTTGATAAAAAATGGTATAATGTCCTCAAATGTTAGCTCTGATGAAACACGTAATGTCGTCTTCTCATTGGTGTGATGGGGAGACCCCCCCCCCCCTGTAATATCTGCTTATTTGAAGCCATCTGACTACCAAAAATATTTGTACTTGGTTGGTCTATGAGCCAAAGATCATTTTTATCTCTGGCTGCCATTAAACTTTTCGAAACTTGTGGGTAAAAGTATAACAAATTAAGCTCAATTTAATTCCCGCGTGTCAGGGTTAAAAAACACTGTAACGCCTTTAGGTTTGAAATGAAAAAATAAATGAAATAAACCATGCTGAAGGGCCTTTAATATATATATATATATATACACACATATATATATATATATACACTGATTAGAGATTTAGAGGGTGAAGGGGTGTTAAGGCAGGCAAGTCAGCAAGCAAGCCAGTCAGGCAGTCAGCCAGGTTCAAACTTGAGGGACCTCTAAAAATGATCCAAATCTAATGAAAGGTGGCGCAAACACTCTAGTTAGAAGCCGATTTTTGTCGTAATCACTGTTACCCACGTCTGAGTTGGAGTTATGATTTCTACGATATTTCGTCTTTTAACAGCCGGCCAGCCTTTATTTAAGGTTTAAGCAGTGTGGAAGACATTTCACTACACTTTGATATCTCTTCTTTTGCCACAAGTTGTCACGAAATATCGCAATAAAAATAATATAGGGGACGCCGGTAGGAGACGCGAGATTGGGCGATACACTCGTCGTGAGAGCGAGAAAGTGTTGTTATGAGAGTTTATAAAGTTGGACAACTTACCCGAAAAGTCTTCGATACCACCACCACCACCACCACCACCCTTTGGGTGCATTGTGAATAGTGATGTAGTCGAGACCACCAAGTCCGAGACTGAGACCGAGACCGAGACCTGATCCTTTGAGACCAAGATCGAGACCGAGATCAAAGGTTCGAGATCGAGATCTACCTTCCGAGATCGAGACCCTTAAAATTCGAGACCGAGATCGAGATCGAGACCAAGCTCATACCCTTCCAATTTGTTTTACACTACTATGGAAATGTGAAGGGTTGTCAAGTTATTCTATGCTTTATTGAATTTATCGGTACTGTTTTCTTTATGCTGTATTTCTTGCATTATTTTTGTGTGAAGCATTTTATTTTTTCAAATACATATTGGATGGGAGGATAATCGTTTTTATCACGCCACAGAGGTTGACACGCCGTTTGGCAACACTAAGTGGCCTTATAATATATACTTATATATAATATATATATAATTCTCTATTTAGTGTTTCCATTTTCAATAAAATTAATCTGACGGGGAAGGGGGGGGGGGCAATTTTTTTGTAGCGCTAACCTAAAAAAATCCAGACCCACATACCCCCGCAAGACAAACGTGGCAACTCAAAACAGGGTGACTGATTAGTGAATACCTAGAGTCCCTTACTTTTACAAACTTTCATAAACATTCTGAACTGTGTCTGTTCAACCAAGCCACCATCATGAGTATGCCAATAACATGTATTTTTCATTACGGTCTCGAAAGGTCTCGGGGAGAAAAACCGAGACCGCGTCTGTCGAGACCGAGATCGAGATCGAGATCTGCAAATTGGGTCTCGAGATCGGTCTCGAGACCTACATCACTGATTGTGAACATGAATGATGTTCGAGCTAACGCGCTTTAGTCGCTTGGTCTTCACCGAAGCGAGGGAGTGTAGGAGCAGCGATTGATCAATGGTCTTGGCAAGTAGTACGTGTCTGAAGAATTGCCAGATTAGGCTACTCAATTTAAGGTACGTGCCACACGCGAGTTTACGTTCTGTAACGGCAAGTATGATTTGGTATCTCGTACCGGCGTTTCCCGGTTTTTTTTACCGAAACCTCGTGATAATCAAGCTTAAAATAAGAGATATCAAAGACTGTGGTGAAATGTCCTGTATATCACTCGAAGTTGAAACATCAGTAATATATGCAGTGGATAGATTTAATATGTGTTGTTTCCCTTGACTTAGGTTGAAATTACGTCATTGACTAGAATTATTATTTCTATACGTAATTGTAATATGGTAAATTGCTCTTATATACCGTCATCGATGCATCCATGCGTGTTGTGTATTTTTTTTCGAAAGTTGCAAGTGTGCCTGTTATTGAAATAATTTCACGCACCCGTGGTTCAAATATCGTGAAAATTCTTTCCTCATAATAATGTCGTCTCCTCGATTTAAAAAATTGTGCCGCCAACGGAAAAGAATTCTCGAGGGGTAATTGAACCCGCGGGAAGAGTTCATTCCTCTATCTCGACCCTGCATTGCGCATGCGCAGTTTGGTGCGGGTCTTTCGGCTGCATTCGCGCACCAATTTTTATCTCAAAGACGGAAACCACCCGCGCTTTACCCGCTTTATTCGTAACCAAGCTCCGTAACGTGATAGCGCCCAAATTGCTTAGAACTCAGTCTAACATAACCGCTTCGGACACACACACACACACACACACACACACACACACACACTACAAAATTCCGAGGCCACTTGATACTTCACACGTATAACAATTAATGCGCAAGTCAATAAAATAATTTTACTGATTTTAAAACATTGTCTGTTGAAATAAGATCGAAGTTGTGTGTCACGGAAATAACATCTCTACGAATAGGATGTAATTATGACCACGTACCTCGGTCAAATTTTAGGAGAGTGCGCTTTAACTTTGTCTGGTTTGATGTTGTTAAAATGCGTGTTAAGTTCACAATCGGGTGGTTTTTCTTTTAGGTCATCAACATTGTAGATAGTCGAGCAAATCTTCAAATGTTTGAAAAACACATTAGTCAATCGATCAAGTATTGGGTGTAATGTTCTTAGTGATGAACTTTAGTAATGTTTTCTTCTAAATCCATTTTTGAAATGTAGTTCCAAAACTCGCTTTTCTTGATGAAGCAAAGTATACTTTATTAATAATGTTATAAAGAAGTCTACAGTCACTGGGGAATTAGTGAAAATACGAAGGTTTCTCAACAAGGTGTTCAAAACCTATTCAAAACATGAAACTGGGATCACTGATGATACGAGCAGATTCGAAAGACCATCGAAACTATCGGAATTTGGTATTAAATATCAGAGAATTAGACCACTAGGAAACGAACGTAATCTAGCGCTCGCATTGCTGCAGAGTTACAGTAAACTACTCGCGTTAAAGTTGGTTCATTTATATAGAGCTGCACGCAAATACTGTCAAGAACGGCTAGTATGGATCGCAGTAAAAAGGCCAAAATCCGTAAAGAAAACGAGGAGATGAACATTTATTAAAGTATAGTTTCTGTTAGCTTTGATGATCTTCCACACTTGCTTTTATCATCATTAGTGCCAGTTTCATCGTATTTTTTAATTAGGTTTTGAACACCTGTTTCAGAAACTTTTTTTTTCACTAATTTTTCTACTGACTACAGATTTCTTTATAACTTTACTATAAAATGCTTTATTTACACGCGAAATAGTACGCTTTGGAACCATATTTCATGGCGAAGTAGAAAAAACATTCCTAAATTTTTATGAATAACGAAACTGAACGTAGTGTGGTATACAGTAAGCTCGCGTGTTTTACCAACATTTGTCGATTTGCTGTAACGCATTTATAGTAGAAAAGAACACCTGATTGCGCACTTTAACACTCATTCAACAACAAAAACTAGACGGTTAACCTTGGCTTTGCTTCCGCCCAAATTGTTCATTTTGACGAAGGTCAAGCTTATCACTCCACCTTAGACTTACAGTTTAACGTGGAATCCGAGACGATCAGCAGCCCAGTGTCTTAACTAGTAGGCTACCCAGGGTACCCATTTATCTACAACCAATTTTTATTGTGTGGAAGGATGAACAGCTGGGTTTTGTTGCGCGCCGCCTTCCGGTGGATTCGTAGTCAGCAATGCTAACCACTACACCACAGAGGCACGAGTTAAAAGTACATTTTTCTCAAATTTTAATAAGATGCGTGGTCATAATAATCACATCCTATTTGTTGAGACCTTCACTGACATAAATATATAATTTGGGTTTTGACCCGACAGTTTTATAATCAATAAAATTAATTTATTTAATCTGTCTATATGAAGTGCTAGGTGGACACACACACACACACACACACACACACACACACACACACACACACACACACGTCATCGATGCATTCACAATCTATGTGGAAGTGTGAAGAGTTAAACATCTTTTTACATAGAGCACCATTCCCCCCCCATACGCCCATTTCAGAGTAAGAGTAGTTCGCAGCAGCATTGTCAAGCAAATAGGGGGTCAAAGTACTGACGAGGCTTTCGTACGTGCTTCATCACCACTGAAAGCAACAATGCTTTGTGTTAATCTAGTCCAAAGGACATCCATATTCAGTTTATTGCAATTTTCGTTAGTTTGTATTGCAGACACCCCCATCAATCTTGTTGCATGATTCTTCAGGAGTAAGATGCACCGCAAATTTGTTTCCTCCCCAAGGCGGCGCAAATTTACCTGTATCAATCACAGTCACGCTCGTACTACCTTAGGCTTGCTCTACACAAACGACCAAAACCCATAAGTATCCGCAATCACAAACCGTCCGATACCTCTATAATCCAGTCCAGTCTTTCCGTCCTTATTTTTGCGAGTATTTTCCCACAACTATTCTTGTTATTACCGTTACTCAATTATTATTATTATCATCATCCTTATTATCATTAATAATATATATATATATACACACACACACACACACACACACACACACACGGTATGTATGTATTTATTTACTCATGCAGTAACTCGGTCGCCGAAACCGTATCCTCTGTATACTAAAATAATGTTAATTTACTTAATCAAGAAGCATCTTTGGTTAGCTTTAACATCCAAATTGCGATACATTCATAACTGGTCCACTGAGTAACGTATCCCTAAAACCTCTCCTTAACCCGAATTGTGCAACAGCTGCGGTCCATATTTCACCTCTAGCGTCGTTCGTAGTCGTAACACTTATTACAAGTACTTGAATCTGGGGGAGGTCGTTCACCTTGCAATAACGCGTGTTAAAGAAAAGGCACACATGTTAACATTATTTAAACTGAAATTATTTTTATTTGTTAATCATATGGTGTTACAAAATTTGCTTGCTGTACTCTTTTTTAAAACGCTTATTTATACTGAATTGTCTAATTCTTCGCGGCTCGCTCGTGTATTGGTCTTTCGTAAACTGGTCTTCGTTTCTTAACCCGGTGAATAGTACGCTGCCCCGTAACCAGACTGTTAAGATTTATCTCTGTTTTTCAATTTATATTTTGCTTACGATTGAACGGTCAAACGACGGTAGGGGTGATTGTTTTTGAAGAACTTTCGCTCGAGCTTGTAAATTAGTCAACGGTGTCGTAGCGTTCTCATTGCGTTCTGTCTAAAATTAGTCTAGTGGGCTTTTATAGAAAGTTTGAATAGGTTTAACATCTTTATTGCTTGATTAGTCTTTTCCCGTTTTTTTTTTTTAAAGTGCTCCGAAGCCAGAATTAAAAGTAAGAAAGTCTGCTATAAATGTATTCACGCACGTATGAGCCGTGCAATATTACTGTCTAAATTGAACGTTGATAATTACACATTTATCAATACATTCGCTATGATCCGTACTATAGGCCCAATTAAATTGTATATTTAGTTATTCGTATGGCAATAATCGTAGGATCAGTATATATACGGGGTGTTTCAGGTGACCCTAGAAATACGGAAATTGGCGGAATTTGTAGTTTGTATTTGGTATTTGAAGTTTGTCCTAGTAATTCCGTAACCAAAAAATGTAATGACATGAACATGTAGAACCCATCTTGTATAGTATTGTACATAAACAATAATAACAGTAAAACAACATATTATACTTCGTCGCTTCTTATAGGGTCGACCTGAAACACACACACACACACACACACACACAGGTGTCCTGAGCTTACCATTGATGAGAGCATTTTATGGACAAATACCATGTGGATAAGGTTAAAGAGGTTTGTCAGATTATTTGGATGCCTATAAAATGGTCCGTCAATGTTACCGTCAAGGTTCCATTTTCCACGCAGCTATTCATGCACTATTAATAAACCATTTGGTGCATGATGATAACGTCTTTTATCTGTCTGACCATCCAGCTTAGATTAGGTCAATGTAAACCTCGAATTTAAATACTGTGTCATTGCACGCAACGTAATTAGGTAATGAGTATATGATGATGGTAATTACTTAATAACTAAACTATAATTAAACCCCCACGACCAGTTTCTCTAAAAAAAGAAAACAAAATTACGCAAGAGGTTTACGGTGTGGACGATAATTTTATATATATATATGTGTGTGTGTGTGTGATGCAAACTCACGGGGAAAAAGAAAAAATTATTCCAAGACCTTTCGTGTATTCAGCAGTACACCTCATCAGGGGTACGAGGTGTACTGCTGAATACACGAAAGGCCTTGGAATAATTTTTTATTTTTTCTTGTGGATTTGCATCATTCATTCATTTCACGTGTTTAAGTGTGAAAATTCATCTCATATATATATATATATATATATACACATACATATATATATACATATATTGTGTGTGTGTGTAAAATAATTGTAATAAATGGATCTACTGGCATGTATTTCTCTTGAAAATCTTAATAATACAAGTGACTTTATGTACTGATGTATTAATTTGTTATGGCACTCTAAAAAACTAACTTAACTTAGCCCATGTTAATCTAACTTAATCTAACTTAAAATAATTTGTTGATTTTGTCGAGCCAATGAGATGTCGTTAGTCCGCAACGAAATGCATGATTGTGACCACGATTTTCAAACAAATTCCGATGCTAATTCGATTAATAATAATAATTATGGGGTTATTTAACCTCCTTCGCAACTTATAATTATAAGGTCATATAATGGAGGGGACCTACGGCTTTACGTGAGATCCGAACCACGGGTCACTAAGTAATTTGAGCCGAGAGAATGACGGTCACACATTCAAGTACTCTCCAGACCAAATGTCGCTCAAGACTTGTTGTTGTTGTAAGAGAATAATTCTTTTTTTAACTTTATTATTAATATATTTTATAAAAAAAAAAAAAAAACTCATTTTCATTTTTGTTCGTTTGTATTTTGTAATATTGTTTCCTCAGTGGAAACAAAGTATTATTATTATTTATGGTTTGACTCTATGAATTCTAAATTATCACGAAATTCAAAGATTATTTCATTAATATTTCCATATTAATGAAATCTATATGTATATGTACGCGTGTATATACTCTTCATTAATATTTCCATATTAATGAAATTATATGTATATGTACGCGTGTATATACTCTTTCTTTCGAATTCAGTCCAAAAATCAGCGATGCATATCAATTTCGAAATTTTCAAGGTTGCCATGCATGCGGTACCTTTGCATAATAAATTTGCCAATAACTATTGCGCGAAATATTTTTATTTTTATTTTATAAACGATGACGAAAGGTGGAAAAGACTTTCATTACGCCTATTGCCCAATAAGGAGATGTTGAGTGTCTTTTCTCTCATGTTTGTACAGAGTGAAGAAAGTTCCAGGGATTATATTATATAGGGAAGGTTTTTGCCCTATTTTATATACTATAGATCGTATTGACCGATATATTAAAGAATCCAGTAATAAAGCTGTTGAGAGAGGGAAGAATGTCGTCATTCCAGTAGCTAAAATAAGAATAATTTTTATTATTATTATTATTATGTGTGTTCTATGACGTATATTAAAGTAGAGGAATAAATTGTAAATAGAATGTAGGTTTGGAATACGATGCTTGTCTCTATTTGGAGATAGATTGCATTAAGGTCAGGATTGAGTAGTCGTTGTTGGCTTATCTGGAAATTTTTAGCTGCGGTAAGCAGGGCAAGCATTTTAAGACGTAGCTCTGAGGTTCTTTTTTCAGTACACACACACACACACACACACACACACACACACACACACACACACACACACACACACACACACACGAGGTACTTTGAAGAATTTTCTGGAATTCCTTTATTGTGGCCTTACCGTAATCGGACGGATACACTAATTCTAGTGCTCGTATCTAGACCTATTTGAAGCACTTCAGGATCGCTATACGTACTTTACGTTCGTTAATTGAAAAAAAAAGAAAAAAGTCGCTTAAAATTTGAAGAATCATAAAATCGTTTAATGAATAGGCGAATCCTCATGTGAAAGAAACCATGTTCAGATTCGTTCAGAGGGTTGTGGCAACAAACTATGTCGCGTATCGAATAAGAGGAATTGGGTGGGAGTTTATTATTTATCCCACGAGACCTCATGATGCAAAGTGAAATGAACAAAGATTGTACGTGAACATTATTTAACAAATGGTAGGAGTAATGCCTTATTTATTTATTTATTTTTAGTTTTTGTTCCTGAAACATTTTTGCACATTTTTTTGTAAAAGCTTTTTTTTTTTTAAGAATTTGACAAATGAAAAGAAAAAACTGCAGATGCAGGATTCATCTTAGGAGTATCCAGTGGTGGGCACCGTTAACCAAAAAGTTAACTTCGATAACGATAATCCGTTAACCCCAATTTTTAACTCCGATAACGATAATCCGATAATTTTACTACAAAGTTAACGGAAGTTAACGATAATCCGTTAACGATAACTATTTCTTTACTAACATTTAAAAAAATCAAGGAAAAAAGCTTTAAAACCCATAGAAAATGTTTATTTATGCAAAATCCAACAATAAATAGGTATTTAACTGTATTTTTATCAAGTTTTGCAACTTTTTTGCTTAATAACTTTTTTTTTTATTTTTAATAAAAAATGTACTGATTACATGTTTTGAAACCCTTGTAACCATTAACTAAATTTTAATTTACCAGAGAATTATTATGGCGGGAACTGAAAGGTAAAATTAAATTTTAGGCACATTTATTAAAGACTATGACAATGTGCTGGTTGCCCTTCAGAAAGACCAACTTCTCAAAGTTAGGCCCAACTGCCAGTCTTGACCTCTTGGGCCTCAGGATGTCCTTGCCGAGAGAGAAGAGCCGTTCCACTGCGGCAGAGGACGGAATTGGCAGACTGAAGTTATGGCGGTTTGAATTCATTCGCGGAGCGGTGATCTTCCGTGAATGACTCCTCGCAGTTAACGTGTTAACGGACTTTAACAGACTAAATATCGAGTTATCGGAAGTTAACTGGTCCGATAACGATAAATGGAAATTAACTTCCGTTAATAGTCTGTTAAAAAAAGTTAACTTCGTTAATTAACTTTTATCGGATTAACGCTTTAGTGCCCAACACTGGGAGTATCCAACAGGTTTAGAAGTGGGTGTTTGGGCGCCCATTGAGGGGAGGGGGGGGGATACCCACTCTAAAGGAATTGTAATAAAGGAATTTTGCAAAACGTTTTAGTGTATCTCGTATTACGGAGGTCTCGTTAGTACGTTGGCACTCCGCGATAATGCTACGAACTGCTCGTACACTGAGTGGGTGTATAGGTAGAGCGGTGCTTTGTGAAACAAGTTTTTACTTTGTCTAAAACTGAATTTGTAAACTGTGTGTTCTGAGTGCACACACACACACACACACACACAATATTATATATATATATATATATATATATTAATATATTATATTATATATATATATATATAATTCCTAAGACTCTAATTACCTACTTGACGTTGCTGAATTTAACATAACTTAGCGTAGCGTAACATGAGCTAACATAACAACCTGATTTAACGTAAACTGACTTGGATTCAATGTTAAGTACGGTGAATTACCAGAGTGGGTCGTGAGGTACGTGTGGCCCCTGTTATCCCAACTTTTGTAACTAATGTTACATCTGGGACGATAATGTAAGAGCAAAGTTACTTTTTATTAGACTGGGAGCAAATATCTCTTACCAGAAGTAGGAGCTAATTGCTACAAAAGAACGCGCGTTTTCAAGTGGGTTGAGACAATGAAAACAGAGTTACTTTAACCTAACTTTGTGCCAAATAATCTCTGACCCATTGAGTGTTAAGGAGTTATTATAATTTGCAGAGGTAATTCTAAAAATAAGAAGAGACCCGCACCCCCTCAAAGAAACAATAACTTTATTTTCAAAAGTACTAATTAATCTAAGCGTATGACAAAATGAATCGGACCTTATTTGACAGACTGGTTGAAATAATGCTGTCGTTTTGAAGAGTGTACTACCCCATATTTTTTTTTTTGTACTATAGTAGCCCATATCCTGCAAAGATAAATGAGCGTGTTTATTATTACGTAAAGAATTGTATCTCGTATTCAGGCTTTAACCTGACCTAAAATATTCAGATCGATGTGGGAGGATACCGATTGATAACCGGTTCATTGGCCCGAGATGATCGGCCGATTACTCAATTTATTGGCGGATTATTGCCGCTTTATGAATTTAAATTTGTATTCTATTTTTGTAGAAGATTTAGGTGCGAGATATTTTGTTGTATCAAATTATAGCTGTACGGTATTTATAATGACTCAATGAGTACCATTTCACTCTTGGGCCTTTTTGAAGTTGCTTTTAAAAATTAGATTTTCCTTACGAACGTGTCGCGTGTATGAAGTCTGTTATATCGTAGACATATTTTTTATATACTTAACTCGCTCACACGAAATGTTTAGGGAAATGAAACTTAATTAAACTCGTATCATACCCGACCACTGTTAGCGTAATGTAGTAGCCAATTATTAAAATGTTAAAATATTTAGCTCTACGTCCCCTACACACTGTCGAAGTTATTTATCCTTTTGCCTTTAATTAATTTAGTGTAGGTGTCTGGATTGTATAGTGTACGCATTTTACGGGTCTGCTCTAATTCCTGGATAATAATTAATTTAGCCTCCGTATACTGGTAGTGAGGATTATTTTAACACAGGGACCCTAAAACTTTAACGTTTTAAATGACTGCTGCCACCCGTCCAACTAACGTACCTACTAGATCCAGTATCGTTTAACTTCACTGATATATCGGGAAATGGTGGTGAAATTTGGCCACGTCGTTTTCCTACGGAGTAGTCCACAAATATTTTAAAATTGAACATAAAAAAAATACCAAAATTGCATCTTGGAAAACTTCACTTATCTTCCAAAACAACACCAAAATAAAAAAAAATTAAGAATAAAGGAACTTAAAAAAAAAAAAATCAAATATGACGTGCTTCTTAACCTATTTTGTAGGGTTATTATTTACACTTAAACATTTAATATTAAAATAGTCTCTCTTGGATACGATATCATTAATGGGAATGAATTTTTTCGTTATATTTTGCATATTTTTTACTTTTATTAGTTATATTTTTAATTTTTGTACTTTATCATAATTTTAAGTTGGTTATTTTCTTGACATTGCCTTTCGTGTTAAGACCAAACGTTGGAAATATATTTTTTGTACGAGCAGCTGCTGCTGCTGCTTCGTTTTATTCTAGAATAATTGTAATTGTAAATAGAATTTACGGCAAGACTGAGAAATTGCTTTAGAAAATTGATAATAAAAAAATAAAGGGTCTTTTAAAACAATTAAAATAATTTTTAGAATAAAAACAGTGGGAAGAAATATCCCCAAAATTATTAGTGCAAATATAAATGTAAAGGGGACTTCGTCGCGGCCACGTCGAAACATCGATTCCCGTTAGATCGGCGAAGTTAAGCGACGTTGGTTCTAGGTAGTAGTTGGATGGGGGGACCGTCCTCCGCGTTTAGATGATATACCGACCTTTATATGGTTTGGATCTCGCGTAAAGCTGTAGGTTCCTTCCGTCACAAGACCTTTTCCGTTACGAAGAAAGTTGAAAAAATAACTCTAAAACAATCATGATGATGATAATATATAAATTATAATTAATAATACTTAAACGTGTTAAGTTAAATAGCGTTATTTAACTTAACGTAAATTGCTTACGATCTGTACGATTTAGGGAAAGAATTTTTTTTGTTAATAAAATATATTTTATACGTATTAGTTGTTTTTAATTATTTGCTTTAATATCTCCGGTATCTGTTATGTGAGGCCTCGGGGCTTCATCTCCTAACTGACCTCCTCCTCCAAGCACGGAACGAGCAAAAAATCGATTGTCAAATTTGACCATTGTTGATGACAGCATCGCGAATCGACCTCTTGGATAAGATCGGCTTTTGAGATCTGATGATTTGACCCAGTTTTCACCGTAAGGGATTGTCCTTGTTTCCCTTTTGCTGGGCTAATCTTGGCAGTAAAGAGCAATAAGTTATCGTGTGTTTCTTTTCAGATGCGGAAAGTACAAAAAAAAGAAAAAAAATCCTATTGTGACCCCTTTACTTGTAATGGCATAAGGGCTCTTCATATATATATATATATATATATATATATAACGTGTTAGTATTGATTGAAAGTTTACTTACCTTTGAACTAAAATGACATTTTGCATGCAGAACTTTAGGAAAACTGTACACATTGAAGGTTGTATTGATTCTCCTATAATTAATATTTTTATATCAGAGTTCATCACATAATTCTGGAAATGATGGATGACTAACGTTTCAAGGGTATAGAAAATTTTCTTTTTTTTTTTTTTACCCCAAAAGAATTTGATTTATCATTACACGTTTTTATATCTCGTTCCAAGATTCAGCTCTTATAAAACAACGAACTTTCATAGCGTGGACAATATTTTGATACAATGACGAGCGGATTAAACCGTTGATTTAGCATGAAATAATTATTATGTATAATCTCGAATTATATGTACATGGTGGCCCGTAAGGGCTACCCTGTAGATCGTAATATTCCAAACCTTATAGACTCCATTCCCCTCACAAATTTCTTCTTAATTAATTTTTCGCTAAAATTCTATTGACACGTAATTGTACAAAAACTTAGAATCTCGCTTCTGTTTGTCTCGCAACGAAAGACTCTCTTCAAATGCTGGTAAAGCGATTCAGTATGTTAGATTATTACCCACCTTTTTCCTCATAAAATTGTCTTTTTTTAGATTATCCCCATCGATACTCGGAATATATTCTTTCTTTTAAGATTTGTTCGTTCTTCATATATTTTAGTACGTTTTCTGTAAGTTTTGTATTTAAATACGTCGTTTATCATTCCCATAATCGTAAAAGTAGATTCGTTTTTAAACACGAACGGCTGTCGGAAAGAATGTTTATTTACATTATTAGCCCGATGTAAGTCGGTAATGTAGGAGTTTCGTAATTTAGGTAAATTACGGCGGTTGCTGCAGTGTGTCGGGCTCCCATTCCGTTAATGTAAAGTCACACGCGACTCGAGTCGTCAATCGTGAGTCGCGAGACGATCCTGCGTGCGGCTGGCCTAACTCGGATATCGTTTTAATTGGAAAGGCGTATTTCTAACGTTTAAAGAACTACCTTTAATGTTAGAATTGAAGTAGAATGAATTACGATTAAGTTTTAAGGGCCCTAATTAATAAGCACTCAAAGGCCGGCGTTAACGTTTAATTGGCCAAGTGGTCGATCTCCTTTTATCAACGTATAACTCGACACTTCCTAAACTTATTGGTGTAATGTAATAATAGGGTTATTCCCAGTCGGTAAAACTTGACCAGAAAATGTATCCCCAAATTATAATGTAAGAAGACTTCGGACGAGTCGAAAGATATTGATTTTAAACAAAATTTGTGCGTAAAAAAGCGGTAAATCTTAACCGAATTGGCTTCTCGATATATTATCACTGAAATTTTTTTTTTGTTACTTATTAAAAACTTACTAAATTAGTTGTACGAAAAATATAAAGGTGTAACGCGCGTAAAAAGCTTGAATTTCTATAAATTTAAACTGGTAAAATTACTCAAAAGAACATTTATTAATGTTTTTATATTTCGCTTAAATGAAAACAAAACAAAAAAAAAACCCTTCCCGCCATGATTTTAAACCTCAAAGTTAATCTTATTGATTACTGCTTTAAAGCTTACAGACATAATTTCACTCGGGGAAAAAACCTCTTTGCTTTGAATTGTGATTGCGTTCTGCACTGGTAGATGGCGTACTGGTCTCTCCTGTCCACATTTTAAATAGCCGGAATTTAAATGTGAAAATAATCTAAGGACTTTAAACGCCAAGCTTGGATTACGAATAAACGTGTTACGGCGCGATTTGAGCCAAGAGGATTCTTAAGGAAGAGAGATTTAAGGACTATATTCGGTAGGCTTACGTCAAAATATGGAAAAAAGACTTTGGGACTGAAGGCGATGATTTAGAAGAAACATTTCTACGTGATCGTATTCTTCCTTTTTAACTTAACATTAGGAGCATTTCCCTCCCGAAACAAATCTTTTTTTTGTTTCAAGTCATACTTATCATATGATATCTCGATGAATTAAGTAATATAAGCTTTGGTTGTAAGTTTCAGTTTATCGTTTATTTTGTAACTCTCTCTCTCTCTCTCTCTCTCTCTCTCTCGAAGAGAGTGAGTGAGTGGGGGAAAAAAAAAAGAGATAAATAAAAATGAAAGTTTCTCTCAGTAGGTTAAAGTAATAAAAGTGTTTTGAGCATTAAAAATAATGTAAAAAAATGTTAATTTTTAAGTGTCAAGGTTTATTAATAGATCCGACGAAGGCACTCGATAGAATGAATAAGAATTCCTTTCGAAAGTAATTCTCCATGGCACTCGGCACCCGGCACTTGACATCACTTAGATTACTTTCTATATTATACTATAGGCCTATAGACATAAGGAAATTGCTTTCGAGCCTTTCGTCCGTAGAGGATTAGTACCTCCTACTTTCCAGACGTCTAATTAAAGTTGATTTCGTATGCGTACGTACATACGTACGTAAGTACGTACGTGTATACATATATAGTTCGTATCATCTCGAGTTTGTGTTAAAAAAAAAGGCTTAATTGCCATCGTGATTAGTGTCTGTACGAGGACGCAATATGACAACATGACTCTTGATATGCAGAGAATGAGAGTCGGGGAAAACATCATGAATACGCATATAATAAAACAACGTTATTTTATTGGCTCGTTTTGGCACTGTTATTTCGATTCTTAACTGTAAAAATGCACAAATATTAGTGCCTTCCTGATTTTTATATATATATATATATATATATATATATATATATATATATATATATATATATATTTCTCTGATTGGTGGTTGCATTGCGTTTAGCATTGCAGTTCTATAAAAGAATAGCAGTGAGTAGGGGGGAGATTGTGAAGGGGGGAATCATGGTTGTGGGGTGGGGGCGTCATCTACGATTATGGAGGGAGAGTTTTTTGAATTCGGGGAGGGGAGAGAGTGGGGGCCGTTCTCCCCCCTTCCCCCTTCCTCCTTCGTTTGAGTCATTTGGGGCTTTGCAAGTGGGTCAAGGCCATTCCACTCTCTTTTTCACTCTTACTCTAGACGTCTCCCTTCTCCCCCATTCTCTCATGACGAGTCTCCCCTCCCTTCTCTCTCTGGCACGCATATGCAGTGTGTGTGTGTATATATATATATATATTATTTTTTTTTTGTTGTTGTTTTGTTTCCCTTCCCATTCGGTGTGTGGCCCTGTGCATATTTTTTTTCGTGTCTCCGTTCCGGAGCCGTTTTGAATTGCCGTTTGGCGCCAAAGGCTTTGACGCTTTCTCATTCTGTTCTAGAAGCGGGGAACCGCTTGATTTGGTTGGTTGGTTGTTTGCTCGTTTGGCAGGAATTCCAAATTTATATTGGTTTGGTCTAGTTTTTATTCTTTAATTTATCTTCATTTCAGTTTTGTTGTTCCAGAATGTCGAATGGGGGTTTTGGTAAAAGATTTTTTTTTAATGCTCAAGGCACCCCCTTGTTCAACTGCGTTTATTCCATTGTTTTTAGCGTAACAGTCGCCTTGGCTTGGTAGAGGATCTAACTCGCAATAGAATGGTCCCGGGTTCGAATCCAGGGGATGTTGTGAATTTTTTATCAGAATTCTTAAACCAAGTTTTCTGTCGACCCAGCAGCCTTATGGGTACCTGGTCGGAACGACGGGTTCAACACGAGTACGGAGGGAAAGTGTGTTTCATGCGGCTTTTCGCGTAGAAATAAGCGTTTGGCTGAAAAGGCTTGTTTGCCGATAACTCTGCAAAGCTAATTATGGTTACGGTTTCCGAACCAGGTGTGAAACGTTTTGAAAATATGTTCAAACCAGGAAAAAATAACTAGCAGGAAGAGGTATTATCATGGTATCTTCGAATCCGTTTCGTCCATATCAGTAGTCCTTATCAGGAACGACAGTTGAAGGTTAATAATAATAATGCGCTTTACGGTTTAGAATTAGGAACTTTAAATTTTGTACGTATATTCTAATGTTATTTTTAAGGTTTGCTTTAAAGAAATTTGAGTGCGGACTACTCTGTTATCGATTACATTCGTCCAAGGCAAAAACAAAATCTGATCGTGTTTCAAACGCGTTAAGGTTTTTTGCGTTATGCTACTCTCCACTAAATTTTTTTTTTTTTGTTAATGTTAATTGTTTATGGGTGAGGAAGCTTTCCAGTTTTGGATTAGTGTTAAAATGGTTCATAGCATCCACTCATCATTTCATTAATGGTATTTGCAAACCATTTTGTTTTGGCACTCCGTTCTTTCGAAATATACGAATGCCTCGCTTAGTCTCATACCAATAAATAGGTTTTAATTTATTTCGAGAACCTACGGGTAGTTACCACTGGTGTAGTGTGGTTCTACTTCATTGTCATTCGTTAATCACCTTTTTCATTCTAAAGAATTTCGATTGTACCCACTACCTCCTCGCGTACTGTCTCGGTATATGAACTAAGTCGTGGCCGCGTTGGAACGCCGTTTCCCGTTGGATCGGCGACGTTAAACGACGCTAGATTTCGTTCAGTAGTTGGATAAGTGGGTGCCGGTCTTCCGCGTTCGGATGATGTAGAGACCCTTAGTTATTGCGATTCGACGCAAAAGCCGTCTCCTTCGTTATATGATAACCTTTCCCGCTAAAAACAACACTGAACGTTACTATTATGGTCTGAATACGTTTCGTTTATTGTATTGACCAAAACCCTTAACAGGGGTAGAAGGGCAAGTTCGTCTTTATTCCTCGTTTGGGCATGTAGTTAGTCTGTTCATTGCGTAAAGTCCGCACTAGAGCGAAGATACAAATCGTAAGCTTCGTATACTAAACGTCACAGCTCGCAGCAGGCAGTCCTATAATGTTATAATATATATCCCCCGTAATGGGAATTACAGCAGTGTTCAATAATCATTTCATTTACGTAAGTGGCTGCATCAGAGTATTAGATGATGAAGGAAATGTAAACTGTAGTTATATTTGAGGTAGTATAAAAATTGGGAAGGAAAGGTTTTTTTAAATGCGTCAGTAATAATTTTATTATTTAATACTTAATTATTTATTATTTAATATTTAATTATTTATTATTTAATAACCGGTAATGGATAGTAAGTTGTAACTTAAATGAGTTAAGGGCCTTATTGACATTCATGTACTGTTCTCTTAAAGTCGTTGATCAAACGTGTAATATATACATATATACATTCAACTGCAAAGAACACGCAGTATAAATAACGTAAAGAACGACGCTTGTATAGGAGATATTCCGCGCAAGACGAGAGAGAGAGAACGAAACAAATGAAAAAATGAGGTAACCACCTGGGAATCGAACCCGGGATCTTCCGATTGCCGGTCAGACGCGATACCATTACACCATGGGCCTCACTCTTCCAAATGCCGTAATTCTTCTACATACTCGCAGAAACCAATGCCCCAAGGGGGCACCTCCCGCATGCCGTAACATTATATACATTCAACTGCAAAGAACACGCAGTATAAATAACGTAAAGAACGACGCTTGTATAGGAGATATTCCGCGCAAGACGAGAGAGAGAGAACGAAACAAATGAAAAAATGAGGTAACCACCTGGGAATCGAACCCGGGATCTTCCGATTGCCGGTCAGACGCGATACCATTACACCATGGGCCTCACTCTTCCAAATGCCGTAATTCTTCTACATACTCGCAGAAACCAATGCCCCAAGGGGGCACCTCCCGCATGCCGTAACATTATATACATTCAACTGCAAAGAACACGCAGTATAAATAACGTAAAGAACGACGTTTGTATAGGAGATATTCCGCGCAAGACGAGAGAGAGAGAACGAAACAAATGAAAAAATGAGGTAACCACCTGGGAATCGAACCCGGGATCTTCCGATTGCCGGTCAGACGCGATACCATTACACCATGGGCCTCACTCTTCCAAATGCCGTAATTCTTCTACATACTCGCAGTATGTAGAAGAATTACGCATTTGGAGAGTGAGGCCATGGTGTAATGGTATCGCGTCTGACCGGCAATCGGAAGATCCCGGGTTCGATTCCCAGGTGGTTACCTCATTTTTTCATTTGTTTCGTTCTCTCTCTCTCGTCTTGCGCGGAATATCTCCTATACAAGCGTCGTTCTTTACGATATATATATATATATATATGAATTGGTAGAATCGTTTAGAAAGTTAAAATTATATATTATATGCACTGTATATATAATATATATATATGTGTGTATATATATATATATAGTGTATATATATATATATAGTGTGTATATATATATATATATATATATATATATATATATATATATATATTATATATATATATAATATTATATACAGGTATACCCCGTTATTCATAGCTTCGCTTATACGTAATATATTTTTGACACCAAATTTTGCTATTCGCAAACCCAGCTTCGTTATTCCCAATGCCAGATAAGGGAAAAAATAATTCACGTTGACTGTGAAAGACCTTGCGGAAATTATGAATGCTTTCGATGCTACGTTAGAGCTTGTATTTGAGAAAGACCCCAACGTTGAAAGAAGCGCTAGTGTTAGAAATAATGTCAAAGAAAACGTCCGATCCTATGCTGAACTTTATAAGAGTAAAAAAGCCAAAGCAACGCAGTCAACACTGACGCAATTTTTCAAGCCAATCCAGTAAACACCACCACCGGAACCACAACTAGCAACCAGCAATCCCAGCATTCATCCAGCGTTCGCTACGTTCAAGCCGAAACCAAAGCCAGGCGCACCACAGCCAGAATCCCTGCCTCCCTCACCACAGTATCTTCTTGTTGAAATTGGTGAAGAGAGAGTGTTGAAGACAGTGGCGAGGCAGATGATCCCTGTCCCTCTACGTGAGTAACAACCCCTCGTCACGCTCCGTTTTCTTCCAGCCTCGGGGAGGAAATAGAAGTACAGTACGGGTATGCTTATTCTTTTATTGATGTTATTCATAACTTACTACGCTAATACGGGTCTGTATTTGTGTTTTATACTCGCATTTATGTATCGTATGGGAACGTATCCAAACATCTTACCTTCTGAAAAATGGCCACAGGAACGCATCCCTCCGTAGAACATGTATTTATATGGGGAAAAAAATTATTCGTTATTCGCAATTTCGCTATTCGTAATGAGTCTGAGGAACGTAACTGTCGCGAAAACCGGGGTAGTGCATGGTTAGAAAAAGAGATAAAGTGAGTGGTCACTTAATCAACATATTGAGAAAGAGGAGCCTCGGTTTATTTTAATGATCAGTCATCCAAATTGGAAATATGAAATCTCTCTCTCTCATCGAAAGGAATCGTTTTATGCTTCCCAATGGAAACTTGTGTGAAGTTCTTGTAAATTATTTAAAGTTTATTTTTGGGATGACACGTAAACGGAATCGCTCTCATTTTACAGTCAATAGCGAAAATTTGAAATACTTTATTCAAGTTGTTTAACTCGTTCCATTCATTCGCAAAAAACATATTACTGTGTAGTTCATATATATATATATATACACCTAAATCCCCAAGTAGCGCCAATAGTAAACCATCTTTTTAACCATTTAGGTTGAACTTTGTAAATAAGTCTGATTTTCTCGTACGACGCACGTTTTGGAGGTCAGTGATTAAAAATTTGAAAACATAAAATATATAACCTCTTCGGCCTACTGAGTAAAAAAAAATGGTCACGAACGAAAATTTACCCATCTGTTCGACAAACCTCGGCATTTATGACATATATATATATATATAACCTTTGGTTAGCTTCCGCCCGAATTGTTCATTCTGACGAAGGTCAAGCTTTTCACTCCACCTTAGACCTACAGTTTAACGTGGAATCCGAACCACGCCCCATCAGCACCCAGCGTCTTAGCCACCAGGCCACCTAGGGTACCCATTTATCTACCAACCACTTTCTTTATTGTGTGGAAGGATGAACAGCTGGGTTTTGCTGCGCGCCGGCTGTCGTCGGGTCTCGAACCCGGGGCCGATGGATTCGTAGTCAGCGACGCTAACCACTACATCACCGAAGTTTGTCGAACAGTTGGGTAAATTTTCGTTCGTGACCATTTTATATATATATATATATATATATATAGTGGGAGTAGTGGCTAGTATCGCTGACTACAAATCCATCAGCCCCGGGTTCGATTACTGGCGATGGAAAGCGGTACCTAGCTTACCCAGCTGTTTATATTTCCATACAAAAAAAAATTGGTAGATACAGGAGTACCCTAGTGGTTCAGGATGCTGGGCTACTGATCGGGAGGTCGTAAGATCGAGTCCGGGCAAGGACTTTGTAATTTTGACCTCCCGTTGTAGATCGTGGTTCGGATTTCACGTCAAACTGTAGGTCTAAGTCGAGGCAACAAGCTTGACCATCAGAATGAACAATTTTGGCGAAGCCAACCAAGATTTTATATATATATGTATATACAGGGCGTCCCAAAAAAATGTATACACACTTTAACAGCTGATAGCTCAATTGATGTTTCTTTCTTTCCAAGTTAAACCCATTAGAATTAATAATGGCAGTCAGACTAAGCTTTGAACAAAGGAAATTCATTCTAAAATGCTACTGGAAGTGTGAAAACGCAGTTGAAGTGCAAAGACAGTTTAGGAGGGAGTTTCAAACAGATCCACCAACGCGACTTACCATCACTCGAATTAGAGATAAGTTTGAAGCCGATGGAACTGTTAAGAATGTCCACAAGAAGCGTTCCGGAAGACCACGGACATCGACAAGCCCCACAAAGCAAGAAAGAGTACTGGAAACGTATCACCAAAGTCCAAGAAAATCTGTGCGGCAAGCGAGTCGTGAGGTAGGAATTTCAGAATCGTCTGTCCAACGCATTTTGAAGCGCTGTCAATGGAAAAGTTACATTCCAAGATTAGTCCATGCTATTAATGAGATGATGATGATCCGGACCGAAGAGTGGAGTATTGCGAGTGGTACTTGGCACGATGTGGATATGGATTGGACGAAGGGGTTTCGTAGAATACCCTCCGCGTTCACCAGACCTCACACCACTAGACTTTTTTTTATGGGGATACTTAAAAGACAAAGTCTACGCTATAAAACCTGCAACAGTCGCTGAATTGAGAGCAGCCATTGAACGAGAATGCACACAAATACCAAACGAAATGTTTCGTGATGTTTGCGATTCCATTGCTTCGCGTTATCAGCAGTGCCTGGACCAGAACGGACGTCAGTTTGAAAACAGGCGTTGACAAAACAATTAAATAATGTCTGTAGATTCTATTACATTTTGAAAATGAAATGTATTTTAATAAACACTGCCTTTATAAGTATTTAAAGTGTGTATACATTTTTTTGGGACGCCCTGTATATATATATATATATATATGGGATGAATTTCACAAACACGTGAAATAAATAATGATGCAAACCCACAAGGAAAAAAAAATGATTCCAAGACCTTTCGTGTGTTCAGAAGTACACCTCGTCAGGGAATGAAGGAAGAAGGCGAGATGACCAAAATATATACAGCGGGACGGAAAAACAAAAAGATTAACAAATAATTAACAAGAGTTAATGAGAGGCAAAAGGAATTTGAACAGGATATTGTCAGTTTTATACATTCCCGTACTGTTATTGAAATTATTTTTGAAATGGATAAAAGCACATTCTAGAATTTTCCTTTCAATAATTATATATGTTTTTAACAAGCGCTTTAGAACTTTCCCACTTGATACTATGATTACATCTATACATAGACTATGGTTAAACAATGCATTAGAATTATTTGCTGTTCTACACGCATATTTATGCTGTTTTACCCTAATATCTAACATTTTACCCGTTTGGCCTATATATACCGAGTCACATTGTGTATATCTGATCGAATACACACAACCAACCACATTATCCGGGCTAGTCTTCATTAGGCGTTGGATGTTGACTTATTTCTTGGTAGGCTCAACAATTTAGTCCCATCTATTCAATTCACGGTTGAAAAAGAAAATGATGGAAGCTTATCCTTTTTGGATCTAAAAATTCGGAGATGCTTTAATCAGTTCATATTTGAAGTTTATCATAAGCCTATGGATATTGTATTAATTTCTTTGGAAATAAAAATGGAAAAAAAAAAAATATTCTGAAAATTTCTTCCGCATTTAGTTGATTCACTTTAACCCTTCTTATATTTAAATTCCTCGCCATTTATATTTGGATTACAGTATATATATATATATATATATATATATATATATATATATATATATATATATATATATATGTATGTATGTATGTATGTGTAATTGTGTTATATATATATATATATATTTTTTTTTTTTTTAAGTTCGGGAAGAACCGATTCGCCTCTATTTAAAAGGGCATATCTCGGCGGAAAAACAAAGCAAAAGTGAGAGGAAAGAGAGGAAAAAGAAAGGGTGGAGGGGACAGTCGAAGTGGAAAAAGACCAAGGATGACAAAGACTGCAGGTCGAGCCCCATCATCCTTAGGTGCTAGGGCCGGGAGGGCGCACGTGAAACCTCCAGGAACAAGCACGTACAAACGAGCACAAAGAGCACTCATGAGCACGAGCTTAGAACCCCCTTGCGGGGACAGTATATATATATATATATATATATATATCACTTTTATAAGTTTCTGGAATGAGAGAAGTATTTACAGAAATTAAATTTGTGAATTTACCTCTGGAAGATTTGACACATGGAGTGCCATGTTTCTTTCTGATAACCGCAAAGAGAGTATAGCCAAGCCACTGTACTTACTGTGGAGAAAATCCCACTCCCTTAAATTAAAGAACGCGAACGTTGCTCACTCGTTCAGAGAATTATCGCTTCCCACTTCCTTTGAACGCGTAATTAGAGACAAAATTGTTTAGTAACTACAATAAAAAAAAATTTAGTTGGATTCAACGTGGATTTAGGGCTGGAAGAACGTTCCTGTCGCGGCTATTATAGACCAGTTAGCGAAAATATTGAGAGCATTATGTAGATGTAACCTATTCCGATTTTGCTATATACAGTATATAAATATGATCGTGGCAGACAAACGTTAGAAAATGGAAACTGTTGGAAAGTTGGGACGATACATATTAGCCGAGTCAAAGAACGCAACGAATACTGTATTAGTAAATAGAGTTCTTAAAATCCAAAATCTCGGAAGTCGGCAGCTTTGTCCCGCGAGTTACATTATTATCTCCCTTGCTTGCGTATAATGATGATTATAGACATAGATGCTGTCATTAAAGACGGTGTCCTATCGTGCTTTGGACGTGACAAAGATACGCGAAGAAATATCAGATGAAGATGATATAGAAAAAATTGCGAAATAACGTTGAAATACTATTCAGGTGGGCAGAAGACAACAGTATGAAGTTCACCGAAGAAAAATTCCAATATGGTAACGACAAAGAGCTAGAGAATAAAGTGTACGAAACACTGCGAGATAAAACGGGTAACACCAATCCCACGAGTCAGGGATCTTGGAGTAATAATGTCATAGGGTGAAAAATTCGACAGAACACTGTAACATTAAAATCATAACAGCTAAAAAGATAATGGCAATTAGCTGGAGGAGTTTCCACAGCAGGAAAGCAAACATCATGCTAAGAATATATGAAAGAGTTTAGTCATATAGTAATAGTAATAATTAAGTAAAGTATTGCTTATTAGTCACAAGCCCACAAAAAAAAAAGATTTTAAACAGAGACCATACGAAGGACTTTTACGTCTAATATAGACGAAACGAAAGATGGAAGACTACTGGTCACGATTACAATCCTCGAAACTCTACTCCTTGGAAAGAAGATTTGAGTCCTACACGATGATACTTTAGAAATTAAATAAAAACACTGAAATGTGACAGGTAGATTCTCTACTATCCAACTACGGTGGGATAGGGAACACGAAAAAGGGAAAATGCTCTCGGCATACAGGACCCAAAATCGTTTAACTAATATATATATATATATAATATATATATGTGTGTGTGTGTGTGTGTGTGTGTATAAAACTGTATATGTATATACTGCTCTCCCATTAACAATTGACGGGTGTCTGGTGAAAATTGTAAATTTATGGCTCAATCATTATTTCAAGGACTGAATAGTGTTGAAGTTGATGAAGCTGACCATCGGTCACGATGGGATTTAATTAAACGATGTAAATATTTTTTGATTTCTGCGACTGAAATTGAAGGTTTGATTAAGGATTTAAGAACGGGTTTTGTTTTCGTGTTTAGAAGATTTGATTAATGAATACGTACATTATGGCCATGACGCGCTATCTTTGAACTTATCATTGCTATTTTAAGCAGTGTTATCTCATTTTTCTGGTAATTGTTTGTGTTTTTAAATATTACCTTTGGTCAAAAGTAAAGTTGGAGGCATTTTATCCACTGATAGACACTTTACAGTAACTTCCTGTTTCTCAGAATTGTTTGAAATTAATGTTTGGAGTCGTTTAATCTTCGTTGAATGGGGAGGACCCCCGCAGCTTTACGCGGGATACGAACCATTTTTGGATGGCGACATCATCCGAATGTTGAGAACTGCCACTCATCCAACAGCTGGGCAGAAATAACATCGCTTAACGTCGCTGTTCAAACGGGATGTAGCGTCTCGACGTTTCCACGACGTAGCTCAATTGTTTGAAAAACTCCCGCTTTGTGGGGTTGAGTGAGAGTGATCATCTCTGCATGGGCCTTCGATTTTAAGAGCTTTCGACCGATTCATTTGTTTATCTTTGTGAGCGAAGCTGTATGGAAGTACATGTTTCGTAGTTTCCCACTTTAATACCTTTTTTCCTTTCTATCTTGTATATAAGCGCGGTTATTGCACTTAAAATGCATTCATATGCTTTATAAGTTGAATGAGCATAGTGAAATAACGTAGATATTGGTTTCTGCGGAGACCGGTTTTTGTCATCATAGGTGTGATGGTTGTTCTTATACAGATTTTACTATATATATATATATATATATATATATATATATATATATATATATATGTATGTATGTATATGTATGTATATATAAAACTCGTAGTAGTTTGGGGGGGGAAGAGTAGTCCGAGAAATAAAGGATTCCGTCTTATAGAGGTAAAATTTGAAGTATTGTAAGAAACCCTAATTTAAAGTGTATAAATCCATAGTGTACTAAAACAGGGTTTCTGAAAGAAAAAAATTAGATATTTATAAGTGGATAAACATGTAGTACCTTGTGAGGGTATCACGTGATGGCGTTGGTTTGCCACGTTGCTAACGGTATCAGAGTGTACCACGTACTCACCTCGGACTTTACCGGGACAACTCGGACAAATTCCGATCAAGACATTTTTTCCGGCTTATTCCGAGTCCGAGTATTAACGTTTAACTATATATATATATATATATATATATATTATATATATATATATATATATATATATTGGGTTCTGGATGGCGTAGTGCGTAGGAGCGCTTAACTTTGAAACCACGCGCCGTGATTTCGATTGCCACTGGTTCATAGTTTCCAACTTCAATTCCTTTTCTTTTTGCAATACAGAATATAAGTCTGGAATTTCTTCTTTTTACATGAAAATTATTTGAAATAGTTGAAGATATCGATTATTGATGTTTGTAGAACTGAAATTATGCTTTTTCCTGCCCCGAAATTTTAAACGCACTAGATTATCTTGTATTCAAATTGAACGGGTAACCAATTGAACAGACCAAAACTTCAGTATCGGATCGGGTCAGTTCGCTGTGAGATGACGTTGATATTGAAAAACGGTATAGGAGTTTTTGTAAGGAATTTCAGATTGTGTACGAGTGAAGCTAAAAACGTTTTCTTTTTCTCGTACTTTTTGTATTAGCACCTGTAGACATTCGACAACAACTTTAGTCTGATTGTCGATAAAATTCAGGAAGGATGCTATATTTACTACTGTATCACGCCTTTTTGGGTGCCGCAATAGTTAGCTCCAAAATGTTTGTCTATCAAATGCTTTAGAAGTTTTATTGAGGTAAAAAAAAAGACGTGCTCAGTTGAGTCTAGAGCAGTGGTTCCAACGTGGGTGCCACCGCCCCCCAGTGGGCGTTTGAGAATCTTGGGGGGGCGCTAGGAAACTGTAAAATTGTTACCTTCTATTAATAAATCACTTATCCTGTTATATTAGCGCCTCGGTGATGTAGTGGTTAGCGTCGCTGACTACGAAACCATCGGCCCCGGGTTCGAGACCCGACGGCAGCTGGCGCGCAGCAAACCCAGCTGTTCATCCTTCCACACAATAAAGAAAGTGGTTGGTAAATAAATGGGTACCCTAGGTGGCCTAGTGGTTAAGACGCTGGGCTGCTGATGGGGCGTGGTTCGGATTCCACGTTAAACTGTAGGTCTAAGGTGGAGTGAAAAGCTTGACCTTCGTCAGAATGAACAATTCGGGCGGAAGCTAACCAAAGGTTATTATTATCTTTATGAGGGGGCACCAGCAAATATTGATGGACATAAGTGGGTGTTGGCCTAAAAAAAGTTGGGAACCACTGGTCTAGAGCGAAAAAAATCCACATTTCACAAAAGATTACTTATTCAAGCTATAGAAGTTGTCCCAGGACTTTGTCAGTATTTCAGGAGCTTATTTTTGAGGTCATTCTCAGTCAAAAATGTTCTATGAATATGGGTTCGATTCTCAACGGTTACGGAGCTATGGGTATTTGAAGTTAAAGAGTGGTTCGCACATAATAATCTATTTTATTGAACAAGTGCTAAGTATGTACAGCTCAGTCTACAATAAATGTTCAAAATGGCCGCCTTCAGCTTGAATACATATTCTAACTCGTCGTAACATTGAATGAGTAACCCTACCAACAACGTCGGGGTCGTTCTGTATGCGTTCTGCAGCATCCATAATTCGACGAAGCAGTTCATCTCTTCTCTTCGTTTTTTGCTTGTACACTATCGTCTTCATTTGGCCCCACATATAAAAATCTAGTAAGGTGAGGTCTGGTGATCTCGGTGGCTAGTCTTGTGGATCTCCACGGCCAATCCACCGATCAGGGAAACTATGATTAAGGTATTCCATCACTTGTCGATGACATATGGAGGCGCCCCGTCATGTTGTAGGTACATACGTTGTCGTGTCATCAAAGGAACATCTTCTAGAAGAGGTGGCAGTTCATTCTGCAGAAAATTGGCGTCCCTCCAAGATAAACGGTCCAATAAGTAGGTTGCCATTGATACCGCACCACACATTAACGGAAAATCTACGTTGAAAGTTACTTTCTACTGTTATGTGTGGATTCGCATCTGACCATTTTGAACATTTATTGTAGACTAAGCTGTACATACTTAGCACTTGTTCAATAAAATAGATTATTATGTGCGAAGTACTGCGAACTACTCTTTAACTTCAGATGCCCATACCTCCGTAACCGTTGAGAATCGGACCCCATATTCATAGAACATTTTTGACTGGGAATAACCTCCTCGTTTAGGTTCCGATTGTTGGTCTCTCTTCACACGTAGGTCAAGCTGGTGGCCCTGCCTCTAGGCTTGGTGGAGGAGCGAGTTGCTCTTTTGCGCTCTCCACCGCACATAGCCAGGTACACCCGGCTCATCTGGTACCGTCCTGAGCCAGGCATCTAGTCTTCTCTTGAAGACTTTAACTTTGACCCCTGTAACGTTTCTGAGGTTCTTTGGAAGCTGGTTAAAAAGTCTTGGCCCCCTGACAACCAAGCTATTTTCCTTCAATGTTGAGGAGGTCCCTTGTCGGGCCTTTAATTTGGGAACACTACACATTCTGCCCTTATTGTCCAGCGTCGTCTGGATGGTAATTGGATTTAGTTTGAGGTTTGGTCCCAGTTTTTCGATCATTTTCCATATGTAGATTATGGTGTACCTCTTCTTCTTTCCAAGGAGTACATATTTAGTTTACGTAGTCTTTCCCAGTAGTTGAGTTCTTTGTAGCCATCAATCTTAGCTGTGAAATGTGTCTGCGTTTCTTTTAGTTTATTCATTTCTTCCTTTTTATATGGGGACGTCAAAACTGAGCAGTATTCAAGTTTTGGTATGATCAGTGTTCTCAGCAGGGGAATCGTACTGTCTTGTCCCTCCTTTTGAATGCGCTTAGTACCTGTCTTGCGACTCTTTTTGCTTTGTTTATCGCTATCTGATTTTGTGTCTCGAATTTGGCATCATCGGTCACTAGTTACCCAAGTCGACCGCTTTCGTGCTTCTCTGAATTTCCTGTCTATCTGGAGCATACTATGCACTCTAAGTTCTCATTTCTACCATATTTCAAGAGCTGAAATTTCTCGGTGTTAAATGTAATATTGTTGTCTTCTGACCATTTGTATATTTTGTTCGTGTCCCTCTGCAAGGCCTCCACCTCATTTGCATCGCTGATTTTTCTGCTGATCTTTGTATCGTCCGCAAAGGATGCTACTATACTGTTGCTGTTTATTCCACTGTCTATGTCTGTTAGCATGATAATGAACAGGAGTGAGGCCAGTACTGTACCTTGTGGAACTGAGCTGCGTACTTCTGATTCTGATGATGTTATACCCTGAATTTTGACGCCCTGTAGACGTTCTCTGAGGAAATTGTAGATCCATTTTCCCACTTTGCCTGTTATTTCGATATGTTTCATTTTATGTGCTATTATACCATGATCGCATTTGTCAAAAGCTTTAGCAAAATCCGTGTATATGACATCGTAGTTTTCATTGCCTTCAAATGCATTTAGGATATTGTTATAGTGCTCTATAAGTTGTGATAGGCGTGATCTTCCTGATCGGAGTCCGTGCTGATTTTCGTTGAATCTTTCCAATGTCTCCAAGAAGTCAGATTTTCTCTGATTATTCTTTCAAATATTTTGGTGAGGTGAGACGTCAATGACACTGGTCTATAGTTCTTTGCTTGAGATCTGTCCCCTCCTTTATATATAGGGACAATGTTCGCTCTTTTCAAGATGCTTGGTATTTCCCCACTGTCTAGGGATTTTCTCCATATCCAGTATAAGGATGTAGCTATTTCATTTTTACAGTTTTTAATCAATAGTGCGTTCCATTTGTCCGGACCTGGAACTGAATGTGATTTCATTCGTCCTATAGCTCTCGCTACTTCTTTTGGGGGTAAAACCAAAGTCTGTTATACATTCTCCTTGCAATTTCTCTTCGAAAAATGCATCTATGTCAGGTATCGCTTTGTCATATTTTGGGGTACTGAAGACCGATTCATACTGGGCTCTCAATGTTTCAGATATTTCTTTTTGATCGTCCCTTAGTTCATTATTTCCTTTCCTTAAGGGCCCGATAGCGGCGCGCGTTTTTGGTTTCCTTTTCGCATAGCTATAGAAGTATATGCAAAAAAACTTCACTTTTTTCTACGTGAAGGTCAAAATATGATGATAAAAACCCACTCTAATAGACAGAGTTTATTTCCACAACAGTTTCGATGCCCACTGGCATCCTCTTCGGGTGGATACAGAAAAAACGTTTTTCTGTATCCACCCGAAGAGGATGCCAGTGGGCATCGAAACTGTTGTGGAAATAAACTCTGTCTATTAGAGTGGGTTTTTATTATCCTATAGAAGTATTTTGGATTTTCCTTTATTGCTTCTACCGCCTTTTCCTCTTCCCTCTCTGTATAGCCCTTAATCAGGGTTTGTATTTCCCTATCGATACTCTCCAGTTGTTGTTGTCCGCAATTTGCTAACTTCGCCGCTACTCTCTTTCTTTTGCGGAATATTCTTCTCTTTTGCCTCTCTAGCCAGTTCCTCTTTCCTTTTGGCTGTACTTTCGGAGCATATTTTTCTAAAGTTCTCAGCGTCTTTTCTTCCAAGGATGTTAGCATTTCCTCAGTTGTTTTATTCTCTAAAACTGTTCTCCACTCTATTTGGGCCATGCGTGATCCGATTTCTTCCCAATTTATGGTCTTGGAGTTTAAGTAAAAGTCCAAATTTGCTTCTTCCTTCCGTATGTGTATTGTCTTTTAATGTTATAGCAATATTTGTTGATATCTCGATTATGTTGTGGTCTGAGATAATAGTTGGGTTATTTTTATATCAGGAATGACCTAAAAAATAATCTGAAATATTGACGTGAAGTCCTGGGATACCCTTTATGTCATTCCTGTCACGCTTTCTCGAAACTGTGGGTATTATGGTATGGAAAAGTTTGAAATTTGTAGCTTGAATACTTTTGCTATTGAATTTTTCTACCCCAGATTGTACCCGAAACTCGCAACGGTCATTTACTAATAATATTGGGAATATTGTGTGTGTTTGTGTATGTGAGCGTTGATAAATTCTTCTGGGTTCAGAACAAGACTAGTCTGTGCACTTGAATGGGACTAAAGTGGAGTTCAGAGTACAACATGTTTGCACTGTGGGTTCGGAACCCACGTAAAATTGTAGGTCCCCTCCGACACCACGGAGGACATGGGCAGTACACAATTACGAACACAGTTAGGTAGACCAGCCATGAGTGGATCCTAGGGTCTTTGTTGGTTTGAAACATTATAACATACTATATGTCATTTTATTCATGTCTTGTATTTAATGAGTTAATTGTTTAATTCTCTTCAATTAAGTATACAGCCGTTCTTTTCGTATTCCTTTTGTTAAAGTTAAATGCATGTTACTGTTGCCTACATTATTATTATTGCCAGAATAATATAATTTTGTCTATTATTACGTTAATAATAGACGTACTGCAGTACAACTGTATCCGGCGTAACTAGAAAGCACATTATTAAGGCATTCGTGATTATTTTTATTCTATTAGCTTAACCTTTCACACGTAGCGGAGAGTTCCCCCACCTATATATGGAGGTTTGAAATGTGGGGGAGGGTGATATTAAGTACTCTTAAGTGTATGGCGAAATTACAAAGATGGCGGCCGAAGTATGTAATTTTCTAGTAATTAAATACTTCTCCCCGCAAATGACAGGCGTTAATTTACCTAAGGTCTTTAGAGAGAGAGAGAGAGAGAGAGAGAGAGAGAGAGAGAGAGAGAGAGAGAGAGAGAGAGAGAGAGAGAGAGAGAGAGAGAGAGAGAGAGAGAGAGAGAGAGAGAGAGAGAGAGAGAGAGGAGAGGAGAGAGAGAGAGAGAGAGAGAGAGAGAGGAGAAGAAGAGAGAGGAGAGAGAGAGAGAGAGAGAGAGAGAGAGAGAGAGAGAGAGAGAGAGAGAGATATTTTCAGTGAATGTTGAAATGTTAATGAAGCTAATTACACCAATTCATTATTACACGCTTCAAAAATTTAACTAATAATTATAGATGGTAATGTTTAAAGTGTTTACTCTGCAAACCTATATATTTTTACTGAACAGAATTAAACTGATCCATGAAATAAAAATCCATTATGCTAGTGTTGAATTGTTAGTACGAATGGAGGAGGGAAAAACCTTGGTTAAAACAACCAAATGGTATGGTGTAAACTGTTGCACAACCAGCCTCAATGTTTAGGATAGATAATTACCGTATATAATTAATTAATTATTTTATTTTTTTTTTTTTTTTTTTTAGTAATAAAGTTAAACTGGTTTGTGGTGTACGATTTTTGGAAGAATCGACAAGAAGTCTCGAGGTATTACCATTGAAACATCTACATTTATTATAGTGTTCTTGAAATGTAGAGTTAAGTGTTTTACATCGCTAATTAGTGAGGTAGAGGTCAATCGTTTCAAATACCTTATTTACACTTTAGTATTTCAACATTTTTTTTTTAACATTTTATCGTTTTGGTTTATGAACAAAGGGAGCTCATATATATATATATATATATAATATATATATATATGACGTATTACTTTATGCAATAACAAGCATAAGCACGTATGTTTTTGTTTTACGAAACAAAAATGAGTCTATCAGGATTCAAACAAGAGGCCTTCCGATTAGGTTTCGCGAGTCGTCGTCGTGTGATGGTAGCAGTCGTGACTCCTACTCAGGCGGTCTCGGGTTCGAAATTTGGTGGATAAATTTTTTGTTACATATATATACAGGGTGGTCCAAAAGTTCCTATATTTTGCTGAAATAATGATATTTCTATTTTATTTTCTATGTACAATAATGTGTGATGGGAGTAACACTACGTATCCAAGGGAAGAAGCGCAAAGAAATTCGAGAAAAATTCGATGATGATTTCACAAACCAGCACCTACAGACAAAGCAATTCGCGAGCTGGTCAATAAATTTAAAAGAACAGAATCTGTTCATGATGAAGCAAGATCTGGACGTCCAGGTACCTCTCAAGAAAATGTCGAATTGGTAAGAGATGCCTCTGAAACAAATCCTAGAATGTCAACTCGCACAACATCACGTAGACTGAGCATACCCAAATCGACTGTTCTAAGGAATTTAAAGTCGATTAAAAAAAGAAAAGTTACCAACTTACCATATTCGAATGCTACGTGAGTTACACGAAGAGGATTATCCAAGACGAGCCGCCATGTGCACACAAGTGATTGAAAAAAATTCATACCGAAAACTTATTGAACCACATTCCATTCAACGATGAGGCGACATTCCACACATGTAGAAAGGTTAATCGACATAACTGCCATATCTGGACTAGTGAAAAACCAACCGAGTTCTACGAATGGGGAAGAGATTCTCCTAAAGTTAATGTCTGGTTAGGTATGGCAAGATCGAAGATTTACGGACCTGTTTTCTTTGCAGAAGCTACAGTGACAGAGCCAATTTATCTTGACATGCTTCAGCAGTTTCTTGAACCTCAGCTTCGTTCAGATGACATTCTCGACAATGTTGTCTTTAAACAAGATTGAGCTCCATGTCACTATGCAAACATCGTTCGGGCATACCTTGATGAGCTCTTACCAAATCGGTGGATTGGACGTAGTAGAAACGGGCCCTAGGCAGCACGATCTCCGGATTTAACACCATTAGACTTCTTTGCGTGGGGCTTTATAAAGTCAAAGGTTTACAAAACAAGAGTTACAGACCTGCAGGATCTGCGAACCCTCATTGTCGCGGCAGTTGCTAGAATGACAACCATAGGTACTTGAGAATGTGTTCCCCAATGCAGTGGACAGATCTGAGATTTGCAGAGACACTAATGGTGCTCACTTCGAATCTTAGACCTAAGCTTGATATATCTAATTATGTTACTACATTTTTATCCTAAAATACTATTATTTCAGCAAAATAGGGACTTCTGAACCACCCTCTACATAATCTCAGTACTTTTGGACAGTATTTGATGTAAAATTTGCTGTTATGTCGGAGAATGAAGCAAGTGCTTACTGGTCAATCCATATAGTCCCATGCAGAAGACTATGTAGATCCTTAACTAATAATAATAATAATAATAATTCAGAAAGAACACATTACATAAGATATACATTACATCCATATAGGTTTACAGAATGTTGGCATTAACGTTTAATTTTCTCTTTTAGTGACAAGTAGTTTAATTACAGTATTCTTATCTGAATATGCCGTTGGGAAGCATAACAGCTTTTCAGGCAAAAGCCTTCATTTCTGTTTTTACAAAAGGAAATAAAAAATGTAAAGAGAATTTGTGGAAAATATATTGCATCTGTCCGTCGATTGCTCATCATCATCGTCGTCGTCTAGCAAATAAATCTCCACACCCAATTAGATTACAATTTTTTAGGTTTTGGCTTATATTTAAAAAAAAAAAAAAAAAAAAAAAAATCTTCGTACTGCTGTTGTACGCACGTGTACACCCGAGGATTCTGCCAATTCGGCTAATTTTTGTCGACCCCTTTATTAAAGATTTTCTCTTTTTTTTATGCGAGTTGTCCTTACCTTGTCGCATTTGAACCACCAAAGAGTTGAGTGGCCCGACAGAAAGTAGCTACTTGGTTTCCCGAAAATTCCCAGATATAATTTTGTTCAGCGGAAAAGGACTGTTCTTTACCCGTTTTCAATTAAAGCTTTTCGGTGGTTGTTGTTGGTTAGCCGATCAGCCCACCCTGATCGAGCAAACCGGCGGCACGCAGGTAACCGATCGCCCTCTCCGGAGTAGACCAAAGGTTCAGCGCACTAGTGATGTGTTTTGTTCTATGTTCTGCTAGGGCGGTACAGTCTGTTATAATGTGTTCAATTGTTTGTGGTGTGTCCTGGCACAGGTGGCAGGTGTCGTCTGTGGAGTTGTCTAGTCTGTGTTTATATGTCTGTAAGTTGGGGTGATGTCCACATCGGAATCGTGCTAAGTTAACTCGATCCGATCTGCTCAGGCTGGTCTCTGACCTGTCAATGGGTGGCGGCTTCGCACCTAGGACCACATTCGGACCGAGTCGTGTCAGTGCTTTGTCGGTTAAGTGTGTGTGTGTGTGTATATGTTTTCTATACTGTGTGATATCTATGGGGCGTGGTATGGAATGGAGTATTTGGTTATAATGTTCTCTGGTGTTACCTTAATGGTGCGAGGTGTTGGTGCATGATTGTACATGTAGGCAAGGGTGTTGTGGGTTAGTTGTCACTGCTACCATGAATTGTGTTCCCCTCATGTCCAAATGTTCCTTAACTTTCAGTATTTTTGTTTCTGTGTGCAGGTGTTCTTTTGGTGTTGTTTGAGTGCATCCTGTAATGATACGAAGTGCGTTGTTTTGTTTTGTCTGTAAGGTGTTTATGTGTGTTTGAGATAATGGGTGCCCGGCATGGGCTAGCATAGTCCATAACTGAGCGAATATATTGTTTGTATATGAGTGATGTTGTTTCCTTCTGGTGTCCAAAGTTTGTGCCTGTTAGTACCCTAAGCGTGTTAAGTCTTGACGTACATTTGTTTTTAATGTCCTGAATGTGGTTTGCAAAAGATAATGATGTGTTGTATGTGACCCCAAGTATGTTGGTCCTGTGAGTGTGTGGAATGTTGGTGTTGTTTACAGTAGTGTAAGCTGTGGAGTTATCTTGTGTTCTTTTGTGTTGCTTGTTAGCAAGGTGATGGTTAATTTTGTGGGCGCTACTTTGAGTCTATTGTGTGTGAGCCAGTCTTGTATACTGTTTATGTATATTTGTAGGTTATTTGTAGCGGTGTCGATGTTGTGGGTGGATGTTAGAGTGATGTCATCTGCATATGATGATAAGGTAAGCTTGTTATCTATGGGTGTTGGAATGTCATGCATGTATAAGTTGAAGAGTGTTGGTGAGAGAACAGAACCATGAGGGACCCCGTTCGGAAAAAGCTTGTTTTTGGATGACTTGCCATTAAATGTGACATGTATCTTCCTGAAAGATAGTTGCTCAGCCACCTTTTGGTGTTATTGTGCATGTTTGTGTTGAGTATTTTGTTTATGAGAGGGAAGCGTGGGATACTGGGATAGCATCAAATACTTTACTAATGTCTATTGTTGCTAATAGTGTACGTTGAGCTGGTCGTCTGGAGTTGATGCCATCTATGATGTGCTGCGTGGGGTTAGTGAGTAATATCGTGGTTGAGTGGTGAGGTCTGAATCCATGTAGAGTAGGCGATAGTGGTATGTATGGGTTGGTGATTTGTAAGATTAGTCTTTCTGTTACTTTGGAAGGTGTGCATAGTAAAGTAATGGGTCTATTAGGAAGCTGGTTCTGTTGGATTTTTGTTTGGTTTGAGTAGTGTAATAATTTTACCTTGTTTCCATATGTCAGGAATAATACAGTGTTGGTATGAATGTGTGCTGATGTTTGTGAAAGCTAGTATATTCTGTGGGCCCAAGTGTTTAAGGTGAGTAGTTTAGCCGCAAAAGGGGAGAGTGCAAGAATGCTGCAAGTGATTATGTAATGTTGCAAAGGGGGGTGGGGGTTGTTGCAAAGGGGGTGGGGTTGTTGCAAAAAAAGGAAAAAAAAACCCAAAGGGCACTTTGTTGCCAACCAAGGTTGCAAGGGGCATGCAACTTGGGGGCGGAGTTCTCCCCCAAGCTATTCCCCCCAAAGGGCCAGAGAGAAAGGAGGAGAGGTGTTCACCTGGCAGGAGTCAAGTGCATATTAAGACTTCAGCCGAGTAGGCGTTGTTTTATAGGCTCCTAATCAGCCAGTTGGCTGAGCCAAGGGGGAGGGGTACACCTGAAGGAGAGAGAGAGACACCTGAAGGAGAGAGAGAGAGTAGTGGCCTTTGATTGCAAGGCATGCAACTTGGAGGCGGAGTTCTCCCCCAAGTTATTTTCGTTTACCTAACCTAAGAGGCCTCTAAGGGGTTTTCCCAAAGGGCCAGAAAGAGAAGGACCAGAGGTCCTTGCTCGGCTGGGAGCCGAGCTGGAATGACTCCGTCAGTCGTCTCGGCCTTTTATAAACCTCTATTCTGGCTGAGTTGCCAGATAGCGCCATGTATTCAGTTGTTGAGTTGCCACATCACGCCATGTATTCTGGTGCTGTGTTGCCAGATCGCACCATGCATGCAGTTGCTGAGTTGCCAGATCATGCCATGTATTCGGATGCTGAGGTGCCAGATCGCACCATGTATTCCAGATAGCGCCATGTGTTCCAGAAAACCATATATTAATCATCCATTGTGTACCACAATTGAATCCAATTAAATTCTGTTTATTAAATAAATAATTTTTACACACATTTTTTATTATAAATATTTGAACAACGAAACAATATGAAAATTTACGAAACAATTCAATTAAAAGTTGAAATTATCCCAAATACAATCCGCTATAACGGGGTCGGACGACATGAGAGATCTTCCTTCCAGACCGCTCTTGATATATATATATATATATAATAAACGAATAAACAACACACACACACACACACACACACACACCACACACACACACACACACGAAGAACACCTGATGGGTGAGAGACCTTCCCCCCAATCCCTGATCAGTCTCCCTTCACTTCAAATGAAGAGAAATTTATGAAACACCCGCTTGTCTGTGCACAAAGCATATAAAACACCATAATATATTTATATAGTTAATCAATCGAGCCCCATCTATATATATATATATATATATATATATATATATATATATATATATACTCGTACATTCCCCAGCTGTTTGTATATGAACAACTCGTGCACACACACACCACACACACACACCCCGGAAACCAATGCATTTTTTCATCTCCTGGGGATCTTCTGAATGGATTATCGACCCACAGTTTAATGTGGAAACGAATGCTCTTTTTAAAATATAATTAGAGGATATATATATGGAAGGGCTGTAGTATCTCGTTTCGCCGAAATAAAATCAAAACAAACGATCGTGTTCGCATCAATTCGAATCGTCCCTAGAGATCTTTTTCGGGCCGAGGGATTATCCTTCTACAAGCTATTCGAGCAGAAACCACCACTTACTTCAAATATTAATATTTTCATTATTATTTCTACAATGAAAATATTTACGCGTAATTTGTATGGTATATTCTTAGCTAACTTCTGTTATTGAAAGAAATACACAATTATATTAAATAACAATCCGCGAAAGAAATAAGGTAGGCATACCTGAATTTACTAATAACTATATATTATATATATATATATATATATATATATATATATATAGAGAGAGAGAGAGAGAGAGAGAGAGAGCGAGAGTTTTGTTCAAATAAAGGAATCCAAATAATATTTCCATTTACTCAGTTTTCCAATGAGTTATTAGTAATATAACAGAATTAACAAAGTTACCCAATAAATAAATCGTTAGACTGAAAATTATCATATTCACAAATCTACACACACACACACACACACACACACACACACACCTCTGTATATATTACGAAAATCAGGAAAAATGCCAAACGTGTATTAATTTAAATGATCCTAAACGTATATTATAAGAAATTAATTACTATTTTCACCTTTTAAGTCATTATAAGAATTTAATTACTCAATATAAGAAATTAAACGCGCGCGTAATATATATAACTCAAAACACACGTGCCTGCGTTGAAACCTTTGAAAGGTGTGGGCGTTCACAGAGGAATTTTTGCTGGAACTTCCTCTCTCTCTCTCGTCTCCCTTCTCTCCAAATCTTAGCTTTCACACAAGTACACACACACACCTGTATATATATATCATGAAAATCAGGAAAATAACAAACGTATATTAATTTAAATGAAACTAACATACGAGCCTCATTCCCCAACCCGGCTATTTATATATATATATATATATATATATATATATATATATATATATTATATATATATATAATAAACGAATAAACTCGCGCACACACACACACACAAACTTCTCGCAAACCAATGCATTTTTTCATCTCCGTGGAGCAGAAAAAAATATTACGCGCTTTTCATCTTAAAGTGAATTACAGCAATTTTATGAAAAAGAATATGAATTTCAGAACTAAGTTAACATTTATACAAGGCTAGAAGCTTTATCAACTCCTAATTTATTTCTCAATGATAACCTATATTTTTAATATAACTAATTAATTTTCTTTTTATCATAACTCAGCCGAGCAACGATGTTAAGCAACGTTGGAATCCAAAGGATACTTCCCTTACACTTTCCTCACCAGCGAGACTAAACTGCGTAGGCCCACCACCCCCCAAACGTTATTTTGACTGTATGGATGAACGTGAAGACTGATCGATACTACGACAGTTTTAATGAAAGTAACCCTTATAATATAGCTGATGAATGTGAACGTTATTGCGTGAATGATGTGCGAGTGCTTAGTGTATGTTTCCATGCCTTTAGAAGAATGTACATAACCCGTTTCAAATGCGATCCACTGCAAGTCGCAACCACCATCGCATTATGTTTTACGGTGTTCAAGAATAACTTCATGCCTAAAGGCACCTTAGCCATTATTCACCGAAACAACCCCCGCAGTTACGGACACAAGGCTATTTACTAATAAAATAAATGTATATCTTGATAAATTTAATGTTAATGAAGTCGCCTTGGCAATTTCCAGTTCCGAGAAAAACTCTCAAAGCCATTTCTCTCTTTGTGCATATACAGGGTGGGCGGAAAGTAGCTCCCTATTTTGGATTGGTAAAAAAATACGTATATTATCCATTTATTTCAGACGAAATAATATGAAAAGGTAGGCATACATGGTAGGTTTTCTCTAAAATTCAATGTGGGCTCCAACTCTTTCCACCAGCTTCTGGAGCCGCCCAGGAATGGCGTCCACTGACTTTAGCAGGAACTCCGGCGGGATGGAGGACATGACTTCCCGAATTCGGTCCTCCAGTTCTTCCAATGTCCTCGGTTTGGTGCGGTAGACTTCTTCCTTTACCCACCCCCAAAGAAAGAAGTCGCACGGTTACCGCTGAAAAACGGCAGAATCGGTTCAGTGTAACGGTGTGGTGTGGTATGACCTCAGATCAGGTTGTGGGCCCGTTCCTTCTGCGCAACACCATGAATGCTGAGCGGTACCTTGCTATGTTGCGAAACGAGGTCTGGCCGGTTGTCAGCACATGGGAGAACATCGACGATCTGATATTTATGCAAGATGGCGCCCCTCCGCACTTCGCTCTTGTTGTCCGTGAGTGGCTGGATGCCCACTTCCCTGGGCGTTGGATGGGTCGTCGTGGTCCACATCAATGGCCAGCCAGGAGCCCCGACTTGACACCGTGCGACTTCTTTCTTTGGGGGTGGGTAAAGGAAGAAGTCTACCGCACCAAACCGAGGACATTGGAAGAACTGGAGGACCGAATTCGGGAAGTCATGTCCTCCATCCCGCCGGAGTTCCTGCTAAAGTCAGTGGACGCCATTCCTGGGCGGCTCCAGAAGCTGATGGAAAGAGTTGGAGCCCACATTGAATTTTAGAGAAAACCTACCATGTATGCCTACCTTGTCATATTATTTTTTCTGAAATAAATGGATAATATACGTATTTTTTTACCAATCCAAAATAGGGAGCTACTTTCCGCCCACCCTGTATATTATTAAAAATGTTAATTGTTCTAAGACTATTTATAAAAGAAAAGGGGATTTTGGCACAACTTGCATAATTATGTATTCTACAACTTGCTTATTGTAATTTTAAATATGTTATGAACGTTATACGCGTCACTATTAAATGTCATTTATATTTTTTTTTTTTACTTTCGATTTGATTTTGGATTGTGTTTCAGCTTTGTAATTTTAATTTTTATTATTGAACAGTTTTAATTTTGTACTTTAGATCTAGCTATCCACGTTTATATATTTTTGTCATTTATACATTTTTATCAGGCATTGAAATGCGATAGTCCCCCGAAACAGCGGATGCTGCCAAATATAATAACTTTTCTGCGCTACGTCATCGTCTTTATCCTAAATATAAAGTTTAATACAGTTCTTAGTACCTCTGTCGTTCAATTATTAATCTTATATGTTATAATGTTTCAGAACAATCATATGATCCCTTTCCAGATAAAAGCCTAGTCCAAACGTATTTGGTTTTAGAATTTATAAATCTTAAAAAGATATAGAAAACAAGAAACACAAAGGAGAAAATGAATTCCTAACACGCATTTTACATGCAAAATATACGTAATAATAATAATAATATCGCTAACAATAGACATATATCTGCTCTTATTTAGCTATTTGTTATTTGTAGTTAAACAGCAGTGAACATTCCTCAAACAGTAGGCTGTAGACCTGACATACTATGCACGAGAATTTTGTCAAATTTCCAGATTCCAGACAGTTCATAATACTCAGTCCAGACCTCATTTTTTATGGTGACTGTCACTGGGACACATTTTCCAGATTGCTAGGAACAAATGAATAAAATGCCATGACTACAATCTTGTAGCTCACCAACCTTTTTCCTGAGCTTTAATTCTGAAAATATTTTTTTTCATCAATACTATATATTTGGTCCTTAGTTATAAAGAACACATCATTTGATGTTTAAAGACTCCCAAGTTCCAGGAAAATTGAAATGGTCATTTCACTCAAAAACCTGACAAGATAATTGATCACAGTTTCCAAATTAGTTGGTAAATTTATGAAAAAAGTGTGTGGAAACCATTCATGTGCAAAAGTCTTAGTTTGATAAAATATGGTAAATGTGGTACACAGTAGCTCTTTAGTTAATTTCAAGAAAAATTTAGACACTTTAATGAATGAAAGAGATATTTTGTAGATTGTATATCGTGTATATCCTTAGTTTCAGTTTTGTAGGCTCTTTTGGTGGAAGTAAATAGTTGTATATTAATTAGCTATTTTGAGATTGACATTTTACAAAATTTTATTATTATTAAAATGTAGCTGATGACTTGGATTACCTCAATAGGCCCAAGTGCCTTCATGTTATCCATATGTAATGTAACGTAATAACTTAGCTAAGAATACGGTATACACTATTCACATTCAGCAAACTATATCTTTCATTCATGGAAGTGTCTAAATTTTTCTTAAAATTAACTAATGAGCTACTGTTTACCACATCATATGGCAAGTCATTCCAAAAATCTACTACTCTATGAGTAAAGAAGTATTTTTGTAGATCAAGTCAACAAGTCTGTTTTCTAATTTTCTTATTATGCCCACAAATTATCCCATCAGTATCTAGTGAGAAAAAGTTATGTACATCTAAAGTGTCCAAACCTGAAAACATTTTAAACATCTGTATCATATCTCTCTTCATGTCTCTCAAAACTAAACATGCCTAGTTCCTTTAATCTTTTCCAGTATCCCTAACTACTGTCATCAAATGAATTAATTAGCCACAGCCTACTAAGGGCCTATTTCTTTTTACAACATTGAATTGTAATTTTACTTCCATTTTATTACTTGGTAAGTTAATTCACAAATGTTAAATTACCTAAATAAGTTTTACTCATAAAAAAAGACATATACCTAGATTATTACTACATTTGCAGTACAAAACCTTAAATTTAAGTAGCGTATTACTTCCCTTAATACAAGTGTACAGTACTTAGCTATATACAATAATGAATTCCTGAGTTTTTAAGCATGTGAATTATTGGCTATAAGTTCATATTCTTTTTTAATATGTGTTGTTTTATGTAAATTCGTATGTAAACTTATATACAGCTAATAACTTATGTTTAGACACTGACTCAGGAATTTATTATTGTACTCAGGCTTTAAGTCTGATTGTCTTCAACACTCCATGGCCTCACAGCCATAAATTGACAATTTATTATTCAGTTTGATACAGGTCTGTAGTTACTTAGGCTTTTTTTAAATACTCCTCAATTTTAGATAATCATTTGATAACTTGTACTGTCTCCCCATTTTCTCAGCAACTGTAGGTGGTTCAATTGAACACAAAACATGTTGGAATGGAATCCTGCAAACATCCTCTTGTTCAGGCCATTTAAAAGGATTCTTTTTCATGAAATTTACTAATAGATCCTTCTCAGTATCACACACTTAAACTATGTTTCCAACAAACCAGTCACCTTCATAGAAACAGGCCACATATGTACCAGGTTTATATTGGTAAGCCACATTTTCTTGGACCAAAAATTAATTATTTAGATGTCACAAATACAATTTTAAGGTATGTATATAGTATAAGGGGTTTATCAGCTATCATGTATTTATTTTGAAGTTGTAGCAAAGTTTGTTTAACCAGCTATTTTTATTTTTCTTGCTCTACTTTGCCCACAACAACAACCTTAAGGGTTTCAAATGTTCAATCAAGAGTTAAAGTTACATTTGCAGTTTTAAAACAGGTTTGTAATGGGTTTTTATTGATAAATGATGAAATAGAGAAATCTTCATTTCCTTGGTGGTTCCTTATTCTTTACATTCAAGGCCTATCCTAACTAAAAACATTGTAAATTTTTAATTCAACCTGCGTCACAGGTTGATGTCTTAGTGACAGAATGGGGTTATCTGGCAAACTTTTTTCCTGAAACTGTACTGTGCATGTTTAAAACTAACATTTATTTCAGAAGTTTTGCGCAATGATTCCTCATTTCATGAAAGTAATATAAGTTACTCATTACTAAAACACTTGGTTTTGAATAATAAATATTACACCTTTTGGTTTAAAGAGAAAATATTTGTGAACAAAAAGGGTTAAGAACTACATGTTTAAGTTTAAACGTTATTGTAACCCCTCCTGGAAATCTCTTCAGAGATAATTATGTGACTCTTACATGGTAAATTGGTGTCAATTGTTACTCCAATGAATTTTTTTAACTTCTTTTATGATAATAGACTTAACAATTCAGTTAATCCAAATATATATATATATATATATATATATCAATAAATTTATGAAACTGAAAACTTTTAATATTTCTTATATAATTTAAATTGCTGACAATTAGAAAAAAAGAAATCAATAGTTTAACCAGAAACTAAATAAAATAAGCATTTAACTTGACTTTGTGTGTACTTTTTTCATAAAATATTTTTCCTGGTTGGGCTATTTTTCACTATGCGATTTAATTAGCTGGTTGGGTTTTGTTCTGGCTATTTTTCAAATTGGATTCAGTTTAGTGGTGTTTGTGATAGAATTATGACGTGCCACTCGTGTGATTTTGATCTGAGTCGTCATGTGTCCTAGATGAAGACAAAGGATTGGATGTTTTTATCAATTACGGCGTTATTCTCTCATCCTTAACTTGCCCGAAATGTGACAGTGAGTGCCTAACACGAAAAGATCAGAAGATATTTAGGTGAAATAACCAATATCAGCCTGTTAGGTTAATTGAATGCCTGGTTAGGTCAACTATACACTTGATGAGCCAATAAAACATGTCTAGGGCCTACATTTCTAAGTTTAAACAATATAACTGAATGCTCAGAGTGTGAAAGTCATATATATATATATATGTGGGAAGGGTTCACGTTTCTCTTCACCACACCATTGCCTCACATTAAATTTCATCACCCATCTATGTCCAAGCATCTACTTCATCAATAGCCTTTCGCTTTCTCATGACATCTGTTAAAGATCTTACGTTTTGGCCCAATTTTGTATCATCTGAAAATAATGAGGTTTTACTATTTAGATCCACATTCCAAGTCATTAATATAAACAATAAAAAGTAGAGGTCCAAGTACTGGCTATCTTCAAACTTTTTCACACTCTGAGCATTCAGTTATAATGTTTAAACTTAGAAATGTAGGCCCTAGACATGTTTTATTGGCTCATCAAGGTGTATAGTTGACTAACCAGGCATTCAATTAACCTAACAGGCTGATATTGGTTATTTCACCTAAATATCTTCTGATCTTTTCGTGTTAGGCACTCACTGTCACATTTCGGACAAGTTAAGGATGAGAGAATAACGCCGTAATTGATAAAAACATCCAATCCTTTGTCTTCATCTAGGACACATGACGACTCAGATCAAAATCACACGAGTGGCACGTCATAATTCTATCACAAACACCACTAAACTGAATCCAATTTGAAAAATAGCCAGAACAAAACCCAACCAGCTAATTAAATCGCAGAGTAGTGAAAAATAGCCCAACCAGGAAAAATATTTTATGAAAAAAGTACACACAAAGTCAAGTTAAATGCTTATTTTATTTAGTTTATGGTTAAACTATTGATTTCTTTCTTTTTTCTAATTGTCAGCAATTTAAATTATATAAGAAATACTAAAAGTTTTCAGTTTCATAAATTTATTATATATATATATATATATATATATATATATATATATATATATATATATATATTTGGATTAACTGAATTGTTAAGTCTATTATCATAATAGAAGTTAAAAAAAATTCATTGGAGTAACAATTGACACCAATTTACCATGTAAGAGTCACATAATTATCTCTGAAGAGATTTCCAGGAGGGGTTACAATAACGTTTAAACTTAAACATGTAGTTCTTAACCCTTTTTGTTCACAAATATTTTCTCTTTAAACCAAAAGGTGTAATATTATTCAAAACCAAGTGTTTTAGTAATGAGTAACTTATATTACTTTCATGAAATGAGGAATCATTGCGCAAAACTTCTGAAATAAATGTTAGTTTTAAACATGCACAGTACAGTTTCAGGAAAAAAGTTTGCCAGATAACCCCATTCTGTCACTAAGACATCAACCTGTGACGCAGGTTGAATTAAAAATTTACAATGTTTTTAGTTAGGATAGGCCTTGAATGTAAAGAATAAGGAACCACCAAGGAAATGAAGATTTCTCTATTTCATCATTTATCAATAAAAACCCATTACAAACCTGTTTTAAAACTGCAAATGTAACTTTAACTCTTGATTGAACATTTGAAACCCTTAAGGTTGTTGTTGTGGGCAAAGTAGAGCAAGAAAAATAAAAATAGCTGGTTAAACAAACTTTGCTACAACTTCAAAATAAATACATGATAGCTGATAAACCCCTTATACTATATACATACCTTAAAATTGTATTTGTGACATCTAAAGTAATTAATTTTTGGTCCAAGAAAATGTGGCTTACCAATATAAACCTGGTACATATGTGGCCTGTTTCTATGAAGGTGACTGGTTTGTTGGAAACATAGTTTAAGTGTGTGATACTGAGAAGGATCTATTAGTAAATTTCATGAAAAAGAATCCTTTTAAATGGCCTGAACAAGAGGATGTTTGCAGGATTCCATTCCAACATGTTTTGTGTTCAATTGAACCACCTACAGTTGCTGAGAAAATGGGGAGACAGTACAAGTTATCAAATGATTGTTTATCTAAAATTGAGGAGTATTTAAAAAAAGCCTAAGTAACTACAGACCTGTATCAAGCTGAATAATAAATTGTCAATTTATGGCTGTGAGGCCATGGAGTGTTGAAGACAATCAGACTTAAAGCCTGAGTACAATAATAAATTCCTGAGTCAGTGTCTAAACATAAGAGTTATTAGCTGTATATAAGTTTACATACGAATTTACATAAAACAACACATATTAAAAAAGAATATGAACTTATAGCCAATAATTCACATGCTTAAAAACTCAGGAATTCATTATTGTATATAGCTAAGTACTGTACACTTGTATTAAGGGAAGTAATACGCTACTTAAATTTAAGGTTTTGTACTGCAAATGTAGTAATAATCTAGGTATATGTCTTTTTTTATGAGTAAAACTTATTTAGATAATTTAACATTTGTGAATTAACTTACCAAGTAATAAAATGGAAGTAAAATTACAATTCAATGTTGTAAAAAGAAATAGGCCCTTAGTAGGCTGTGGCTAATTAATTCATTTGATGACAGTAGTTAGGGATACTGGAAAAGATTAAAGGAACTAGGCATGTTTAGTTTTGAGAGACATGAAGAGAGATATGATACAGATGTTTAAAATGTTTTCAGGTTTGGACACTTTAGATGTACATAACTTTTTCTCACTAGATACTGATGGGATAACTTGTGGGCATAATAAGAAAATTAGAAAACAGACTTGTTGACTTGATCTACAAAAATACTTCTTTACTCATAGAGTAGTAGATTTTTGGAATGACTTGCCATATGATGTGGTAAACAGTAGCTCATTAGTTAATTTTAAGAAAAATTTAGACACTTCCATGAATGAAAGAGATAGTTTGCTGAATGTGAATAGTGTATACCGTATTCTTAGCTAAGTTATTACGTTACATTACATTTGGAAACATGAAGGCACTTGGGCCTATTGAGGTAATCCAAGTCATCAGCTACATTTTAATAATAATAAAATTTTGTAAAATGTCAATCTCAAACTAGCTAATTAATATACAACTATTTACTTCCACCAAAAGAGCCTACAAAACTGAAACTAAGGATATACACGATATACAATCTACAAACTATCTCTTTCACTCATGAAAGTGTCTAAATTTTTCTTGAAATTAACTAAAGAGCTACTGTGTACCACATTTACCATATTTTATCAAACTAAGACTTTTGCACATGAATGGTTTCCACACACTTTTTTCATAAATTTGCCAACTAATTTGGAAACTGTGTGATCAATTATCTTGTCAGATTTTTGAGTGAAATGACCATCTCAATTTTCCTGGAACTTGGGAGTCTTTAAACATCAAATGATGTGTTCTTTATAACTAAGGACCAAATATATAGTATTGATGAAAAAAAATATTTTCAGAATTAAAGCTCAGGAAAAAGGTTGGTGAGCTACAAGATTGTAGTCATGGCATTTTATTCATTTGTTCCTAGCAATCTGGAAAATGTGTCCCAGTGACAGTCACCATAAAAAATGAGGTCTGGACTGAGCTGTATTATGAACTGTCTGGAATCTGGAAATTTGACAAAATTCTCGTGCATAGTATGTCAGGTCTACAGCCTACTGTTTGAGGAATGTTCACCGCTGTTTAACTACAAATAACAAATAGCTAAATAAGAGCAGATATATGTCTATTGTTAGCGATATTATTATTATTATTATTACGTATATTTTGCATGTAAAATGCGTCAGTTAGGAATTCATTTTCTCCTTTGTGTTTCTTGTTTTCTATATCTTTTTAAGATTTATAAATTCTAAAACCAAATACGTTTGGACTAGGCTTTTATCTGGAAAGGGATCATATGATTGTTCTGAAACATTATAACATATAAGATTAATAATTGAACGACAGAGGTACTAAGAACTGTATTAAACTTTATATTTAGGATAAAGACGATGACGTAGCGCAGAAAAGTTATTATATTTGGCAGCATCCGCTGTTTCGGGGGACTATCGCATTTCAATGCCTGATAAAAATGTATAAATGACAAAAATATATAAACGTGGATAGCTAGATCTAAAGTACAAAATTAAAACTGTTCAATAATAAAAATTAAAATTACAAAGCTGAAACACATAATCCAAAATCAAATCGAAAGTAAAAAAAAAAATATAAATGACATTTAATAGTGACGCGTATAACGTTCATAACATTTAAAATTACAATAAGCAAGTTGTAGAATACATAATTATGCAAGTTGTGCCAAAATCCCCTTTTCTTTTATAAATAGTCTTAGAACAATTAACATTTTTAATAATATATATGCACAAAGAGAGAAATGGCTTTGAGTCTTTTTCTCGTGACGATGACGTAGCGCAGAAAAGTTATTATATTTGGCAGCATCCGCTGTTTCGGGGGACTATCGCATTTCAATGCCTGATAAAAATGTATAAATGACAAAAATATATAAACGTGGATAGCTAGATCTAAAGTACAAAATTAAAACTTCAATAATAAAAATTAAAATTACAAAGCTGAAACATAATCCAAAATCAAATCGAAAGTAAAAAAAAAATATAAATGACATTTAATAGTGACGCGTATAACGTTCATAACATATTAAAATTACAATAAGCAAGTTGTAGAATACATAATTATGCAAGTTGTGCCAAAATCCCATTTTCTTTTATAGTCTTAGAACAATTAACATTTTTAATAATATATATGCACAAAGAGAGAAATGGCTTTGAGAGTTTTTCTCGGAACTTGAAATTGCCAAGGCGACTTCATTAACATTAAATTTATCAAGATATACATTTATTTTATTAGTAAATAGCCTTGTTTCCGTAACTGCGGGGGTTGTTTCGGTGAATAATGGCTAAGGCGCCTTTAGGCATGAAGTTATTCTTGAACACCGTAAAACATAATGATGCGATGGTGGTTGCGACTTGCAGTGGATCGCATTTGAAACGGGTTATGTACATTCTTCTAAAGGCATGGAAACATACTCTAAGCACGCGCACATCTTTCACGCAATAACGTTCACATTCATCAGCTATATTATAAGGGTTACTTTCATTAAAGCGCGTAATATTTTTTCTGCTCCACGGAGAGATGAAAAAATGCATTGGTTTCCGGGAAGTGTGTGTGTGTGCGCGCGAGTTTATTCGTTTTATATATATATATATATATATATATATATAGCCGGGTTGGGGAATGAGGCTCGTATGTTAGTTTCATTTAAATTAATATACGTTTGTTATTTTCCTGATTTTCATGATATATATATATACAGGTGTGTGTGTGTGTGCTTGTGTGAAAGCTAAGATTTGGAGAGAAGGGAGACGAGAGAGAGAGAGGAAGTTCCAGCAAAAATTCCTCTGTGAACGCCCACACCTTTCAAAGGTTTCAACGCAGGCACGTGTGTTTTGAGTTATATATATTACGCGCGCGTTTAATTTCTTATATTGAGTAATTAAATTCTTATAATAAATTACTCTCTTAAAAGGTGAAAATAGTAATTAATTTCTTATAATATACGTTTAGGATCATTTAAATTAATACACGTTTGGAATTTTTCCTGATTTTCGTAATATATACAGGTGTGTGTGTGTGTAGATTTGTGAATATGATAATTTTTAGTCTAACGATTTATTTATTGGGTAACTTTGTTAATTCTGTTATATTACTAATAACTCATTGGAAAACTGAGTAAATGGAAATATTATTTGGATTCCTTTATTTGAACAAAACTCTCGCTCTCTTTCTATATATATATATATATATATATATATATATATATATATATATAGTTATTAGTAAATTCAGGTATGCCTACCTTATTTCTTTCGCGGATTGTTATTTAATATAATTGTGTGTATTTCTTTCAATAACAGAGAACTTAGCTAAGAATATGATACCATACAAATTACGCGTAAATATTTTCATTGTAGAAATAATAATAATGAAAATATTAATATTTGAAGTAAGTGGTGGTTTCTGCTCGAATAGCTTGTAGAAGGATAATCCCTCGGCCCGAAAAATGTCTCTAGGGACGATTCGAATTGATGCGAACACGATCGTTTGTTTTGATTTTATTTCGGCGAAACGAGATACTACAGCCCTTCCATATATACAGGGTGGGGCAAAAGTCTGGCCCCATAGGAAGTTTATAATGGAAAAGAAAATTTCGGCCTACCTTAATGTTTTAATTCAGAAATTACAATAGGTGTTCAAATTGACGTCCACCTTCTTCTAAACACTTTGTAACCCGGTTGACGCAAGACGTTTGCACATTCCTGAGGATGGTAATATTCGTTCTTATGGCTTCAAATTCTGCTGTTATGGTATCCTTTAGCGCCTGTATTGTTCTTGGCCTGTTAACGTACACAACTGATTTAAGGTGTCCCCATAAGAAGTAATCCAAAGGAGTCAGGTCCGGAGATCTGGGCGGCCATTCAATTGGCCCACGTCGACCAATCCATTTCCCTTGAAATGTTTCTTGTAAAAATTTGCGAACGGCCCTTGCGAATGCGGCGGAGCCCCATCGTGCTGAAACCACATAGCTCTCCGATGCCGTAATGGTAGTTCATACAATCGAGGCGTAAGATAATTTGCTAACAAATGAAGGTATGATTCACCAGTTACAGTGTCGGGGAAAAAGTATGGGCCAATTATCGTATCTCCCCACATAGCAGCCCATACCATAACTTTTGGGTTGTACTGCGAGCGTCCGTCCTCAATCCAATGTGGATTTTCTTTAGCCCAATATCGTGCATTACGTCTGTTGACTGAACCGTTTAGGTAAAAATTGCTTCGTCACTGAACATGATACGCTTTTCCAACTGCCTATGTTGCATAAACCACTGACAATACTCCCTACGACGATCTAGGTCATCACCGTGTAGTTCCTGAACTAATTGGACTTTATACGATGAAATGATTGGTAGAGAGAATGCGACGAATCGAACGCTCATATACACCTGTTTCCTGCGATAATTTCCTTATTGACTTACGTGGGCTCTCTTCCACACGGCTGCATACCCGTGCGGATGTTTCGGGATCAGTAGAACTTCTTCTTCGTCCACTACGTGTTCGATCACAGACGCTTCCGTTTCCTTGAAACGAGCGAAGGTCTTGCTAACGGTTCTGTAGTGAATTGGTGGTCTGTCGCGATGCTTAACATTAAAAGTATCTGCGACTGAACGTGAGGTGGCACCGTCCTTTGCGTACAAGAGCACAAGCTCGATTCTGTCTGTTATCGTTAACTTATCTGCCATGGTATAACAATCTGAAAAAATAAAAATAATTATAGACAAAACTTTTAGTCTATGTGAACATAAACCTCCTATGGGGCCAGACTTTTGCCCCACCCTGTATATCCTCTAATTATATTTTAAAAAGAGCATTCGTTTCCACATTAAACTGTGGGTCGATAATCCATTCAGAAGATCCCCAGGAGATGAAAAAATGCATTGGTTTCCGGGGTGTGTGTGTGTGTGTGTGCACGAGTTGTTCATATACAAACACAGCTGGGGAATGTACGAGTATATATATATATATATATATATATATATATATATATTATATATAGATGGGGCTCGATGATTAACTATATAAATATATTATGGTTTTATATGCTTTGTGCACAGACAAGCGGGTGTTTCATAAATTTCTTCTCATTTGAAGTGAAGGGAGACTTATCAGGGATTGGGGGGAAGGTCTCTCAACCATCAGGTGTTCTTCGTGTGTGTGTGTGTGCGAGTTGTTTATTCGTTATTATATATATATATATATATATATATATATATATATATATACATCAAGAGCGGTCTGGAAGGAAGATCTCTCATGTCGTCCGACCCTGTTATAGCGGATTGTATTTGGGATAATTTCAACTTTTAATTGAATTGTTTCGTAAATTTTCATATTGTTTCGTTGTTCAAATATTTATAATAAAAAATAAGTGTGTAAAAATTATTTATTTAAACATAATTTAATTGGATTCAATTGCGGTACACAATGGATGATTAATATATGGTTTTCTGGACACATGGCGCTATCTGGAATACATGGTGCGATCTGGCACCTCAGCATCCGAATACATGGCATGATCTGGCAACTCAGCAACTGCATACATGGTGCGATCTGGCAACACAGCACCTGAATACATGGCGTGATGTGGCAACTCAGCAACTGAATACATGGCGCTATCTGGCAACTCAGCCAGAATAGAGGTTTATAAAAGGCCGAGAGACGACTGACGGAGTCATTCCAGCTCGGCTCCCAGCCGAGCAAGGACCTCTGGTCCTTCTCTTTCTGGCCCTTTGGGAAAACCCCTTAGAGGCCTCTTAGGTTAGGTAAACGAAAATAACTTGGGGGAGAACTCCGCCTTCAAGTTGCATGCCTTGCAATCAAAGGCCACTACTCTCTCTCTCTCTCCTTCAGGTGTCTCTCTCTCTCCTTCAGGTGTACCCTCTCCCCCCCCCTTGGCTCAGCCAACTGGCTGATTAGGAGCCTATAAAACAACGCCTACTCGGCTGAAGTCTTAATATGCACTTGGCTCCTGCCAGGTGAACACCTCTCCTCCTTTCTCTCTGGCCCTTTGGGGGGAATAGCTTGGGGGAGAACTCCGCCCCCAAGTTGCATGCCCCTTGCAACCTAGGTTTTTTCTTTTTTTTTCTTTTTTATAATTTTTTCTTTTTTTTGCAACCCCCCCCCCACCCCCTTTGCAACATTACATAATCACTTGCAACATTCTTGCACTCTCCCCTTTTGCGGCTATACTACTAAGGTGTATGTTAATACGTTGTCTGGTCCAGTAGCCTTCGAATTCTTAATGTTTTTGATGATCTTGGTGGTCTGGTCTGTATTGAAGGGTGTAATGGTCTTGTCGAGTCTGTAGGTTTTGTGTCTGGTAGTTTGTCTGTCTACGTGTTTCTGGTTGTTGTCTCTGTTTATTAAGTGGCTTATCTTTGCGTAGTGATTAACTAGAATGTTAGCTTGTTGTGTATATGTTGGGATATTATTTTGGCTGCAACAGATAGCCGCGTGTGAGGTGTGAATGCCGCTGTTAGAGTGGGTAATGCTGTTTATAATCTTGTATAGCCTGGATGTATCTGTGGAGTAGTTTAGTGTCGTTATGAATTCTCTAAATGTTTGTTTATTTTTCTTTGAGTTTGTTGTTTATTTCTGTGTTAAGCTGTTGTATCTGCTGTTTTATGGCTTCTCTGTGTGGTGTTTGTGTGTTATGTTTGAGGTTACGTTGCCTTATGAGGTGGGCTATTTCTCTAGTGTAATTTGGGTTGTATTTCCTAATGTTGCCCTTGGGTATGTATTTGTTTGCATTATTGATGATCTGATTAAATGTCTTGAGTGTTGTATTGACGTTTTCGGTGGTTGGCAAAGTCTACGTATTAATATATAATTTCTGTACACTTTTACAGAATTTTTCACTTTTGTGAAATGCAGAAAAATAATTTGGTCAGTGAATTTACAAAATACTACAGCCATCAAAATTTTGAGCTTTACGTCCGAAGTTGTAAAGTTACATTTAAAATCTAAATGGCTCATGAGCTTATTAAGTAACTATTAATCTGTCGCTAACAAAAATGATTTGTTTTTTTTTTTGCATGAAATTGCTTACTCATAATGCGGTGTGGACTGACTAGTTGTAGGTAGGCTTTGGTACTAACTGATGTACCCAGTCAGTATATATACACAGTATATCCCTGGTAACCTCGTCAAAGTTCCGTGCGTCAGTCTCTTCATACGAAGGTCAAGTGGTGGCCCCCACCTCTAGGCCTGGCTGATGGAGGAATTTTGAGGGATTGGAGGATTGATTATTTTGGGAATACAGATTTAAGAGGATTAGTATGACGATGTAAATCGATAAAAAAAAAAATTCTAAACTATACGAGAGGTCGAGATTGATTGGATCCCTCTTGTGCTGTAGACTTATCCCGGGTATCTATTGATTCTGGTTCTACTCTATTTACGGCGGCGTTTAGAGGTTCTCCTAAATAAAACCAAATATACTCTCGTTGACCATGATCTTCCAGTTGTGCGACCTTTGGAGAGAATTACGCCTTCAGTTTATTCCAGGTAGCTTCCGCTTATGTGTCGAGTAACACGTTTTCTGGTTCCAGTTTTGATTATTGGCGATATCCTCCTCCTCCTCCTCCTCCTCCTCCTCCTCCTCTTGCATGCAGTAATCGTCTCCAGGCAGCTTCGCTTTACAAGAAGCGAGATTGTCCTAAAGCTTCATCAGCTGATTATATTTAAAAGGGCATCAGTTGACAATGTAGAACACTCTATTGTGGATCGTATATAAACGTTATATAAAGATGTAGTTTGCATTCTTTATTTAAAAGTCCGAATGTTTTTGTTCTCATTACTTTCACGTTGTGGTTTAAAAGGGAATTTTTTTTTTAACCTGTACCACGGCGGTGGTGTTATTCCCAATGAGATTCCCAGTGATTACTTCCCATTCTCATTGGCAGTCTGAAAGTAAGAATTCCAATTTGGGGAAGGGTTAAAAGCGGCTATGACGCAACAGCAAACTGTAGTAGTAGTAGTAGTAGTAGTAGTAGTAGTAGTAGTAGTAGTAGTAGTTTGTTGTTGTTTGCATAAAAAATCAAAACTTAAAATAGGGAATGGGAATCGATCAATTTGAGCGCTCCCTTTTCGAGATTCCCACATTCGGGTTTCTCATGAGACCGACTGCAGTTTCGTTTTGTTGGATGATATCTTTAACTGTTCCATCCTGAAAGTTTTCATTCCTGCGTGTAGCTCGAAGGATTACTTCCCACGCCATGCCATTCTTTTCTCATTCGCCGTTCGAAATTGAGCATTCTCCAATTGAGAAATGAAGATTTTCGAAAGTACGTTTAGGGGGCTCGGGTGTAATCGTGGGCCCGGGGGCGTAGTATGGGAATGGGAATGGATCAGTTGGAGAATGAGATTCACAATTAGGCTTTCTAATTCATGGGCAAATAATTATGGTAAATATTTATGTTCCATTTGGTCTCTTTCTCGGATTTTCCACTTCGATCCTTAGTTAATTTGAGTCAAGAATGAGTTAGCGTTAGGTAAGGTAAGGTAAGGTAACTCTGCCGTTTTCACTTTGGGATCGCGAACGGCAATGGGTTAAGCGTTAAAGTGGGAAGTAATATTTTATTTTTCATAGTTTCATAGAATGTTTCCAAAATTTCGTCCATATATATATATATATATATATATATATATATATATATATTGCAAATTAAATCTCTTACAATTTTTTATTAAAATAATTTTAATAAAAAAATAAGTAATTGTGAAATTGGGCTATTTATTTTATTTAATTTGGCGTCCTGAGGCTGAGTTTCAGTTTAACTCCATTAGCCGAATTGATCTCGCGAAATCCTTTTCTTTAGAGTAATCGCATGATACTTTTGAATTTTGCGACGTTGAAATTGCGACAACCCGTTCACCAGCGTAATGTTCACCGAAATGCTTTTCAAGAAATTTAATAAATCGGCCATTTGCCCAAAGCTGGGCACAAACCGTTAATCCGTTAATCGTTAATTAACGAAGTTAACTTTTTCGTTAACGATTTAACTTTTAAGTTAACTTTGAAAATCATTATCGGACTAATTAACTTCCGTTACATTTAACTTCCGTTAACTCAAGTCCGTTAACCCAAAAAATTCATAAATAAACGTTTAAAAGTTTATATTATTTTCAGTGCTGAGCAGGTGCGCAATTAATCCGCCACTGTTAATAGTGATGAACGAATTTCCATTTCCGCAGTGCAAAATCAGGCGATATATTTGTTTCCGTCGCCACAATTTGTGTCTTACCAAATATGGTAGTTATTTATGGCATTGGTTTGAGCAAAACATGGTCGACTGTAAAATCAGGCGGAAAGATTTGCCATTTGAGTTGAATGTTTCAACTTCTTTCAAGAAATATCACGAGCATTTTAAGGCACTTTCAATAATATATATGTAACAATTACAACAAATAACTACATTCGTTTCATTTGCAGTCTGTCTCTTGCGCAACATGTTTGTGCTAGTGAATATTTAAAAATAATCGTTGTCAAGTAAGTCATGTATATTTATAATATGTCTGTGAGTACCTTATTAGTAGTCTCCTTGATACATTTCAAGAACCATAAAACTGATCAGGTAAGATTTCAATTCTCATGTCACTTTGATGACATAAATTAAGTCAATTGATGTCTTACAATGGGAGCGTTTTCACCTTAACCCTTTATGTCCTGGCGGTACTTCTAGGTACCACATCTTTAAAATCTCCATAATTATTTTTCTACCCGGTTGATCCTGCCGGTACTTGGAGGATGACGAATGCCAGCTGGCTGCTGCCTTCCATCCCAGGTTTCGCCTCATCTGGTTGGACAAGTATGACAACACCAAGGTCGCCAGGGTGAGGAAAAGCATGGAGGGTACAGTCGAGGAGGCCATGAAGCAGCAGTCCAACGAAGTGGGCAGCAACAGTGGAGGCAGCAACAACGAGGAGGAGGAGGAGGAGGATGACTTCTTCAGTGCTGTCATCCAGACAAAAGAGAGCAGCAGAAGCCACAGGTCACTCAAGGGCAAGGCCCAGAACTTGGTCAAGACCTGGCTGGAGACCAACTCCAAGGACTTGCTGACAGATGCTGCCTTCTTGGGTGAGCAAGTGTTGGTGGACTTGTTCATCAAGTTCAACACAGCCATCCCCTCCAGTGCTGCAGTGGAGCGTTTTTCTCTATGGGCAAGGACATCCTGAGGGCCAAGAGATCATCCCTGTCTGATGAAAACTTTGATATGCTAATTTTCATGAAGGGCAACATGCATCTCATGGACAAAATGGAGAACGAGAAGAAGAGGGAAAATTAAATTATATATATATTGTGTTTTTCATTTTTTTTATAATAAAAGTTAACGTTAACGGTTTATCGGTAACTTCCGTTACATGATTAACGGATTAACGGTTAACGAAGTTAACTTTTTGGTTAACGGATTAGCGGTTAACGAAGTTAACTTTTTGGTTAACGGTGCCCACCACATTTGCCTCATCAGTATCAGTTTGGATCCATTGTCCCGGCGATGTATAAGCGTGACTATTGCCACCACGCGTCCGGATTCGAGAGTTTAACCGAGGAAACCTTTACTTCTCCAAGAAGTTCCCACTTTCTTTAGAATCTAGAAGTTATCTAAGCATTGGAATTATGGTGATCGGTCTATCACTCGATCTTTTTCGCATTTGTGAGTTTCGATTCTTATTGAATTTCCACATCGCAAAAAGAGTGATAATTAGGACTTCTTTTTTTTTTTTTCCACCACCACCCAAACTCGGACTAGAAAACGAGGTTGGTTTTTCGTCAAGGAAGACTTCACCGCAAATCTCTGAAACGAAAGAAAGAAAATTTACTCATAAAATTGAAGATTACAGTAATTTTAAGTTGAAACGTACGACAAATTGAGGCGTAAAATATTATTATTTTTTACAACAATTTCGTCCTTACTCTTTATCTTTACTGAACTCTAGGCGTACTTTGCAGTACAATCGACTCCAAAAAAGCCGTGCCCAGAAACGCCAAATTTCTTACTAACTACTTATCGGTCAACCATCGAGTTCCACGACATTGCTCTATGAGTCGACTGTACATGTATAATTTGTGTGTATATGCGAAAATGTGCCAATGCTTTGCGAACCTGAGTTGTTCATGCACCATTTACAGTTTCAGTGAAAGAAAATGATGAGTTATCGGCTTCTAAATTGTAATTTTCCTGTCAACAACTTTTGCTCAGTTCAAGACCATACCTGAAGCTGAAAGGTAGTCGGTGGAAAGCAAGTCATATTTGCATACTAAGTTTATTAGTCATTTTGCAAAATCTTAAGTATTGCATATATATATATATATATATATATATATATATATATATATATATATATATATATATATATATATATATATATATATATATATATATATATATAGGGTGATTCAAAAGTCAGGTTACATAGGGCTTTTCTGTTTCTTTGCAGGTAAATGAGTTATGAGATGTTATCGAAAGAGGAGCGCATTGATGTGATATTCCTAGCTGGCTGCGCAAGTGCATTGCCGTTAACGGTGGCCATATCGAACATGTGATGTGACTATTCCCCTGTATCATTACATAATACAGTATATTCCTATGTAACCTGACTTTTGAATCACCCTATATATATATATATAAGATCACACACACACACACACACACACACACACACACACACACTTTTTACAAAATGTGTAATCATAACAGCGTATATAATTATAGTTATTTATTGTAATTATACTTGTCTTTAAGGTTTGATTATATATATATATCTATATATATATATATATATATATATATATATATATATATATAATATATGCGCTTCATGTCGTTTCATGTTTTGCCATAAGATAATGCATTTGGATGAATGTACAGATACTTTTGTTACACACGAATGTGTACAATACAAAACATTTGATGTAAGTTGGTTGGTAGGCAGTAATAAAAATTACATCACCAAATGGTTTAGCAATAAAATGCAACTGAAAAGAAGGTAAAAAAAAAAAAAAATCTTGCGTTGGTGCACGCGAGATTTTAGTTGAGTGTCGAGATAAATGTAAATGTGGCAACGTTGCAAAACCATGGAAAGTAGGTGACCTAGAACGGCCTAATCTGCAACCCCCCCCCCCCCCACTCTTTCAATCCCTAAACCCCCACTCACAATTTCAGTCCCCCCCCCCGTCCTCTCCCTTCAGTCTCCGCATTTAACCCCCACCTCCCACTTTTATAGTTTTTTCTCTCATTCTCTCTCTCGTTCTCTCGTTCTCTATTCTTCGGGAGGGGGAGATAGGGGGGTAATTTTCGATATCTATGTGTCTATATATAGGGTTATTTTTTATGTCCCCCCCCCCCCCCATTTCTACCACTGCTCCATCCCTCCTTACTCCAAAACGCCTTATACCACTCGGTTTTACGACTAGCCTAGATCCGATTCTATTGTTAATAGTGAATGAGAGAATAATGTATAGATTTTAGTCTTTGTTTATTATTCATTTAATATATATATATATATATATATATATATATATATATAACTGTTATTGATATTATATAACAAAAATTTTATTCTTTTTGAAATGGGGGTGCCACTTTGCTCATCTCATCATATGTGAAGCATTTCATTTTTTTAATCTTTTGAAAAAGTTAAAAATTGCTGTATTGCGTAATTGCTACACAGTATTCGAAATTTCTATGAAGATCTTGTACATCATATATATATATATATATATATATATATATATATATATATATATTCGAAATTTCTATGAAGATCTTGTACATCAGGTTATATATATATATATATATATATATATGAAAAATTATTTCACGAAAGTGACACGTGAAAAGTATTTATGATGAATAAAACCACGAAGGAAAAAAGAAACACAAAGGGGTGCTCAAGCGCTTTCGTTCCTGAGGATGTCATTAGACGAAAGCGCTTGAGCACCCCTTTGTGTTTCTTTTTTCCTTCGTGGTTTTTTCATCATATATATATATATATATATATATATATACACACACACACACAGGGAGAGAGAGGCAGTCCTCGTTATACGGAAGGGTTACGTTCCTGTATAACGGACCTTATTTTCCCATTAAATCTCATTATATAATGGGAGATGCGTTCCTACGAAAGATTTTTCCAACCCAAAACTGCATAATAAACCTAATTTTTTTACCTTTTTAAACACATTTAAATAGAAAACAATAATATATTTTTATAAATTATATTGTAGTGGAGGAAATAAACTGCATAAATAGTTGTATTCACCTCCCAAAATTGCTGATCGGTGCTTGGTGGTAGTAGTGTTGAGTCATGGAAAGGAAGTCAGAAGGTGGTTGACGAAGGGGCACCACCTTCCTCTTCTACATCATCATCATCAGACGCTTCCTCTTGAAGCTGAAGGAGCAATGGAGGGTCGTCAGCTTCACTGTCTGACCCGTCATCTTGGCGCTTGGTTGCCTTTCTAGTTTCGTGGATGCATTATAAGCACTGTGACCGTCCGTCTTGCATGGTGAGGATTCCGGATAATGGTTTAATTGTTAGGCTGTTGATGCAGTCACCGCATGAAGCCTTATACCCCAAAATAAGTCTGATGATTCCTTTTGTTGCGAGGCTTCACTCGGTTTGACGTGCGAGGCGGTGTTAACGTTGGTTGGCCTTAATTAATACGTTGTTAATACCGTTACACTGTTTATTAAATTGTGGAATGCGAACCCTGGAGAAAGGGGAATAGAGAAGTTCCTGGGGGGAAAAAAGATGAAATGAAAATTTGGGGGTTGAAAGTAGATACATCTTTAAAAAGGGTCACAGTTTGAAAAAGTTTGAGAAACAGTGCTCTATCCAAAATAATGAACAGTATATATACATATATATACGGTGGCGCAAAAGTCGCGCTCTATAGGAATTTTCAGTGTTGACTACAATATATTTTTTTCTTTTAGGTAGGGGATGGCTGCGAAATTAATAATAGACGAGAAGGTGAGCCTTGGTTTTAATGCATGTTACTACAAATCGATGAATCGGTACAGAATTTAAATTCTGTACCGATTCATCGATTTGTAGTACCTGGTATTCCATACATTAAAAACGAGCTCACCCTCTCGTCTATTGTTAATTTCGCAGTCATCTATCTCCTCCTAAAAGAAAAGAAATAATATAGTCAACAATGAAAATGCCTATGGTGCGCGACTTTTCTCTCTCTCTCTCTCTCTCTCTCTCTCTCTCTCTCTCTCTATATATATATATATATATATATATATATATATATATATTAGTGATGTAGCGGATGTCATTTTTTTCACATCCGCGGATGCGGATGCGGATGAGGATGTTTGATTTCAACATCCGCGGATGCGGATGCGGATGTCTACATTTTCGTTATTTTTAGGATATATTCGAGATTTGTTGTGTTTAACGTATATAATAAGTTATTATATAGAGAGAGCTGTAGCTATAATGTAGTATAATTGATTAATTGTACAATAATTGCTGTACTTTTCTCTGAACATATAAAATAATATCAAGCATCTAACTAATATAGAAATCAATTAGTGAATTCGTCTGCAAATAAATTCGTTATATTTTGTTGAGTTTCAACCACAATTAGAAACCATAATTTTGTTACCAGGATGCGGGACGTGAACCCAACTCAAATGCACCCCACCGACCTCTTTCCCCAACCTCCTCCACCCTTATAGAAAGAGATCTTTAATTAGCTTGATAACTATTTATATTAAGTTTAAAGTTTTATTAGGCATATTTATAAATGAGTAATTAAAATAAAGTAAACTAAGATGTTCATCGTTTAATGTTCAAACTTAATTATAGGAAGGTTATGCTTAAGGAACATTAATTTTTCTGCCTTTTCTGCTGCCAGTCTGTTTCTCTTTTCATCATATATTAATCCAGCACTGCTAAATAATCTCTCGCTTGGTACGTTTGTTGGAGGACAGGCTAAATGTTTCCTTGCAAGTTTACTCAAGTATGGATAGATATTCTGCGTATTTTTCCACCAACTAATAGGATTGTCACGTGCAGCCAGGCGTTTTTCTTGGTGATAGCTCTCGATCATTTTTACTACATCTTTTGACATCGCGTAGGTCTCGTCATTGCTGCTTGACTCAAGAAACTGAGAGACAGATTCTGTGATAGATTTGCTTGTTGAAGGTGTTGGTTCTGCCACTGAAACTTTTATTCTTTTGGTGGGTGGCGAAGCGACAGATTCAAGAGATTGAAGCTCTTCAACTGCTTTGCCAAGTGATGATTTAACTCGTTCTAATGTACTAGGTGAAAATAACTTAGCTTTGTAACGTGGATCTAAGTAGGTTGCAAGAGAGTAACTTCATACAAGAACAGCCTCTCGTCTTGTCGCTTGCATCACTTTTGCGCACAATGAACTAGTTCTATTAATATAGTAGAATTTGATAATTTCCGCTTATTAATGACGTTTTATCTCAACGGTCCACATCCGCACGACATCCGCAGTCCAAAGTGCGGATGCGGATGCGAGAAAATGTGCGGATGTGACCTACATCACTAATATATATATATATATATATAATCCAAAGCAAATGTTATCCATATTTCCCCCCTGTTAGAATCTGAATTTCCTCAAAGATTAGATTATGACTTGTAGAGTGAGTTTTTACTTGTTACAAAAGAATTATATTAATAGAACTGGTTTCATTTATATATAAAATACGATATTTCGTGCCTGAGTGTTACTTAACTTCCACGTGGTAGTTTATATGTCGCTAATAACCATATATAATTTAGTAGCGACTTAAATGACGAAGTAGTCCGCTTTTGCTTACCAATTCGGTAGACGTGAATGGTGTGTATAATAAGTAGAAATCCTCAATTACGGCGTTCTTGCGTCATTCCTCTTGTTTCGCAACGTTTGTCGAAACTGCTGCGGCCGATTTGGAGGTGGAAAACAACAATTGTCGCGTCGAGTATAATTCATAGGTAGTCCCCCCCCCCCATGCTGTTTTTCGTCAATCACTGTCGTTTCACTGAAGTACTGAGCTAAATACACTTTTATGGTATTCTTTTGTCGTTACGTTGTTTAGTTAAACGCAATGTCGAGGTAATATATTTGCTCTTTTTTTCTGTATAAAGAGATACATTGTGGCTACATCGCAATCCCACTTCCCGTTGATCAACAACGTCGGTTCAGTTGTCGGATGGATTGACATCCTCCGCGTCCAGATGGATGATGTAGCCACTCGTAGATGGTTTAGATCCCAGTAAAGCTTGTAGGTTCCCTGTCATATGACCGTTGCCGTTTTGAAGGCAGTTAAATAAATTATTATTATTATTTGAAAGGATGGTTTAATGAATGTAGTACTGATCGGGAAACGTATGGCAGAAAAATTTATAATAATATTTTAGGTTAGTATATTTTTTTGTACAGTGCGAATGGAGTAATTCAAAGACTTGTTGTCTTCAGGGTGTTACAGATATTAGTTCGTTCAAAAAATATATAATACAGTCTCTGTGTACACGAAGTTTAAATCTACCAATTGGGTGTTACATTACTTCGTTAAAAAAATCTGCAATTGTAACAGTTTTATCAGGCTTTCAGTATGTTCTTAGTATCACCTTTCTTTAACTAGTTTTCTTATATATATATATATATATTACATGGAGACTCGGGCCTCGGCTCATGCTTAAAAAAAAATATTACATGGAGACTCGGGCCTCAGCCTCTGCCTCGAGGCCTTTCTTTTGGAGTACTCATGAAGGCCTCGGCCTCGTGCTTAAAAAAAAAGCCTCGCTCTCGAAAGGACTCATGAATCTTTTGCGATTAATTCGTCAATATTTTTTTTTCAGTTCACCTGCATACACACTATGTATTACATAGTGTATGTAGGACACCGACAATGTCTCTCCCCTGTAGTGGGCTACGTCGTAATGTCGTAACACTGCTTCCCGTTCAACAGCGAAGTAAGCGACATTGAGTCGGATAGTAGTTGGATGGGAGACCGTCCTCCGCTTCCAGTCTATGTACTCACCCGTGGTTCGAATCTCGCGTAAAGCTGTAGGTTCCCTCCGTCATATGACCGTAGATGTTACTGAGAAGGTTAAACAACCCCATCATTACTTTTACCCTGTAGCGATCATACCAACCAAACAGACACTGATGAATTCACCAATCAGTAAGCTACAATTTCCACCAATCAGAGTTCTTCCGCTAGACTCCTTTTCCGTCTCGCGGAGGTATATATAAACGCAAACTTTTCTTTTCAATTACTCACTCGACTCCGAGCAAGAGGACTAGTGACAACTTGCATTCACTTCTCTGGCGCGTAGTTTTTCAACACGTTTCGTGGAGCTCCATCGTTTTTTCGCTTTGCCTATATAATCACCTGATCATACCCGCTCAACATGGCATCTAAATCCAAAGTGACGGATTATTTTGAATTCCCAAGTAACATTGATAACCACCTTAATTATAAAGCTAAGTGCAAACAATGCGGAGTTACGATATCTGGACACGGAAAAACAACGACCAGCTTTGTGAGACACATGAAGGTACTATCTTTTTAAATAAAGCTTTTCTTTAATTTTTATCATTAGAAATATGCATATTAGATGTACCCGTACGTACTGTATAATCTTGATAGAGATTACCTCTATTGTTGACTCGAATATGGGGTTTAAAGTAAAGCAGAATGTGGGTACTGAACTATTAATAAAGTAAAGAATTATCGATGCCTTCTAAGAAAGTGTGCATTATTGTATTTTCAGAGGAAACACGCTGACATCTATAACACTCGGCCTACCGCATCAGCTTCCCACCCTTCCATGTCGGAGTTTTTCAAGACATCAGCAGCAGACATCCACTACAAGCCAACCGATCCTCGCCAGATCGAGATCACAGATGCCTTGGTCATGTTCGTGAGTGATGACCTGATGCCGCCTAAGATAGTCGAAAGTGTACGCTTCAAGAAACTACTTCACACTATGGATCCATGCTACAGGCTCCCTGACAGAAAGAAGTTCTCCAGTGAGGTGCTTCATACGAGGTGTGAGGCCACAAAAACCCTGGTCCAGAGTCAGTTAAGGATGGCTCGTAGTATCTGTCTCACCATTGACCTGTGGTGCAGCAGCCATATGCGAGGTTTCATTGGGGTGACAGCTCATTACATCCTGGACTGGACACTGAAGAGTTGTGCCCTTGCCTGCAAACGCTTCCATGGCCGCCACACAGCTGACAGTATCTACAGCCAGTATGAAGAGGTCCTAGCTGCCTACCAGATTGCAGAGCATATCACCCACATCATCACTGACAGTGCTTGTAACATGATCAAGACCTTCAACGTCAGCCTGCCAGGCTACCAGGAAGAGCACGAACCATCCAGTGATGACGAGGCCGACAATATAGATGCTTCTGATCAGCTTACTACTGACTCCAGTAACAGTCCTGAATCTTCTGATGATGGCTGTATGGTTTACCTTCCTGCCCATGACCCTTGCTTTACTCACACCCTTCAAAATGTTATCAAAGATGGGCTGAAGGAAGCAGGACACACTGGTAAAATCATCTCCAAGGCATCGCTTATTGTGTATCATGTGAAGACTTCTACCCACGCCTCTGATTTGTTAGAGGATTTTCCCAAGTTGCAGGCAGCCAATGGTACGAGATGGAACTGTCAGCTAAAAATGATCCGTTCAGTTTTAACAGTCCCAGCTGAGAAACTGAACCAGTTGGGCACATCACACCAACTGTCCACTTATGAACGCAGTGTATTGCAGGATCTTATTCAGATCCTAACCCCATTTGAGACTGCAACTGATCTCCTTCAGGCACAGAGCAGTGTTACATCCAGCTTAGTTATTCCCGTCATCCGTGGTCTTAGATCCACTATCCAGTTGCTACAGTCAAAATACAACTGCAGCCTGCTTACTGCCCTCAAGCGTTCCCTTGAAATGCGGTTGACCAAGTATGAGGAGAAACCACTCTTCCAACTGGCCACATGTCTGGATCCCGATACAAGATTGACTGGTGTACATCACAGAATGAGATTAATGCTGTAACAGACACTCTGACCACAACTGCTGAGAAGTCTCGAGAGTCTGCCGACACACCCAGTGCAACAGATTTTGTGGCCCCTGCCAAGCGGTCCAAGCTGTTCAGCTTCATGAACAGGGCCCTTGCTTCATCTCCACCCAAACCTTCAACTTCTGCTGAAAAGGAAGTAAGCAACTACTTAGCCATGCCTGTTATGCCAGAATCATCAGATCCTCTGCAGTTTTGGAGACAGAACCAGTACGTCTTCCCCATCCTATCTCAGCTTGCAGATCAGCACCTCTGTATCCCAGCCTCCTCAGCCCCAGTTGAACGGCTCTTCAGTATGGCTGGAAAGACCTTTCGTCCAGAGAGCTGCCACCTGACTGACCTTACATTTGAGCCCCTTATGATGATCAGGTGCAATGCACACCTCAAGTAAGCTAAAATACTATGTTCAGTGAAATAATGTATAATTGGCCCGTGACTATAAATATAGTATACTTTTAAATAATTACGTGAAATTGATATATGTACCTTACATTTGAGTCTTTTATGATGATCAGGTGTAATGCACACCAAGTAAACTAAAAGACTATATTAAAGTGAAACAATGTACAATTGGCCTATGACTATAAATATAGTATGCTTTTAAATACGTGAAGTTGATATATGTCAGTGTCTAAGTATGTAGGTTGTTATTGTACAATTTATTTTATGGAATAAAGCATTAAATAAGTTTAAAATCTGTCGTTTTTTAATTTTCTTTTAAATAGTCATTTTACATATATAAGTATTTCATTTTAAATATATAAGTATGTAACTTGTAATTGGATTTGGTAACGTAATCACGTAAAATTCACGAGTCCTTCAAGACAAAAAGGACTCGGTCTTGGCCTCGAGACCTTAAAAAAAAATGCTAGCCTTAGCCTCGAACTGGAGAACTCCTCCCCATTTGATATAAACCTGGTAAAAGAGTTGTGCGTCGGTCGGTCTTCACACGAAGGCCAAGCTGGTGGCTCTACCTCAAGGCCTGATCTGACGGAGGAGCGAGTTGTTTTCTTGCGATCTCCATCGCGCATAGCCAGGTACTCTCGGCCCATCTAGTACCGTCGCGTCGTGAGCCAGGATTAATTGGTATCGGCACCTTGCATGCCGATTAATCGGCCATGCAAGGTATTTTCCTAATATCGCATGCCAGGTGCCGATACCGATTAATCGGTGCACCACTACTGAATTTCCTCTTTCTGGGGCGTAGTATGCTGTCTAAGTTCTCCATTTCTTCCATACCTCAAGAGCTGAAATTTCTTGGTGTTAAATTCATGTTATTGTCTTATGACCATTTGTATAATCTGCTTATGTCCCTCTGTAGGGCATCCACCTCTTCCGCATTGCTGATGATTTTTCTCCTGGTCTTTGTATCGTCAGCAAAGGATGTTTCTATACTATGGTTGTCTACTTTATTGTCTATGTCTGTCAACATGATAATGAATAGGAGTTGAATATTATTATTACTCGTGGAACTGAGCTGCGTACTTCCGATTCTGATGATTCTTGGATTTTTACTACTTCCGATTCTGATGATTCTTGGATTTTTACGTCTTGCTGCTGCTGCTGCCGTTCCCTGAGGAAGTTGTAGATCCATTTTCCCACTTTGCCAGTTATTCCCACGCGTTTCATTTTATGTGCTATTATGTCATGATCACACTTATCGAATGCTTTAGCAAAATCCTCGTAAAATCATTGCTCTCTAGTCCGTCTATGATATTGTTACAGGACTGTATTAGTTGCGATAGGCACGATCTTCCTGATCGGAATCTGTGCTGGTTCTCATTGAATCTTTTCTCTCTCTCCAAAAAGTAATATACTTTTCTCCCTGACTATTTTCAAATATTTTGGCGAGATGTGATGTCCGTGACACCGGTCTCTTTGCTCGAGATCTATCCCCTCCCCTTTATATATAGGAACAATGTTCGCTCTTTTTAGTATGCTTGGTATTTCCTCTGTTTTTTTTATGCAGGAAGGAGGAGCCAAGGGCGAATGCCCCCGCAAAATCTCCCCCCCCCCCCTCGATCGAAATAGAGGAAGAGCGCCAAAATTAAGGTTAGGATTTTTGAGATACCCGGACACTCAGCGTTTGAAAGGTCGGAGGTCATAGACAGAGGGAAAGATGGATTGAGGAAGGTTGTTCTAGAGTTGGCCAGTTGAGTAGATCCAGGGTTCTTCTCCATAACCAGTAAAGTGGTTTAGCGGTGCTACTATAACGTGCGATCTACAAAGATATATTTAGTCTACAAAAGGATTTGTGCTGAAGTGACCTGACCTGAATTTGTGCTGCTGACCTGACCTGACTTTATCTTTGGGGACGAATGCGAGGTCAAGGCAGGGTGAATCATGAAAAATATTAGTTCAATTACATTAAAACAAAAAATTTAAAGAACAAATAAAACTTCATTCTATGGAATATAATGCCCAGTTAGGTTATTTGAATGCCCGGTTAGGTCAACTGTATGCCCTTGATAATTGGTTAGGTTAAGTCGTGATATTTTCGTTAAAACTAACGAAAATATCACAACTTAACCTAACCACTGATCAAGGGCATACAGTTGACCTAACCGGGTATTCATTTAACCTAACCGGGCATTATATCCCATAGAATGAATTGTTGTTTTATTTGTCCTTTAATTTTTTTGTTTTAATGTAATTGAATTTGTAAATATGTTGTAGACCGCACGCTATAGTGTAAATATTTCCTTTGTAGCCCGCACGCTACAGTAGCACCGGTGTAGCTATTTTGTTCTTACAGTCTTTAATAAAAAATGCATTCCATTTGTCCTGGTCTGCAGCTGAATATATTAATGTCAACAAATATCTAAAAACTGTAAAACGCTGTCACTCATATTCTTTTCTGAATAAAGTTTTGAAGTTTGAGTGTGATTCCATTTGTCGTATAGCTTTCGCTATATCTTCCTCAGTAAATTCAAAATCAGTTGTTATACATTCTCCATTTAATTTCTCTTCAGAAAAGGTATTTCTGTCAGGTACCCCACTGCTTTTTCTCTATTTGGGCTATAGTCTATTGGTAGTGTTATCGTCTTTTCCCAATTTCTACGAAATTCGGAAAAGTTATTGCTTTAAGTACGAAACATTTGGTGAAAGAACGGTTCTAGTATGCAATATTTATTAGTTTATTAAGTACTGAAAGATTCCCATATGCAGACTAAAAACCCCAATCTTGTTACTTTTCTCGAGAAGAAACCCCCAATAATAAGATATACATCCATTATAAAATAATGGGCAAATAAAAAGAGGGAATTTTTTGGGACACCTCGTGTATATATACACAGTGCGTTCGAAAAGTCTCTCCGCAGTCAACCAACACTTTAAAAAAAGTGTTTGACAACAAGTGTAGACGTGTTGCTCTGTGCCTGCAAAATGGTGGAAAACACTTTGAACACATGGTGTAAAATCAAAAGGTTATGTAATAAAATCACTAAATCATGGTTGAGTGAAAACATTGTAGTTTTTCAATTTCCTATGCTTTTAACATAGCACTGCGGAGAGACCTTTCGAACGCACTGTATATAAAAGGGTGATCCAGAGAAATGGGACCCAAAAGAAACCCCTGTAACTCTTAAAGTATAAGTCCTTTTATAAAATCATACGCATCATTCGAAAGAGGATAGTTACAAGTTTGTGCAGGATTGTATAGGTTTTGACAATACAAGACAAGATAAGATACAAAACAAAATAAAGTGTTAGTTAAAACTAACCCTTCAAGATGACTGCATGGACTGTGGAACAGCTGCGTTTCATAACTGAGCAATATTATGAGCATGGAAGAAGTGTAGTTTCAGCTCTTAGAAGGTGATTTTGACATCTGAAAATTTGTCTTGAAAGATCTTTGAGCTGGAACTACACTTCTTCCATGCTCATAATATTGCTCAGTTATGAAACGCAGCTGTTCCACAGTCCATGCAGTCATCTTGAAGGGTTAGTTTTAACTAACACTTTTATTTTGTTTTGTATCTTATCTTGTCTTGTATTGTCAAAACCTATACAATCCTGTACAAACTTGTAACTATCCTCTTTCGAATGATGCGTATGATTTTATAAAAGGACTTATACTTTAAGAGTTACAGGGGTTTCTTTTGGGTCCCATTTCTCTGGATCACCCTTTATAATATGGGATGAATTTCACAATTAAACACGTGGGTTTGCATCAATCATATATATATATATATATATATATATATATATATATTATATATATATGCGCCTCGGTAGTATAGTGGTTAGCGTCGCTGACTACGAATCCATCGGCCCCGGGTGCGAGACCCGACGGCAGCCGGCGCGCGGCAAAACCCAGCTGTTCATCCTTCCACACAATAAAGAAAGTGGTTGGTAGATAAATGGGTACCCTAGGTGGCCTAGTGGTTAAGACGCTGGGCTGCTAATGGGGCGTGGTTCGGATTCCACGTTAAACTGTAGGTGGAGTGAAAAGCTTGACCTTCGTCCGAATGAACAATTCGGGCGGAAGCTAACCAAAGGTTACCAATGGTAAGCCATAATTATAGCTTAGGTAGAAACGAGATGAAAAGTTTTAATATTTTACGCAGTGCACCATTCCGACCATACGTCTATTTCAGGGTGCGAGTAGCTCGTAGCATCATTGCCGAATTAACGGGGAGGGTCACTGTACTGGCGTGTTATCGTAGTACAAAGAATCTGAAAATCCACGTCGTCAGTGTATTGCAGACCCTCCGTCTTCGTCACTCCCCGGTATATAATTATTGAGGAGCGAGACCTCCAACGGGTCGTGTACTCGTGTTTCCTCCACAAGGCGACGCAAATTCACCCGCTGTTTTAATCATAGATACATTCATATTACTTCAGGCTTGCTCTTCACAAGCCTGACCAAGAACCACAAGTGGACACGAAACTGATATAAAATAATGGAAAGGGCGAAAAGAGAAATTAAAAAAAATCTTTGAATTATAGTTGATGGAGGCTTGCGCAAATTAATTGTTCGCTCCTCGTGCATATATATATATATATATATGAAAATTATTTCACGAAAGTAACACGTATGCTCCTCTTACAAGTTTTATTTTTATTTTTCAATTTATTATTTTTTTTTTAATTAACTATAACATTGGTTGGAAACAATTCATTTGATCTTGTGTTGCATTCGGGCAAAGTGCTAAAATCGGTAGTTTTTCCTTACAAATTTGTATGCTCGTCCCACAATCCTTTATTTTTTTCTCCGTTTATTGTATATATATATATATATATATATATATATATTATATATTTTTTTTTTTTTTTTTGTAACCTATATATAGGCTGTAACTTTTATGTACTTCAGTGTTCCTGAGGATGTCATTAGACGAAAGTGCTTGAGCACCATTCTGTGTTTCCTTTCCTTCGTGGTTTTATTCATCATATATATATATATATATATACACCCGATCCGAAGGACTATTTAAAAGTGATACGCAGGAACGAAACCAATAACGAAGTAATGGAAATGATTTGAATAAGGTCGTTGTGTAAAAACAGGAAACAGAACTCATTGCCCCCTTGTTTGAGAGCGGTGCTTTTATCACACTCGCTCGCTCACTCACACACTCACCATTCAACCAACCCAACCAAAGCAACCAGTGACTTTCACTTTTGCTGCCCCCCCCCCTTTTTTGCCTCCCTCTTCCTTTTCTCGGAAATTATCGTTTTTTCTCGTTTTTCTTCGCTCGGTTCTTCCATAGATTTGAAAGCGAAAGTTGTCCCATTCATTACGAGTCGTCGTTCTCTGCTTCGGGAACGCTTCTTCTAAGTGGGTCACGTGTGTACCTGCATTCCTACTCCCACTGTTGCTGTACCGAATGGGGGTTTCTAAGGGCCCTTTAAGGAGTACAGGGGGAGGTAAGAACCTCGCTTTATATATATAAAATATAAATTTCTTCAATGAAAAGTACCTCTAATTGACCAATTGATATGGAAGTACGGTCTTTACTGGTTGAATTATGATATAACCTGTTTGATTTATAGCCATAAAAGGTGCTTTATAATTGCTTTCGGAATATATTTTTTATATGATTTGTTTACAACTAATAATAATAGTAGTAATAATCTTCGTATGATTTGAAAGACATTATCTTTAGGATCGACTGGATTTTGGGGGTTAACTTTGTCCGCAGAGGCTTTTATTAAGTGTTGCTGTCGTTTTAATGAAGTGTGCGCGGTCACGTGATAAATGAGTACTTTTCCTCCTATTTGTTTCTCATTGAGGGTCTTCCTTCCTCGAAATGGATTCCGCCATTTACTTTTCCACTTTTACACTTCGGAGTTAATTTTTGGGGGATTGATCACAAAGAAAATGTTTGTTTGCAACGTGCAGGTCATTTGCTAACCAATTCAACTACGTAAGAATGGTAGTATGGTACCATGAACATGGTTAGTGAAAACACAATGTGGTTGAATTACTATTTGGATTTGGTTAGGAAGCGGTTAGCCATGAAGTTTGGTTTGTGTAACCAGGTGGTTTTTCTGCAGTGAGAAGTGATCTCATTCCATTTGGTCTTATTTTGGATGCATCGTACTCGCCACGCCAGCCTTGTGCTATAGTACCTGGCTCTTAATCTGAAGGTTCTCGGTTCGAGTCTTGCCTTGGATTTAAAATTTCATCGATTAAGGTGCTTTTCTGGGTCTTCCTTCGGATACCACGTAAAGCCGTAGGTTCCCTTCGTTATTTGACTTATAAATGTTACGAAGGAGGTTCACCAACGTAAACCATTATTTGTTTTGGGAGCATCGCTCATTGTAGGTAAATGTAGACAGATGTAGCTTCTGTACAAGTTAGGCCACCGTGATTGTGTGGTCTTATTACGAAATATCAGCTGACGTTGATCCGTTTTCATTTACTCTTGATCTCAAGACCTTTTCACTTCAAACAAAGCAAAAATTCTTCATTTTGAATCCACTTATTTATTTTTATTCACCAGTTTTCAAATAATGTTATTACCCCTTCATCAGTTAAGTCTTTTTCCAATTCGTATGTGTGCATAACCGGAAAAAAAGAATGTACTTATTTCCTTATTCTCTGTACACACATACTACTCGCTCCGCCCACAAATATTCACACGGGAGAAAGAATACGTTTATGGAATTTTGTCATTCCGTATGAAGCGGGTTAATAGCATGCCTTATTTGTTTATTTTCCTCAATGTTTTATACAGAGTGTACTAAAAGTCACTGTAGTCATTGTAGCTATTAAATTAAATGGTGCACTGTCTTTTGGGATACCCTGTATGTAATACTTTTATTTATGATAAACCGTATAGGAATGCCCATCAGATGAGTGTATAAAGCGCATATGAAGGTTGTAAGAGCCTGTTTTTTCCTGCTTTCGTGCATGCATACAAACTGGAGTCGCCAAAAATATAAAAGTTTTATGGTTATTCTTATGGAGAATTTTATGGCCCTCTTATTTGGGGTAAAAATAAGGCTGCTGTTATCTCTTTTTTTTTATGACCATTGGCACCTACGTATGATATTAAAATAAATAGTTGTTTTTACATACTCAGTAAATAAGATTGCAGCACACGAATTTTCCGGCAACACACACACACACACACACACACACACGTATTATATATATTGTATACATACAAATTCGTTATAAAGTATTTGACATAAATTTTAATGATTCATCGTTATTTTGTCGGTACTCTCAGAGTTTTTTCCAGGGTTGTGGAGTCGGAGTCGTGGAGTCGCACGTTTCAGGGCGGAGTCGGAGTCGGTAAAAAACTTCTGACTCCGACTCCAATTTCTGTGTCGTGTGTCACCCTTAATTTCTAAATCCTAAATACTAACATTTAGGTTATTTAGTTTTTTTGGTCAATAAACCTTATTCATTGATAGCCCCTAGATTAAGTTTTTTTAATATTTTTTTTTTGCATTTTCAGAATATACAATTAATATTTATTTAAATATAAAATATAAAATATAAAATTTCACACTTTAGTGTGGTGGTGATGAAATGTCTTATTATTATGATAATTATAGAGTGAAACACTAGAGGAGTCGGAGTCGTATATTTAAAATGTGAGGAGTCGGAATCGGATTTTTAGATTTTTTACAATGTGTGGAGTCGGAGTCGGAGTCGAATTTTTACAATGTGTGGAGTCGGAGTCGGAAAATTTTGGACCGACTCCACAACCCTGGTTTTTTCACCCCTGTTGTTTATGCTAGCTTATCATCGAATTTATAGTACAAGATGGTATATTGTACAGCTCAATGTGTTTATTATGAAGAGTTATTTCCGTGTGAGGAGTGTTGTGCAAATGCAGTTATTTTAAAACAATCTGGAGTAAAGGAAGTCCGTACTAAATCTGCGATAAAGAGACTAGTTAATGAATTAATTCGAGGGACAGTGTCCGCAGAAAGTCATATCTCAGATCCAGAATTGAGGACAAATCACGTTGGTTGTGGAAAGCATCAGTCAAACGACACTCGCAGTGGTATGGAGAACTTTAGAGGACGTCTTCGAGGGATTCTTAATCTCGAATGCTGTCGCATTGAGCGTGTGTTTGCACGAGGGGGTGGGAGGACTCCAGAGTATCCTGAAAATAATGATTATCTTAGAAATTTATACGTCAAGTACTTTGCAACGTACGAATTAAACGAAATAGAGCGTCCTTTCATTTGGGACGCTCTTTATAAAATCTTTCCGCTTCTGTCTATCTTTCAATTTATCGGCGAGTGACTTTGTCTAATTTGTTTAATGCTATGTATATAATCGAAATAACTAACCTTACCACCCTACTTACGAATATGTCTCAATTTGCCTCTGTCTGTCGAGTTTTCGTGCGTAGAGTGTATTTAATATTAAAGCCTCGGAAGCCATATAAACTTATACTAGGTTAATTTACCACGTATTCGTTCGCGCGACCAAAATATGTGTCACAGGGACGGTCTGTTCTTATATACACTACGAAGATCTCAATTGGGATCTTAATTATTGTTAAAAGCAACTTTGCTTTTAAAAACCGTTTATCGAGGTCAGTAGTTAAGCATTAACGAGGGTTGTTCTCTTTGCATACTTCCGAATGGGGTTTTGCATGAACTTTATCTCGTTTTATTGGGCATAATTCGATAATTAATGTCAAACTGTAGTTCGTGACAGAAGCTGTAAAATTGAGTTATGGACATGACAATCCAATTATAAAATGGATTCTTCCTGGGGACCTGCGGATGATCTAGATTTGGTACTGTTACCGTACGTTTCCATTTATATATATATATATATATATATATTTCGCTTGAGGTTTTAGGTTACATATAGCTGTTACTGTACAGATTCTTTCTTTGTTTTTGAATCAGGGTTTCATATTGGTTTTTTTTTGTTGGTTTTTACATCAGATTGGTTTAATTTATTTATTTTTAGCTTGGTTTGAAGTAATTTTCCGGCTTTTGTTTATAATTGAAGGTGTTTATTTCTAAATTTTTTTTAGTATTTATTTTAGGTTCCATTTTAGTAATTTATTATAAGCTATAATATTGCGTATATATAATAAGTGAGGAAGGCCAAAAAGTGGCACGGCGCTCAGGCCAACAAATGCGGCCCATTGCGTTAACTTCTTGGTAATTATTATTATTATTATTACCAGCAATTGGGAATCGAACCCCCGACCTCTGTGTCTTCACTTCTCTTATAAGGAAACTATTACCCATTGAGCTTCGGAGATTATAGATATATATATACACAGGGTGGCCTAAGATAAAGTGGCCCCGTTATTTCTTTTAACAAAACTCAGTGGGACTACTTGAGCCACCCTGTATATGCGCTTTATTTGGTAGGTACTGAATGGTAAGTAATCCTTAGCCAATTATGTTGCTCGCGTGGAAGATAACAATTATTTAGAAATGTCAGACACGGGATGCGGTTCCCCCTTATTTACCTCTCATGGGACCTTTGGCTAGAAATGACGTTTGTCTATCGTCCTGATGGCAAACGTAGCGTAACCGGAGGAGTGTGGAAGTGTTTTGCTATACAAAAAGATTTGGGAAGTATCGCTGGTATTGACTCGGTGGCATTCAATTGCGATTTGTTTACGAGGGAAAACTTAGAAAAACTGAAGTAATCGCAATTTTATTTCGTCGAGTGAGGTACGAAGCGTATATGGATAAAGGTCCCCCATCCCAATCTCCACCTTTTATCCGCTGTTGTAGCAACTGCGGACGTAAGAATCTTGGCCTTCGGGAATTTATAACTATAAATTGCACGATACTTTTTGTGGGTTGAGGAAAAAAAAAATGTTACGTAAATATTTACTTATTTGTTTGTTTATAAATGGAAAAATGTTTTTATTTTCATAATAAAAACCATTAATTAAAATCATAATAAAATTTACGCAAATGAGTCTTTTTTTTCCTTTGAAAAGAAGGATTGTGAATGAATGTGTAAATGATGATCTAGATTTTCGTTTTCTCTTTTCATATATTGTATTGAAAGGTCTTTTATCGTGTGGAAATATTTGTGCTGAATGCGAAAAAGTGTTATCCGAGTTTTAAGACCTCATTTTCTTATTAATAATACCTAATAGAGCGTATAGAATACGGTGTATATTTTTGGATCACCTGAAGACTAAAGCCCCCCCAATGTCAATCGCCCTTAACGATTGATTAGGTTTAGTCATGATATTTTCGTTAAAACTAACGAAAATATCACGACTTAACCTAACCAATCGTCAATATATATACATACAGAAAACAATTAAAATATCACAACTAAACCTAACCAATTGTCAAGGGCGATTGACATTGGGGACTTTAGTTTTAGTCTTCAGATAATCCATATTTGTTTTATTATTATTACTAATTACTCGTGTTTTTAGTTTGTTCTATTTTTTTTTTTTTTTTTTTACTATTTGTATTTATGGGTTATTTTTTTTCTGTCAATGAACTTTTCGTATTTACTTTAATTTTTATTAAAGAACATGCGTGTAAATCGCCTCTTATTTCTGAGTTATTACAAATTTGTAATATAAAAATAATTTCTAAAATTGGTGATTGTAGTTTGATGCGCAGCGCGGTGGATTATGCGCTTCACCCAAATCGGTTTTTCATCCGGACATTCAAAACCTTCGGTTCCTACAGGGACGGGGTGGGCACGAATTATTGAGATTTACGCGAACCTGAGCAATTACGGAGTATGAGTCGGATCAACTCCAACCGCGACGGAGGTGGGAATCGAGCGAGGGTCTTCGCACCCTGAAACCAATCTCCAACCAACCAACTTGGTTGGTCACCGCTTTTAAGTTTGGTTTCATTATAAAAATGTAATTGCTAAATACTAAAGAGGAAAATAAAGTTGTGGTGGTGGCTTTTTTTTAGTTAGCGGAGCGGAGTGTGGTAGAACCGAATTTGTAGATCCATTTTGACTCGTCTCACCGATGGGGATCCTCTTCCACATTTGAAAGCGCGCGCAACGTTGCGAGAAATGCGGTGGTGTAGCGAGGAGGAGCGGTAGGGGGCCATGGCCGCGGGCGCGGGCATTGCCATATATTGCATTAATATTTGAAACGTTGACCTTGACCTTTAAAGTATTGAGCATCATAATATTGCGCGATGAAGATATGTAAATCATTAACTGTTGTCTTTTCCTGCTAACTTACATTAATTTCCAAGGTGTTTGATGCGTTATTATTATTCCGGGAAAGGAGGGGGGGGGGGAGCGCAAATGGAAGCACTGGCCCCGGGGCGCCGGAGACCCGCGCTACGCCACTGGAGAGATGCGAGGTAAAAGCGTGGTGATGGAATGAAATTTGTGTATAGTCTTAAAAAAAATCGTGTTGCGAAACTCTTACGTTTCTTTCTGATATTTGTCTTTGACGACAAGATTTTTCTTAATTGACTGTACGTTAATGATGATTGTATAAGAGTCAGAAAGTTTTATTAAAAAAACCAAAAAAAAAACAAGGAAAAACTGGAAAATTGTCATTTATCTTAACAATAACATTTTATAGGGTTTTTTAAGTTAATATATATATATATATATCTCAATTTGAGTTATTATTTAACAAGAATACTCAATGAAGGCCATTGCGCTGATATGGATTATTATTATCAGCACCATCCGGAGTCGAACCCCCGATCTCGGTTTACAGGGAAATGGCGTTACCCATTTTCCAGAGACGGCTACTGGCTATAATTTAACATGCTTTTTTCTTTTATAATTTTAATTAATTATTAATTGTGAGTTTTTATTATTCAGGAAACAGAGAAAGTTGTATTGCAACTGTGTACGGAATAATGTGTGTGTGTGTGTGTTACTGTATGTACGTTTCATGACGATTAAAAAGTTTTGTTCTTAGATTATAATAAAATCTTTCATAATTCCAAAATCACGTTTTAATGTTTGCATATTTATGTCGTAATTGTATTTTTTTTTTCTTTTTACGGAATCGAAATGAGAAAGGATTTAGAAGAGGTAGAAAGCATCATAGAATGAGATATGAACGTCATATATATATATATTATATATATATATATACCAGGAAGGAGGGGGCCAAGGGAAATGCCCGCAAAAGCACCCCTCCCCTTCATAGAAGAAGAAGAGGGCCAAAATCAATGTCTGAGGTTTTGAAGATGCCTAGACACGCGGCGTTTGAAAGATGGGAGGTTATAGACAGGAGGAAAGATGGATTGAGGAGGATTGTTCCAGAGTTGACTGGTTGAGTAGATGAAAAGGAATGAGAAAGTGTAGAAAGTCTGGTACTGCGTACTCTCCTTAAAGGAGGAGGCACGCAGTTACAGAGTTCAGAAGAGCAATGTCCGTTATGATAGCGATAGTAAAGAGAGAGTGAGGCAACATTGCGGCGAAGAGAGAGGGATTGAAGACAGTGAGTAAGAGGCGGGGAATTGATGAAATGAAAACTTTTGAGTCCACCCGGTCAAGTACGGTTGTGTGGGTTGAGCCACCCCACACACGAGAAGCATACTCCATACAAGGGCGAACAAGAACCCTGTACAAAGACAGCAACTGAGTGGTAGTGAAGAAACCACCGCGGAGGCGGCCCAGCACACCTAACCTCTTAGAAACTGTTTTGGAAAGAGAGTATACGCGATCTTTCCAGGAAAGATCCCGAGAAAAGAAAACGCCAAGACTGTTAATAGAAGAAGAAGGAGAGAGTTGTGTTGCTGCTGAAGGTAAGGAAGGGGATAGTCGTGTGGAAGATTGTGACGAGTAGACGGGTGAAGGAACTGAGTTTTTGAGGCATTGAAAGCAACGAGGTTTTCTCTGCCCCAATCAGATATAGCAGAAAGATCGTGGGTCAGGTGTACCATAGCCGCCCCACGCGAATCATGGAGTGACTGCTGTGAAGGACGCTCTGGGAAGCGGGTGGAGAAGTAAAGAGTGGAGTCATCGGCATAGGAGTGAATAGGACAGGAAGTGCGAATTAAAATATCATTAATAACTAAATAGAAAAGAGTGGGTGACGAGACAGAACCCTAAGGAACACCACTGTTGATAGCTTTAGGAGAAGAACAATGGCCATCTACAACCGCAGCTATAGAACGGCCAGAAAGGAAATTAGAGATGAAGGCACTGATAGAACGATAGAAACCGAAGGAGGGCAGTTTGGAAATTAAAGATTTGCGTCAGACTCTATCAAAAGCTTTGATATGTCTAGCGCAATAGCAAAAGTTTCACCGAAATCCCGAAAAGAGGATGACCAAGAGTCAGAGAGATACGCAAGAAGATATATAATGGAAGAAAATGTGTATTTCGTACGCGTCTCATTTATTTTACAATTAAAGCTCAGTTGCTACTTTTTTACTCGTGGAGTGTTATAAGCCTCTAAATTTGGCCAAAAAAATTACATGAGTAAGAATGAAGGAAAGTTTTCAGTTATTTTTGTCACTTTAGGGCGTCAATATTCGGCTATAAATGCGATTTTTGTAATGATTATATTGGACTGAAATGGGGTTATTACGTACCCGAAGCGCTCGTGGCAACACAGCGCCAGTCCAATTCTGCAAGCATTTTCGGCCCGGAGCCCCTGGTCTCGACTGTATATATATATATATATATATATATATATATATATATGTGTGTGTGTGTGTGTGTAGCAGGCATGGGGACGAGGCCTGGCCTCAGGCCTCGAAGCCGAGGACATACATTTTTCAAAGGCCTCGAGGCCGAGGCCTTTTTAGGGGAGGCCTCACGAGGCCTTAAGATTGTTAGGCTGAAGGTATTTGCACCCAGAGGTGTGATATTCGGATGCAAATAACGAATGCGGTATTTGCACCTCTAGGTGCAGATACTCACTTCGAAATCTTTTACGAATAAGCTCCTCCATGCTTTGGGAAGGCTCAACAATCTAGCCAAGCCTAGGCCTAAAGCTCTTCCAAAGGTAACTTACCGTAGCCTCACACTAGCCTGTATCTCTTCTGTTTTTGAAATCTATAAGGAAAAGCAAGATTCTACTCAAAATTAATAAACAAAGACATAGCTCACTTCACTTACCTAATAAAAGGGAATTAAATTAAGCATTAAGCACGTTCATCTATCACACGCGGCCACACCACAACACCGACACGCTGTGTGTTTACACTTGCCGGGTCACACAGTCAGACACAGTTGCCAGAACAAGATTTCCTGGGCACCATACATTAGCCCAATAACTTTATATTTCTCATTTCATGCAGTTCTTATTTCTCATTTTAATATACCCGCAATATTTCAAGTATTTATGATAACATGGACAGTTATGATGTGAAGATGATTTAGCAAAATATCAGGTCATCCCATAAGTAATGTTTTTTAGATCTGAATTTTAAGGACAAAAAAAAATTCAACAAACTTTTTAATCTAGTATACATTTTCCATCTGAATTAATGACACTCTGCCAACGTCCTACAAGCTTTTCAATGCCATGTTTATAAAATTCAGGCGGTTTTGAGGCAAAAAACGTACAAAGACTGGTGTGCAGTTCATCTAAAGAAGTATACTGTTTCTCGTCAAGATAGTTTTGCAGACTCCTGAAGAGATGATAATCTGAAGGCGCAAGGTCTGGAGAATATGGAGGATGTGGAAGTTTTTCCCACCCAAGCTCTTCAATTTTTGTAGAAGTGATCCGAGCGGTATGAGGACGTGCGTTGTCGTGGTGGAACACGATTCCTTTCCGATTAACCAAAGAAGGTCCTCTTTTAGTGCAGTGTTCAGTCGATCCAGTTGTTGACAGTAGACTTGAGCGGTGATTGTTTGGTTGTGTGGTAAGGTTTCAAAGTGTATTACACCACCTTTATCCCACCAAACACTAAGCAACACCTTCCGAGGGTGAAGATTTGGTTTTGACTGTGGTGTCGCTGGTTCTCCGGCACAAACCCACTGTCGACGGCCTTAACATCCTGGTACAGTATCCACTTTTCATCAACAGTCCCTAAACGGTGCAAAAACGGATCTTGGAGTTCACGGGAATGAAGAGCTGTGCTAATGTTTACCCGCATCCTCAGATTGTCGACCGACAATTCATGTGGCACCCATTTTCCTAACTTAGGCACTTTCCCGCGTTGTGCAAATGTCGATGGATGGTGGACGGGGATGAATTGAGTTTCTGGGCCAATTCTTCGACAGTTGTTGAACAGTCTTCTTCAAGTGCGGCTAACAGCAGGTCATCATCAAACTCAGCAGGGTGTCCAGAGCGTGCTGCATCTGTCAAACAGCAGTCACCATTCCTAAACTTTTGAAACCATCTTTGACATTTCCTCACATGCAGAATATCGTTGCCATAAACTTCCTGAATGTTTCGCGTTGCTTCAATAGCACTATTCCCTTTTTTGAACTCAAAAAGCATTATATGCCTGATATGCTCTTCTGATACCGCCATATTTATGAGGGGTTCACAATTCACATTAAGCAAAACACACGTCTTCACTGGTCAAGGTCTGTAAAGTATGTAGCGAAACACGATAGATCTTCTCTTAGATATAACCTCCGGAAAATTTATGCTTAAACCGAGTAGGACTAATTTAAACTTAATCTATCGTAAAAAACGACATTACTTATGGGATGACCTGATATTTCAAGATTGTACTTACTCACTGAGTGTTGATCGTATAATTTCTGAATGGCTAATTACACAGGCCTGCGATGGTTTTGTTGTCCGAAATATTTTATCACTTTATAGTAATTTTTGTACGCTGGTTCCGAAAATAATATTCATTTTTCGCCATCACGTACAGATTTTTCACAAAATGTCATATTACATAATTTTCATTAAAATTGACTCGATTAAATTTTGATTGAAAACTACTGCCTATAAATGCTTCCAGATCAGAAGTGACGTCATAGCGTCTTCTCGAACATTCGAGAAAGCACCGCTACTATATAAGTGATTGACAAGCCACGAGATGAGTCTGCGTGCGAGGTTATAGTTTTTATTATGCAAAGGTGCGCGGTGACTATATTTCTCTTTTGAAATTTGTTTATTTGTCGCTATGGCAACCAGAAGGTGTGTAAATAGCCCAAACATTTTCCGTTATATTTGTGGAAAATTTACTGTGAAAAAACAAAGGCGAGATATTACAGACTTCGTCAAGAAAGCATATTATGCGTACTTCGAAATGAAACTTGGGGATCAAGACAAATCATGGGCTCCACATAGTTTGCAGCGTTTGTGTTGAACAACTTAGACTGTGGAGTAAAGGTAAAAGGGATTCTTTACCTTTTGGGAATCCAATGGTCTGGCGTGAGCCTAGAAATCACAGCAATGACTGCTATTTTTGTTTATGTAACGTGCAAGGCTACAATACTAAAAATAAAAAGGAAATTTCTTATCCAAACTTTGTCTGCTATAAGACCTGTTGCTCATGGACCTGGTATACCTGTACCTACTAAACCAAATACTCTTGATATGCTGTAATTTCACCTGATTTGGTGTCTGATGACAATGGAAACGATGATATTGATTGTTTTCAAACCGAAACATCTGGTGAACCCCAATTGTTTACACAAAGTGAACTTAATGATTTGGTAAGAGATTTGTGTCTTCCGAAGGATTCTTCAGAGATTTTGGGATCCAGACTTCGTGCAAAGACTTGCTTTCTCCCGGGACGTCATTTTACTGGTACAGAAATCGAGAAAAAGAATTTATCCAATATTTTTCTCAAGAAAATTCACTGGTATATTGCAACAATGTTTCGGAACTAATACTTAAGCTAGGCGCTGCAGTCTATGACCCGAATGAGTGGAGGCTTTTCATTGATTCCTCCAAAAGAAGTGCAAAAGGCGTCCTTCTTCACAACGGTAACTTGTATGCATCCGTTCCTGTGGCTCATTCGGTTCACTTGAAGGAAACGTACGAAAATATTGAGCTGCTTCTAGCTAAGGTTAAATACAAGGAACACGGTTGGCTACTTTGTGGAGACTTAAAAGTGATTTATATGTTGTTAGGTCAACAACCAGGTTATACGAAGTTTCCATGTTTTTTGTGTGAATGGGATAGCCGAGGAAGAACTCGGCACTGGATAAAAAAGGAATGGCCATTGGCCACGCACAGTCAATCTGACACCTGGTTCTAAAAATATTCAACGTGAAAGTTTGGTTGACACGGAGAAAGTCCTTTTACCTCCGCTTCACATAAAATTGGGCTTAATGAAGCAATTTGTTAATACCTTGAACGAAGATGGAGATTGTTTTAAGTATCTTTGTGGTAAATTCCCAACTCTTTCGGAAGCAAAATTGAAAGAAGGAATTTTCGTTGGTCCCCAGATTAGAAAACTGACTTTGTTCATTGTTCTTTCAAAGTGTTCATCCAATCTTGAGAAAGAAGCGTGGATTGCTTTTAAGAATGTTATCAGCAAATTTTTGGGGAACAACAAGGACCCAAATTACCGAAACATTGTGGACAAAATGCTAAATAAGTTCAAAGAGTGGGGTTATAATATGAGTTTAAAATTACATTTCTTACATTCACACTTGGATTACTTCCCTGAGAATCTCGGAGCACTCAGCGAGAACAAGGAGAACGGTTTCACCAAGACATCAAAGAAATTGAGAAGAGATATCAGGGAAGGTGGGACATCAGCATGATGGCTGATTACTGCTGGATGTTGAAACGAGATACTCCAGAATTATTACGTAAAAGAAAAGGAACAGCGCGTACATTCGAGATTGAAAGGCATAAATCTCACGAAAAAACTCAGGACAAATAAAGATGAATATGTAATTGACGTTAATAGTCTTCTTTCTTTTTAAATTTGTTTGCATTTGTAACTAGTATAACCAAGCGAAATAGATACCTAATGTAAATTGAAATAAATAATATTTATTTATGTTGTTGTTTTTTCCCTTCCAGTTTGCAGAAAATCTTACGTGATAGAAAAAAAATGGACACCTTATTCGAAATCAACGTAGTTGAGTTATATAAAATCAGTTATTAGTAAGAAAACAACTCGTACAAAGTTCTCATTCGCAGGCCTGTGTTATTAGTGACTAACGCGCATTGCAAACAGAGCGACATTTCGAGATACCTTATTTTTTTAAAGTTTTGTATTTTTATGTAACTTGACAATAGGAAATTGTGGTCTTAAAGTCTACCAAAGATCATTAATGTAATTAATTGTAGCTTGTACTATATGTGAAAGATGTTTCTGATGTATGGTAGGCTTATAGGTATGAAGTTTATATCATGCCATTTGCCATTAACTATATAATTATATATAGGGCCTACACGATAATAATATAATAACGATAATGTTAAGAATATATTTGCACCTGATATTTCAACATGTTATATATGTAATTTGATTCGAGAGTATATTTGCACTAGGGATATACCGGATCACAATATAACCGGATACCGGATATCTGTCCTTTTTTTGCCGGATACCGGATAATCCGACCGGGGATCAAGAAATGGCCGGATATTTGGCTGGATCATGTATTCTTAGGCGCATAAAATTTTAAACTTGCAATTAACTAGTGGTTTAATAAACTTTTATGGTTCCTACTAATTTTACAAAATTCTGATTCTCCTAAAAAAAAAAAATGCAGATTAGAGTTGATTAAAGTTGATTGGACCTAGTTCTGATAAATTTTAGAGAAATCTAACTTTTAGTGTGTTTTTTGTTTAAAAGAAAATCTATACATGTTAAAGTTAGCCCTTTATTGCACACGGCTCTTCCCACAGCTGAATAAAATCGTCTGGCATTAACCATAATAAAGTACACACAAAAACTTGAAGTATGAGGTTTTTGATTAACAAAATGTGATTAAAATGTTAATTAATTATCTGGTATCCGGCCGGATCATACTTGATAGCCGGTATCCGGCCGGATACTAAAGAAGTGGCCGGATACCGGATCGTGATCCGGTATCCGGTGCATCCCTAATTTGCACCTGATATTATCCATTATCAGACATTTTTAAAGTTATATGTTTAATACTTTATTATTAAAGTAAATGAAAAAGACAAAAAAATTATTTGCAAACAATATAACAATTTACATCTCAGTTATAATGCCGATATTAGCAAAATTATTGTTTGCATCCGATATTATATATTCATTTCAAATCATATTATTTAGAAGGCTCTCTTGCGTAATGGTTCCAGTGAACTTTGTTTCTTTACTGGAGTTCTCTGCCAGGCTACTGGCATAAGGCACAACTGTTTTAAATATCCGAATGGATAAAAATTGAGAGAGGTTAAGTAAGGTGATTGAGGTGGCCATGCTATTGGTTGTGTCTAAAAGTTGCGAACAGCAATGGCATAGTGTGAAGTAGCCGTGTAACATGTTAAGTATAGTTCGCTCCAGTCACATTACGATCGTGAAAGAAAAATTGAGCGATTATGTAGTCACGTGACGTAGCACACCAAACGTTAACTTTAGGTGGATCCCGTTCATGTTGATGTTTTCCAGCAATGGATACCACCTTGATCACGCGAGTTAACCTCTTGGACTTTTCTTTGTGGAGTTATGTTAACACACGTGTACTGTATCTGAGAGAACTCCATTAAAGAATCAGGTGTTATTGGATTGATTCTAGACGAGCATCTTGCTAATTCTATCACGAAGTTTGGTCGTCGAATACGCATTGTAACGACAAATGATGGTCATTTGTCAGAAGAAAGTTCAATCAGTTTATCGTTTAGGTTTCCTTCAAGTTTGGCGGACATTACCATCCTTTCATTAAACGGAATAAGTATACGCTTCTTTCCAAGCTTTCCATCGTCATGTGGGACGTATGGTAGTCCGGGAGTTGCTTTTGCAGTTGAAGTACGTGCTGCATCGTCATTTAGGGAAACAGGATTGTGATTTTTTTTTATTTATTGCCAAAATGGTGTCACCAGCACAAAAGCGGTTGAGAAACATCGCTCCAGGCTCAGGCCTAACATTAATAAATATAAAACCCTTTATGACTTTTATACGCATGCTAGATATTTTTATTTGATTTTATAACATTTAGTAATTATTTTATAGCTATATTTTTTATTTGTAATATAAAAGAAGCTGAAAAAGGTTATTAGGCCTATGCTGTAGCTTGTAGGTCTAAGTTTAATAAGTATTTTAATACCATATTTAAAATAAACACGCATACTATTCTTGTGTTGTTACAACGTACAAAAAGTAATTCAGTGAAACTGTATACTGTATTTATTTTCTGTGTAAACTGATTTTATATTGGGTAGGATACCCCCCACCCCCCTCCCACTCCACCCTGAAACAATCACCAGAACGTGTCGTTTAAAAAAGAAAAAGCAAAACCATTTTTTACGACAATCGTACACACACACACACACACACACACACACAAATTAAAATTTAGTGCAGGTTTGTATATACTTATATAGCATATATTCTCTTTTTGATTCCGTGAAATCATATAACTTAGGTTAATCATACAACTGCCGTAAGTCTAATGAAGTTTGTGAGAGTTTAGTTGTTCTGAGGTTAATTTCATTAAAGCCTATTTAGGCCATAGACAGACTCTTTTAAACACGAAGAGAAGGTTTTGAAAGGTTTCTCCGTTTCAGTATAAAGATTTTTTATAAGTTTCGTACACAAAGTGCGAAGGGTATTAGTGCCTAATAATATATACAGGCACATTGGCATCATAGTTTGGCACGGCACTTTCATAGATCATAATTTATACGGTTTGCGTTTAATATGTAATTTTTTTTTATATATACAGTATATGCGCACAGTCCGTGTATAAAAGAATTTAGAATTAGTTTGAAATTCCTACAAAAGTTAGAAATTGGGTGTGAGCATTTTATTTCTCCAAATTTTTGTAGTTGTAAATATGAAATAAAAAAAGAAAAATTTATAACATTATATTTTGTTTGAAAATTTACTGCAACTTGATATATTTCCTTATTTAATTAAAGAATTAAATTTTACGTTGGTTTTTAATTAGAGCCCGAAACATGGTGACCTCTGTACGCGCGCACTAACAGTTTACAAAATCCATTTCTACTGTTCTCTGGATTTCGGTGTACGTGAGAACCTATTCTTTACTAACCTCATCGTTCAACGACCATTTCATTAACGAGGCATTCTAGCGACAAGTTTATTAATTTTTATTTTTGGGAGGGGGCTTAGATTAAGTTAGATTAGTTTATAGTATAGGTTTGGTTAAGTTATTAGTGTGTCACTGCTGTATTCCATTGACTAGAGATGTGTAGGCCTAACCATACACTTGATCTTTGTGTTTTCCTGTGAAAGGATTATATATATACACACACCTTTGGTTAGCTTCCTCCCGAATTGTTCATTCTGACGAAGGTCAAGCTTTTCACTCCATCTTAGACCTACAGTTTAACGTGGATTCCGAACCACGCCCCATCAGCAGCACAGCGTCTTAACCACTAGGCCACCTATGGTACCCATTTATCTACCAACCACTCTTTATTGTGCGGAAGGATGAACAGCTGGGTTTTGCTGCGCGCCGGCTGCAGTCGGGTCTCAAACCCGGGGCCGATGGATTCGTAGTCAGCGACGCTAACCACTACACCACCGAGGCGCATATATATATATATATATATATATATATATATATTATATGGTGTCCCAAAAGGTATGGCCTAAAAATAAACTTTTACAATTTTCTTATTATAAATGATAAGAGTTAAAGAACAATGATAAAAACAGGCATGAATGCTTTAAGTTTTATTTAATATAGTTAGTAAATCTCCACATGATTCCACCGTTCACAACAACTAGTCTAACTCTACGTTCAAATTCTAAATTTCGGACGGAATTTACTCACTGATTTCAAAATTCAGCATTTAAACAGTTTACGGCATTTAACATCCGGCATCAACTACAGTACGAGGCTATTTGATGTGTTAGGCTAAGTTAAGCTAAGCACCTTGTTGCTAAGCGCCTTTTTATGACACGGTATGCGCATCACTTGCACCAGATTTCATACGTTCCGCTTTTTTAGAATTTGAACGTAGAATTAGAGTAGTTGTTGTGAACGGTATATATATATATATATATATATATTATATATGAGATGTACCGGATCACAATATAACCGGATACCGGATACCTGGCTTTTTATTTTTGCCGGATCAATAAATGGCCGGATCATGTATTCTTAAGGGCATAAAATTTTAAACCTTGCAATTAACTAGTGGTTTAATAAATTTTTATGGTTCCTACTAATTTTACAAAATTCTGATTCTCCTAAAAAAATGCAGAGAGTTGATTAAAGTTGATTGGACCTACTTCTGCTAAATTTTAGAGAAATCTAACTTTTAGTCTGTTTTTTGTTAAAAAAAAAATCATTATACATGTTAAAGTTAGCCCTTTATTGCACACGGCTCTTCCTACAGCCGAATAAAATCGTCTGGCATTAGCATTAAAGTTGATTGGACCTAGTTCTGCTAAATTTTAGAGAAATCTAACTTTTAGTCTGTTTTTTGTTAAAAAAAAAATCATTATACATGTTAAAGTTAGCCCTTTATTGCACACGGCTCTTCCTACAGCCGAATAAAATCGTCTGGCATTAGCCATAATAAAATAATAAAGTACACACAAAAACTTGAAATATGAAGTTTTTGTTATGAACAAAATGTGATAAAAATGTTAAATAATTATCCGGTAGCCGGCCGGATCTGCCGGATACTGGAGCGTGATCCGGTATCCGGTGCATCCCTAATATATATATATATAAGGATATATATATATATAAGGTAGTAAAATTAAGCCTTTGTGGGGATAGATCCCACAGCTCAACACAAGTGTTGTGGGATATAGGGAGGCAGCGTCTTGGGTTAGGGGATACTCTCTGTCCTTACACACCCCATTTAAAGAGATTCCTCTGCCGAGCGGTGCCCCCCATAGTACTGTGAGGTATTGAAAAACTCATGATCTTCACTTGCCCCACAAACACCTTTATATGGGAGACCCATAATGGGTGCACACACATTTCTACATTCCTGTACAGTCTTTACAGCCACAACTACACTTTTCCTCGTAAGTGTATATATTGTAATGTATACGGTTGTAAATTTTGACTTGGTCCGCAATCGATATGGACCGTGACTTGATGGATACCGTAATGAAATTGACTGGATTCTTTGGATCTGATATATTTGCATGTCCGTTATAAATAGATATAGAGTGTAACATATTTGTGGATAGTAGTTTATTATGACTTGATCCTCTGGATCGAGAGATTCTATCCTTAGTTTTAAATCGATAATTAATTATTTTTAAATTGATAATAATTATTTAGTTTCGTAAAAATTGGTCGTTGCCAATTTACCGGCAGTTTTACATGAATTTCTTGTTCTTGTGGTTCGGAACCCACGTAAAATTGTAGGTCCCCTCCGCCACTACGGAGGACATACACAATACACGATTACGAACACAGTTAGGTAGACCAGCCATGAGTGGATCCTAGGGTCTTTGTTGGTCTGAAACATTATATATATATATATATATATATATATATATATATATATTATATATATATATATATAATGTAGGGACACATCACAATTCCCCTTTTTTGCTCCTCGTATTCGTCATAATTCTTACTGTATGCCATTGTGACTGGACTCATTAGACATTTATTTACACTTTTACGCATCACATTCATCCCTGTTTTGAGTGCTTTTCATCTAGTTCTTGCATCTACAGAGGGTTGACAAAAGTAGATTGACTACGATGGTTGGTTGTCCTTACGAACAAATGGCAAAGCTCATCAATGGAATGTCAGAATGCGTATCAGCTTTATAAAATGCAAAGGGGGAAGCGACACGAATCTAAATATAGTCATTCAAATCTCCTTTTATATATTGACTTTTATTTTCAAATTAAAAAAACTGGAAAAAAAAAGGGTGTCTATTTACTTTTGTCAACACTGTACATGACAGCATTTACTGTTGAAAACTTTTTTAATAATTTCGTTATTACTCAGCCTCCTCACTTGTTAATAGTGTGTGTGTGTGTGTACTGTTTAGATTTTGTGAGCTAATTTGTCTTTCGTCTTTTTATATCTTGTATTTTGCATTTAAAAAATACAATTACGAGAAGTAAAACTTTTAAAGTTTATTTGTCTTTATTGAAAATGTTAATTATTGACTATATAAGTAAAAAAAAAAAAAAAATTACTTCCATTTGAAGTTACTAGACTCCTATATTTACTACTATTACTCCTTGGAATAAGTTAGAGTAGTTTGTATAGTTTTTGTCATAGTAGTTAAATACTATCGACCATGACAGAATTTGAAAAACGCTGTTAATTTAAAAATGGAGGCACTGCTCGATAATTAACTTACTTGATTAGGTTAAGTAAATGAGTGAACGTTAAATGAATGTCCTGGGTACGTAGTAATTGTAAGGTGCTATACGTCGGGTATGACGGTCAACATTTATTGAAGAAACGCTAATTGATGCGTTTGAATTCTTACTCGAAATGCTGGAGATTAATTTCTTTTTCGCTTCTTGGAGGAAATCCATTAAAGGCCTTGAAAATGAATGGCAATAAAAATTGGGCGAATATATTTATCGTATATTTTATAAGTCTTTTTCGTATAATTCACTTTTATCCTTGTCGTATTTTACTTTTGGTTTTGTTAATTCGCTTCTTTTTTATTTGTATACTTGAAATAAATTCTGCGGGAATTACAACATTATTTTCATTTATTCAAACGTACGACGAGCCGAAATAGATAAGTTTGATAAGCGACATAACTGGCTCTTATTTGTATGATATTTGCTTCTTTCTATTAATTCCAACTTCTTTTTTTCTTATTAAAGCGGGATGTTATTCGCCGTGTTCTTTCTTTATTTTTTTTTTTAACCGAGTTTTGTTTAATTAATCTCGGTTTGGATTAATTTTGCTTGCTTAAAAGGGAGCGCTTTGATACGCTCGAGTACGCGACTGTGTATGATATATATTTGTATTGATACGACACTCGTGCATACTTTTACTTAGTTATTTGTCATATTCCGTAAATATTGACTAAATACTTTGTTAAAATTAAAATTAACTTCTTTTAAATGATTTTAATAGTCGTGTCTTTCAAACGCTGTATTTTAGTTTTGAAGATTTTTTTTAGGTTGAGTGTAGTTGTACGTATGAGTCTGTTTCAACGTCCACCATTTTTGAAGTGTGGGTTCTGTACTAGTTACGGAAATGAGGCTAATTAGAATCTAGTCTCGGATATCGATAAAATGCATTGTAAAAATTACTGTTGTTTTAACATTACTTTATTGGCAGTTTTAAGTGCTAGGATTTTACCATTAATATTATGATGCACAATATTTCATTTAGTTAATATTGGCTTCCATAATGCGGCGATTTAACGGTGGTTTTAACAGTGACCGTATTTTTAAAAATTATTCCTATATTGTCATATCAACATGGAAATAAATGCTCGTATTTTCACTGCTTAACGTTTTATTCGACAAAGCAGGCCCCACCTTGAGTTTCCCGAGTTGTGCGCCACGAAACTTCTTGAGAATGAAAAAAAAATTGAAATTTGAAAACTTGTGGGGATAATGGAAATTTCAAATGAAACAAAGCATTCTCCATTTATTACGTCCATACGTAAACTAATCGCGCAGTTTGAAGTTACGTGGTTTATTAGGGGAGCGGGGGGGAAGAACTGCACGTTGAACCGTGCCAGACGAAAATACTCGAGTGCCACGAAACAAGAACAGATAGCATTGCGGTGCCTTGAGCCAGAAAAGTTTACGAACCAGTGAGGTACGGTACAGTTTTTATTACTGTTATTGTAAGTATATTAGAAAAACTAATTTTTACTGCTACTGCTGAAACAAAAGTCACGTAACAGGTATTGTACCGCAGATTTAACGGTATTGTGCTGTTATTTCGGCAATAATGTTCAGTCATATTTTAACAGTCACGAAGTCGCTGTAAAGGAAAAAACATTTATGGTTGATATTAAAAGGGTGTCCCAGAAGTCTTGGAGGGGTTTTATCTGGTTATAACTTTTTGATTTGGGGATCAAATAAAAAAAGGTTTGTAACACTTGAAAATAAACTTATTGAGATTTTAATTACAAATTTAATATCTTGTGAAAATCTTCATTTTTATTGCGTAAATCTAAAATCACATTAGCGTACGTTATCCGACTCCGGTGATCTTGTGGTTTAATTTCTTGAGCAATTTGGATTTTGTTCCGGTAAAGATTGATATCCTCTTTTAAAATTCGATGTAAGGAACTTCTTGAAATGCTTAATTCCTGACTGCGTCGTCGGACTGATGTGGATTTTCCTCAACGCTTTCACGTATCATCTCAACCAGAGTTGGACTTCGGCTTGTCCGAGGACGCCCAGTCCGTGGTTCGTCTCCCTGACCCCTTCCCATACGAAATTTAGCGACGTACCGTCGAATAGCTCCATCAAATGTGTTGAATTTTAATGGAAAAGCTCTTTAAGCGGCAACGATGGAAGAGTTGTTTGTCAAATAAAGTTCCACAATAGCCACTCTTTGTTGCACTGTCCAGGATTCCATTTTCATTAATCGCAGCAAGGGTACTTTAATTGAAAAATAAAAATAAATAAATTAATAAAAAAGTTATAGCCAAATAAAACCCCTCCAAGACTTCTGGGACACCCTGCATTCTGAGGAAGGTCAAGCTTTTTACTCCACTTTAGATCTACAGTTTAACGTGGAATCCGAACCACGCCCCACGAACAGCCCAGGGTACCCATTTATCTACCAACTACTTTATTGTGTGGAAGGATGAACAGCTGGATTTTGCTACGCGCCGGCTGCCGTCACCGGGTCTCGAACCCGGGGCCGATGGATTCGTGTGTGTGTATATACATATATATACAGTGTGTCCGTAAAGTCATGGTGGGATTTTAAATAGCTATATTATTGCAACGAAACATGATAATGAGATGAAACAATGCCAAATTGAAGAACAACTCTCAAAGTTGTATCTTGTAGTTAGTCTAGGCTAAGCTTAACCTTTATCTCGTAGTTAGTCTAGGCTGTCCACATGCCTATGTTGAACATGAGCGTAATAGCCCGAAAGTTAATGTGTGGTGTGCTCTAGCATGAGATCGAGTGATTGGCCCATTTTTCTTCGCGGAACCCACTGTGACGTCACACAACTACCTCGCTATGTTGGACCATTTTGCAGTACCCCAATTTATTGACAATAATGTCATCTTTCAGCAAGATGGTGCTCCTCCGCACTATGCCAACGTTGTTCGAGAATTCCTTAATGAAAAATTTCCACAGAGATGGATAGGAAGAGGAGGATGGAAGCCATGGCCTCCACGCTCTCCGGACCTGACACCTTTGGACTTTTATTTGTGGGGTTACGTCAAGCAAAGCGTGTACAGTGTACCCATTAGGGATATTCATCACTCGCACGAGCGAATCACGGAAGCTATCGCATCCGTCACTCCTGATGTTCTTGGGCGTGTGTGGCTGGAATTGAATCACCGCCTAGATGTCTGCAGGGCTACCAGAGGAGCCCATATCGAACTACGTTAAATAAAGTTATTCTTTTAGAGTTGTTCTTCAATTTGCCTTTTTTTCATCTCATTATCATGTTTCGTTGCAATAATATAGCTATTTAAAATCTCACCATGACTTTACGGACACACACTATATATATATATAATATATATATATATATATATATATATATATATATATATATATATATATATATATATATACTGTATATATATATATATATATTATATATATATATATTATATATATATATATATATATATATATATATAGCGTTTAGTTTGCTTTTCGAGTGCATATTTTAGCACAGTAATATTTTTAATGTATTAGCTACCGATTCAATTTGTAATATAAAAAATTGCAGTTCACTAACTTATCCATACTGACTTCGATTCACCTACTACTCTAAGTGCTACGTCTTGACCGATGTAGTAACACCGCTTCCCGTCATCAGCGAAGTTAAGTGACATTGGTTCTAGATAGTAATTGGAGGGGAGACCGTCCTTTGTTCAGATTATGTAGTGACTCGGTAGTTCGGATCTCCCATAAAGTCGTAGGTCCACTTCGTCTTATGACCTTGGATGTTGAGAAAGAGTCTAAACAACCCATTCAAACGACAATATTGCAGGAACTGTTTTAATAACAGTTATTTACTGTTAATATAACAGTGAGCTTGTCAACATGAAAATTTACGGTTTGCCCGCTTAATCCTCAAACTCCCAACGGGGTCCATATGGACCCCAGTAGGTCTTTATGAAGCTGCAGATTTTTAAATAATTTACTGAAGAGCCTGTGGTTGCATGACTTTGTATGTTTTATTGAGTTGTTTTGACATAGTATGTATTAATAAATGCATTTGTTTTTTATTACCATGGGGGTCCATATGTACCCCTACCTAATTATATATATATATATATATATATATATATATATATATATATATATAATATATATATATATATATATTATTACTTTTGAAAGATGATGCAATATTGGACTAAAATTTCGTCATCATAACGTTGCGCAATCAGGAAGGTGAGCGAGTGTACAAAGAAAGGTAGGTTGCACTTACTATGAATGAATTTGAACGTTTTTTAGGTCTTCTAATACTTACTGGTGTTTACAAATCAAATAATGAGCCAATCTGTGAGCTATGGCGTACAAATAATAGCCGACCAGTATTCTCCAAAACCATGTCGAGAAACGGGTTTCAAATGTTGTCAAGGGTTTTACGATTTGATGATGCGTCGAGACGACGTCAGCGAAGGTCCACTGATAAAATGTCTCCTATTAGACAGGTATTTCAAGAATGGGTAGATAATTTACAAATGTGTTATATTCCTAGTGACAATTTTACTATTGATGAGCAATTGGTTACATTTCGGGGAAGATGTCCTTTCAGACAATATATTCCCAGTAAACCGGGAAAATATGGTTTGAAATTTTGGGTTTGCTGTGACAGCCCAACATCTTACGTTTCTAACATTCAATTATATACTGGCAGAGAGGTAGGCCAAGAGAGGGAACAGAATCAAGCAGCAAGAGTAGTGATGGACATGGTGAAAGGAATGGAAAAAAGTGGTCGAAATGTAACATGTGATAACTTTTTCACTTCATTAGATTTAGGGAAAAAATTGAAGCAAATGGACTTAACATTATTAGGAACCATAAGAAAGAATAGGAAAGAAATTCCAACTCAATTTCTCACAACCAAAGGACGCCAAACATTCTTCTATGTTTGCTTTCCACACAGATGGAAATTTAGTCTCATACACACCAAAAAAGGGAAAAGTTGTAACATTGCTTAGCACCACTCACGACCAGCCCAAGATTGATACAACACGTCATGACAAAAAGCCCATTATGATTTTAGATTACAATCGGACCAAAGGTGGCATTGACATAGATGATCAAATGGTCCGGAAGTATTCAACCAAGCGAAAATGCAGATGGCCCATGGTGGTATTTTATAACATGCTTGATATCAGCGCTCTAAATAGCTTCATCATTTGGATGCATGTAAATAAAAATTACAAAAATGGAAAAAGTCACAAAAGGCGACTTTTTCTAGTTGAACTAGGCAATCAGCCAATAAATAATGAAACTAAAGTAGCACCACAATGTCCTCCTTCCAATACAGGAAATGAATATGATACACCAAATCCTAGTACTTCAGTAGACTCAAGGAAACGGGGACGATGCACGTTTTGTCCACGAACTAGTGATAAAAAATCTCGGGACAAGTGCGTAAAGCGTCAGAAGTTTGCTTGTGCTAATCACATCTCAAAAGTATGTCATAATTGCATATAGGTTGATGTACTGTACAATGAATGATTATATATATACAGTGCCCGCGAAAAGTATCCGATCACTCAAGAAAATACAATATTTTCCCTTGATATTCAGAGACACGTAATTCACTTTCTATTTGTTCTAGCGACATCTGGTAACTTTGAGGTTGCTCGCTGATATGAGAGCTATCCAACGCATTCTCAAATTAGTGTTCTGGTAGCCTTCGTTGCGGGTGGCTGTGTCTCAAATTTGTCAGATTTCACTGTTTGTGTAAATTTCTTGATTTTTTTTTTTTTTACAGAAAGTGGTGTAAATAAAATTTATATATAATGTGTGCTAAAAAACAACTTAAGAGTGATTGTCGAGGTGCTATTGTTGCTTTGCATGCATGTGGGAAATCACAGAGACAGATAGCTAAGGAATTAAACATATCCCAAAGTACCGTTAATTTATGGGTTTCACGGGCTAAGAACAATGGTGGCCTAACCACGCCAGTCCCTAAAAAACGATCTGGCAGACCGAGAAAAACAAATTCGCGAACAGACAAACTTATGAAACGTTTAGTATTGAAAAACCCAACAATAACTGCGAAAGAAATAAAATTTAATATGAATAATTTGTTATCTGGTGTTTCTGAACGAACTATCCAGGAGCGGCTCCAAAAAGAACTCGGATTACCATCTCGCCATGCTGCTAAGAAACCGTTCATTAATGAAAAAATGCGTAAAAAACGTGTCGCATTTTGTAAAAAATACATTCATTGGACTGTTGATGACTGGAAGAAGGTTTTATTTAGCGATGAGTCGACATTTTTGACATTCAGAAGTTGTCCAAAAAAGGTTCGCCGGCCTATTGGCTCAAATAGGATGGACCCTAAATACACCCTAAAGACAATGAAACACCCTCCAAGTGTGATGGTTTGGGGTTGTTTCGGTTACTATGGGCGTGGAAACTTATATTTTCTTCCGAAGAACACAACTATGAATGGTGCACGGTATTTAGCAATGCTACAGGATAAACTTCCAATGGCAATGGCAATCCAAAGGACAAAAACATACATGCATGATGGTGCACCATGTCACAGGGCCAAAATAGTGACAAAATGGATTACTGACAATAAATTTGATATTTTGGATTGGCCTGGTAATAGTCCAGATCTCAATCCGATAGAAAATCTGTGGCTAATAATAAAAAATAAGGTTGAATGCCACGACACTGGCTCAGTCGAAAAATTACAAGAGGCCATCAAAAAGGTATGGTGCAAGGAAATATCAGTGGAAGTTTGTCAAAACTTGATTAAATCCATGCCAAAACGTCTAGAACAAGTCATCCAAACCAAAGGACAGATGACAAAATACTAATATAAGGTTAGTATACATTTAAACATTGTTTTTTATGTAAAAAATACAAATTTCAAGGGTGATCGGATACTTTTCGCGGGCACTGTATATATATATATATATATATGTGTATATATAATTTCACCAAAATTGTTAGTTCTATATTACAAAGGATTTTTGTATTTTTTCATTTTTTTTTTGTATCTGTAATAGGACCCATTTAAACTTTTTTTTTTTTTTAACTTGCAAACTGCATGTAAGGGCTTCTTTTCGGTTATAATGTATTATATGTTAATATGTATAATTAATGTTTATTGCATCCTTTATTACATTTCCGACTTTGGGGTCCAAATGTACCCCCGTGGTAAAAATTGTTTGAAAATTTTCTGGGAGTTAGAGGATTAAATTAACACACTGGATTACTACTTACATGTTTCGCATCAAAACTCTATCCTACCCTCGCATCTGCCAGGCGGCCGGAAGTCCAGAGTGTTCACAGTACTAATTTGATGAATTAACAATTACTGTAAATATACTGGTTAGTCATTTTTAAACCACATGTATTTTCCCTGTTAGAATAGCAGTGCACCTATGATTTGAAGATTTGCAGTTTTTATCTTTTAAATTAACAGTTTATCTGCTGTTACTGCGCAGTTTTAGTTTGCAATCACTGTTTGAACAAGTATATACTACTAAAGTAGTAGGGGACTGCATCATTCAAATTAATTTTTGGGGGTGTCCGTTACATGGGCATTGTAAACCAATTAAAATAACGGTATTGTTAAACTGTGTGATAAAAATGTTGGATCAGTGAAAGAAAGCCACCCCCAGCCTTCTTTAGTTAGCTTTATAAGGCTAACTAACGGAAATATAACGACCTAACCTAACCAATCGTCAAGGGCGTACAGTTGATCTAACGATTGGTTAGGTTAGGTCGTGATATTTTCGTTAGTTAGCCTTATAAAGCTAACTAAAGAAGGCTGGGGGTGGTTTTCTTTCATTGATCCAAAATGTTAATACTAAAACAACAGCAAAATCCACTCTTGTATTTTATCTAATTAAAATTTCGTAATATATTTTCCTTTTTTTTAACTGGAAAATACTGTTGTTGCAAATGGTGGTCAATTACTGTTCATTTAAATTCTTTTTACAGTGTTGACGTAGTAATGGATCATAAAACATTTGTTGCTAGGTTTCTCGCCGGTTGTATTATTATTAATACCTGCCGAAACATTTTTGATTCGAGGCAGGCGATGCTTCCCGAGCGTTACTCAAGAATCCTTGAGCTCTAATTATGGTCTTGTTCGCCGTTCAATCCAGACGGCAGACGTACAGGGACCCCTTTAAAGGTGATTCATCTTCCCAGCGCTTACCTAGTCATTTGTAGTGTAATTCCAAACAGGACACTTGCCCGTTATTTGGCCCGAGGGAAGTAAAAAAAAAATATATTTACCAGTCCACATTTATTGGGAAGGGAGGTGAGAATCGTTCAGGTGATGTGCAAAGTCATGAAAAAAAGAGATCGGCGAAAAAATACTTTATAGAAATATAGGAAAATTAGTTAGTAGTAGTTTTAGGGGTTTTATGTCCTCCACCAAATACATTTGGAGGGGTCATACTGATTTGCACTTGTCCGTTCATCCGTCTTTTCGTTACATTTTCATGTCCAGACTGACTTTTGAACCGCTTAACATAAAACGATGAAACTCCACACACACACACACACACACACACACACACACACACACACACGGATCATCACAAGATGAAGTATTATGAGCAAGAATCAGGTTTCTGCATCAAAGGTCAAAGTTAAAAATAGAGGTTGAAGGTCAAATGGAGTTTTATCGTGTTCAGGCTATAATTTTTGAACCCTTCAATATAAATTAATGAAACCACACACACACACACACCACACACACACACACACACACACATGGATCATCACAAGATTTGGAGTTCCTGTATCAAAGGTCAAGTTCACAGAGTTCAAAGGTCAGATGTAGGTCCACGCCATAACTTTTGAACTAATCATAAACAGATGAAAATAAACACGCGCAAGACGAAGCGTTTTGGGCACGGCTGACGTCCCCGCATTAAAAGTCAGTACGTTCTTTATATAGTTTCCATTTGGCCGCTAAATTCCCTATCACAGAAATAGACCATTCAGATCATGTCTGTAAAGAACTTGGTATTTTCGGATAATCCTAAGCTTGTTCGCAGAATCCCAGTACATATTACGCAAATGCGATAAACAGCTGTATCAAGTCTAAATACACATTCGAAGTTATTGACGCCATGCATTGATCATTGATGCAAGTGTGTTTGCATTAAACACATTATATTTATACAGGGTGTCCATAAATGTTTACCCTGAAAACAGTATGCGCTCATGTTTTAATGACGAATTTTACATCCGTAATCTTTTTACAGGTGATCTCGTACACGCATAGAGTTTCTGTGCTGGTGTGTTTCGTCTACCGCATTCGCCACTAGGGGCGCTGTAGTAGCTGTTCAGTTAAGATGGCGTCTGTGACAGAGAAGGCACAATGTGTTGTGTGGCTTGCAGAAACAAAGTCTCCTGTCAGTGTTCAGCGAAGGTTCAGAACAAAGTATGGAAAGAATCCACCTGATTTGAAGTTAATTAAGTCGTGGATGAAAATGTTCTTGGAAACTGGAAACGTGGAAAAGGGAAAGAGCAGTGGTAGACCATCAGTTTCCGATGGGACGGTGGAAACACTGAGAACACTGTTTCCGCAACTGTGTACCTGGATATGCTCACCAATTACGCCATCCCCCAGCTGCAGGACAGGCAGCCAACTGTCATCTTCCAACAAGATGGGGCACCCCCTCATTGGGCGCATGTTGTTCGTGAAACTCTCGACGCAACATTTCCAAATCGATGGATTGGCAGGGACGGGCCAATCCCATGGCCCCCAAGATCACCAGACATTACCCCGCTGGATTTCTTTCTCTGGGGTCATGTTAAAGATTTGGTTTATGCAACAGTTGTTCCAGATATCAGGACATTGCGAGAACGCATTACGGATGCAATTGCAACAGTTAACCTACAAATGTTGGAAAATGTGTGGCGTGAGTGTGAATACCGTTTAGACATTTTACGTGCCACTAGGGGTGCACATGTGGAAACTTATTAAGTTCATTAACTATGTAACAAAACTTTGTATGTTTATCTACTTATGATTAAAACTGTGTTTGAATACGAGTGTTTATTTAAAAGTTATAGCATGCTTTAATCAGGGTAATCATTTATGGACACCCTATCCCTATATATTAAATTCGGAGGTTTAAAAAGTCTTTGTGTTCGATCGATTTTGTCGTTCCCCGGTCGGTGTTATTGGATGGGCCGTTGCAATTGAGAATACTGAGGATGTGGCCCTGGGTACCATTGTGGTTGGAGAGGTAATGGTGGGTGGTATTGGACGGGTGGATCGTTACGCGTGTTGATGTGCATATATCTGCGAAGTCCGGGCTTTTCTCGTTAAGAGTGACAGTTGTTCTTTTGTCATTCTTATTCTTATTTCTTCTTTGTATACTCTTAATGTGAAAATAAGGGCATTCCATATTGAAGCATTTAGTTTCATGAATTGAATGTCTGCACCAGAATGAAAGTAGTAACAGCCCTATCCATATTGGCAAATTCCGTTCCTCATCAGGTGAAACGTTTTTTAGCATCACTATACGCGCGTCCGAAGTCATATTTACACGATCCTATTTTGTCGTATTCGCATATGATCCATCTTTGAGATTCATAATGAGTCCCGTGATATTAAATTGCTTTTTTTTGTTCGAGCATTACTTCTTCCCTACTCAGTGTTTTTCCATCTTTGGTGTACTTTCGTTTTTATTTGTAATGTTGCTATCTAGTGAAGGGGATATTTCTTCGTCTAAAGTTTCTTCTGCACCCTAGCGTGTTCCTCTCGGTGTCCCGAAACCCATTGTCATTGTGTCGGCGTTTTCTGCCGTTTCATGACTTTCTATCGAGGAACTTCTTACGACTTTCTGTTGTTTTCCACGCACTTAACGCGAACGAAGCCATAAAGGTCACTGATTTTGTTATTCGTTCTATTCATCATTTGTCTATTCTTTTTTAATAAGTTTGCGCATTCATAGTGTTTAAATGTATTGCGCAGAATGCATTTTAAGCTAGTGGTCTGGTCCGCTTCATTTTCACACTTGCGGGGCTGGTAAGCGGCGGCGTATTCCATTAAATATAGTCTCTCTCTATTCATCTTTCTGGATTTAAAAGCAGTTTATATATTTTTCATAATTTTTGCCATAGTTTTCCCCTTTTTTTCTTCTTCCCTTTCTGCTTTTCTAATTTATTCTGCAAAATCTGATCCTTCTCGGTTTTATGACCCTTTTCCTCCTTACTCGTATATGTAGTCCGTATATATATATATATATATATGTATATGATACACACAGACCGTGCATGGAACAAGGAACTCTTCTGGGATAATTAAATCCACTATAGTCCGAATAAGTAATGGTAAATGACAAATACCATAGTTTTTCTTTTTCATGATGCAAGCCCGACGTGGGCAACGGGTCTCTCGCAAAGAGGTCCCATAAATATAGCTTCCCTCACCAGCTATCTGCAAAGCAGACAGGATCCAGCTTTTGGACATGGATCTAGGGTTTAAAGCAGCCTAGCCCCACTACATTTAGAACCTTAATATAAGTAAAAGACTCGTTGCATTCACGTCGGATTGAATAAATCAAAGAAAAAGGGGGTAACTATTATATTTTTAGCCAAAACCAAAACAAACCTCAACTGGCAGAATTGAGCGTCCACTTTTCAAGGCACATAACATGTCCGTTTCATGATGGGAATGAACTCAGAATGGTTCCCTGAGTTTTTTATGATACACACAGATCGTGCATGGAACAAGGAACTCTTCTGGGATAATTAAATCTACTATAGTGGATTTAATTATCCCAGAAGAGTTCCTTGTTCCATGCACGGTCTGTGTGTATCATAAAAAACTCAGGGAACCATTCTAAGTTCGTTCCCATATATATATACAGGGTGTCCGAGAATTATCTGTACAATTTTTGGCTGTTATTAAAAGTGAACCATGAAGTGTAGAAATTCCAGTGTTGTCCCATTTTACAGAGAATCTCATTAAGTTTTTTCTGATACCACGTTTTGACAAGTTTTTTTAGAAATTCCAGTGTGTCCGAACATTATCTGTACAATTCATCTTTTAATAAAATTCTTGATAACACACGTAAAATTCTTAAACAAGATTATTTAGAATCTGTATTTTCAAAAGTTTCTTTTATTAAAGTAACGTTGTTACAAACATTCGATATGTGCACCATTAGTGATTCGCAAAACATCCAATCGATACTCCAAATGTTGCCATGTACGCTGCAGCATATCCACATCAATTCGCTCAATAGCAGCTGTGATTCTTGCTTTTAAATCATCAATGTCTGTCACCCGCGTACATTTCTAAAAAACTTGTCAAAACGTGGTATCAGAAAAAACTTAATGAGATTCTCTGTAAAATGGGACAACACTGGAATTTCTACACTTCATGGTTCACTTTTAATAACAGCCAAAAATTGTACAGATAATTCTCGGACACCCTGTATATATGTAATATGCACCGATTTTGCTAAAGCCTTCGATAAAAGTGATCATGGAATTATAGCACAAGCTTAAGCATACAGAAATTATTGGAAAGTTGGGACGAGGGATATTTAATTTTCTGACTCAAAGAACACGCACCGTGGAAGTAAATGGAGTTAAATCTGAAATCTCAAGTTGTCAGCTTGTCTCACACGGTACAGTATTAGTTCCTTCCCTCAATGTTTATCGTAATGATTGCGGACATTGATACAGATATTAATGACAGTGTCGTATCATGCTTCGCGAATGACAAAGCTATACGAGGAAATATCGAATAGGGGTGACGAAGAAAAATTACAAAACAACATTGAAACATTATTCTAGTGGGTGGAAGACAACAGTACGACGATCAACGAAGAAAAATTCAAGTTTATAAGATAAGGTAACGAAAGGGGGCTACAAAAGAAAGGATACAAAACAGTATAAGACAATCGGATAACCCTAAACCCGCAGGTCAGGGATTTTCGAGTAATAATGTCATCGGATGTAGAATTCAGAGAAGACAACAACGTTAAAGTTATAACAGCTAGAGATATGATGGGAATTATCTGGAGGAGCTTCCGTAGTAGAAAAGTAAACATCATGTTAATAGTATGGGAGAGTTTAGTCCTGTCCGTAAGTGAGTATTGCTCAGTACTCAGAAGCCCATACAGAAAACTAGATCCTGCAAACATGGAAGTTATACAAAGGATTTTTACGTCTAAGATAGAGGAAACGGAAGATGAAAACTACTGGTCTCGATTACAAACCCTGAAATTATCCTCCGAGAGAGAAAACGTGAGCGATACGCAATAATATACACGTAGAAAATACTCTCGGGAGGTGTCTCAAACTTTAAAAATGAAATAGAAACACTGGAATGATAGAGGCAAATTTTATATTGTCTCAGCTGGGATGGGAAAGGGGCCTCAAAACTCTTTAACGTGCTGCCGAAAGAACTGAGGAACCTCCAGCGCACCAACCTGAATAATTTTGAGAACTAACTGGACAGGTTCTTGAGCAAAGTTCCTGACCAACCATGCACGGCTGGCTACGAGGGCAGGAGGAAAATGGAAACTAACTCTCTCCTCCAAATCCCACAAATGAGATGGGTTGCTGCAGAGGGGTCGACCACAGGTTGATCCTGAGCAGTCTCGTTCGAAAGTATCAAGTAAGACAAGTAAGATATACTGTACATAGAACTTTTTATATTAAAAATTATCAACATTTTATATACACACATTTTTCATTTTCGCGATACCACCTTTTATAGCAATGCAGTGAAGGTAGATTTTTTAATTTCACACACACACACACACACACACACTTTCGAAACGCCTTGCGAATTTAAGAAACTCCAGATTTCGTTAGCTACAGTTGCCCCTAAATATGGTAAGCTAAACCTGACTGATTGGGTGTTTGTAACCATATTCCTAGTTTAGTGTTCCCTTTTTACAGAACTTAGCATAAAAATGGTATTTATTTCGATAAATATGGGAATGAAGGATGGTTCGCTGAACATGCAATGCTTTGATAATGACTGGAGGCTTTTTATGTATACAGATTATGGAGATGTACATAATTCATTTAATGAAATATTCCCCTATAGAGAATATTAAGAGGGCGTTTTATTTCATTTATGGCGGTTCTTACGGGCCTTTATATAGGAAAATATCTGATCTTGGATAAGGATGTTGGCAACGTAAAAAGTATAAATTGGATGTCTTTTATTGAACCTGGAGGAAGTAATGGATCGCTTGATTTGTCTTATTGAAGATTAATATCAAGGGAGTAGCAATGATGATGATGTTCGGGATTGCTTAAACTCCTTCGTGATGGCAAAGGTCTAGTGACGAAGGGGATCTATGGCTTTATTCGTGAAATCCGAACCATTTACGGGTCGCTATATCATCCGAACGCTCCAGAGAACTATCCCCCTCCATTTGCTGAATTGATCCAACCTCGCTTAACCTCACTGATTTAACATTAGGTGAGGAAGATTTTCAAGTATATTCGGGACTTACAAATAGACATTAAGCATTTTACTCAGCATTAGATTCCGCGCTTTATCAAACTCACTCAACCGTTCTCCTTCTTTAAGGTTTTGAAGGAAATTGAAGCAGAAGTTGACGTCATGGAGCGAAGCAGTGAAAAACGAAGGAGAAAATTTTTGAGAAAAAAAAAAGGAGGCAAATATAAACTAATAATATAAATGAGAACTAATAATATAAATGAGAGCATTCTCGGTTGTTATGAAAGCGGAAAAGTAAATCTTAAATCTTATATTAGTTGCTTCACTCACTCAAGCGAGAATATTGCGAGGAAGATTTCATAAATTTCAGAATAAGCCTCATTATTATTAATATTGTTGTTGATGGTTGTTGAGCATTCGAAATATTTTCTTCATATACTTTTAACTTGTGGTATTTTTCTCCATATATTCTCAGCACGATCAAAATAGGCAAACTGGGACAATTATTGAAGATTTTTTAGGGCGCAAATGACTTGTATTCACTGAAAAAAGTGGATGATAACTTAACAGTAAATGACTGTTATTTGTAACAGTATTTCTCCATTAAAAAAAAAAAACGAAATTGCATTTTGAAATATGAATTGCAGAGAATGTTTATCTCAACTGGATTTTTTTTTTTTTTTTTTTTGTCAATTATTATCATTAGTGCTAGAAAGAAAATGTTAATTTAACAGGCTTATTTTGTCAACATTACGAACGATATCCTTAAAAATGATTTTTAAATTTTCGTTCTACAGTTCTCCGCTATTTTAATAGCATATGTTCCAACAGTGACTGTAAACTAAAATTGAGCAGTAACGGTAGATTTACCAATTTAGAACTAATATGAAAATTAAAACTAAATTTTCAGATCATGGGTTCATTCAAAAACGTATAGCTTAAAAATGACTGTAAGCAGTATATTTATAGTAATTGTTAATAAACCAAATTCGTACTGTTAATTTAGAAGGACAAACGGTAAACTTTCGTGCTGACACCCTCATTGTTATTTTAGCAGTCAATAAGTGTTCTTAAAACGGTGCCCGTATCTTTTACACTTACAGTAATAGTTGAATCAGTAATTTTAATTTAGAGACTGTATTACAATTTTTTTTTTATTTAAAAGTGGAATCTCTATCTCGTGAACTCAAATATTACTGTACTGAAATGTGTACTCAAAAGAGTACTTAACGCTACTGCGCGCACAACGTAGGTTTATTCGTGTACAGTTCACAATAGTATCACATACCTCTACTACTATGAATTTTACACGGACATATTTTATAAAGCACCTGGATCACCTGAAGATCAGGGCCCCCAGCCTTCTTTAGTTAGCTTTATAAGGCTAACTAACGAAAATATCACGACCTAACCAGTCGTCAAGGGCGTACAGTTGACCTTGTTAGCCTTATAAGGCTAACTAGAGAAGGCTGGGGGCCCTGATCTTCGGGTGATCCAAGTACCTTCCACTCCAGATATTTAGTTTTTAATTAAGTAAAATAAAAATTTATTGTTACAAATGATATTGAGATCGAAATCTATCTATTAATAAAAAAAAACTTTGCGCGGTTTTGAGCGGAGTAACAAATTTCTCTTTCGCTCAGTCGCCTGTTATGATTGGCTGACTCGCGTAAAGTGGGTGGAGCTAATGTCTCTCGCTCAGTCGCCCGTTAAGGTCAGATCTATCAAGATGAGCGGCCGAAGGCGCGGCTTGTATTAGAAAAAATAAATATGGAGTAATTTTTTTTTTTTTTTTTGTTATACGTCAGCGGGCGCAGCGAAACTCGCGCATTACGTTTTCTATGAATCCGATCACCTAATTTTTCTAATTTTAAAGCTAGGATTGGTACAGTTTTGAAACCGGTCTTAATTCGGGAGGTGAATATTACGTTGGAGTGAAGATTCTAGAACCGCGATGAACACTCATCCACTCTACCCAAATATCGACACTAATAATAATTTTTGCTTTTACAGCGACTGTTAAAATACGATGGAATAGTCTCATTCGGAACTATGGTACAATACTGTTAAATTTACAATTTATTGGTTAAAATAACTGTACTTGACTATTGCTTTAACAGTAAAATCAAAAATTAATTTTATTGGTGCAGTTAAAATAATGCTCTATTAATGAGGCCTATTTTATTGAATGAAACGTATAGTAGTAAAAATATAGGCATTTAACACCAACGTAATAAAAAAAATTTAAAAGTTCACTGTTAAAACCATTGTTACATCCGAATAAAGGAGTATAATAAATTGTCTATCGTAGAATTAGCAGTAAAAATCTTGGCATCCAGAACTACCAGTGAAATATTGTTCAAACAACGGTATCTTTTTACAGTTTTGTTTGTTGCAGTCGCAACAGCCCGCAGTATTTGTATTACTGTTGAACTCAATCACACGGGCTGAAGGCCCCGTGTGTTTTAGTTTTAAGTATTTTCGTTCGAACTGTGAAAATTTTCATACCATGAAGTTAAGTTGGTGATAATGAGTAAACGTAACTTTATTAGTAATGCCCCGTCTTCTACTTTCTATTAAATTTCAGTACTGTATAAAAATCAGAATTGGCGACGTCTTGTTTTGGGAGCTTTTTTAAATTTGAAGTTTTCCGTTATCAAAAAGTGGAAGGCTCGGGTTTCACTCAGAATTCGGTTGGTTCACTCTTTTTGACGGACTTCTCTAACTATCTGAAACCCATTCGCGGTAAGGTTTTGTTCTATCAATGAAATGGGAGAACGCCCATTGTCCTAGGCCCTTTGACGTAATTGGAGTTAGTTGTATGGTAAAATAGAACATAGTGAAATATGGATAAATAAAATTCTTGCAAAATACCAGTAATAATGACCCAGAGAATGGATACCCATTAAGAATAAAGCAAATAATGTTATTTCTGTACGGTGTAATTGTTCCTGCAATGCTAAAACATTTCCAAAATAATAAAGTATCGCTGAAGATGTTGTTTTAAGGGTTTCATTTTAATATTTTATGACGATTTATATTTGTATTTTATTTGCTTGACGAGAATTTTCCGACAAATATTTTGAGGCCGGGACTGGGTAAAACTGCTTCGCGGGCCGGATGCGGCCCGCGGGCTACCAGTTGGCCATCCCAGTAGCTCTTTAATTTATGTAATACTCCACCAGTAATAAGTTTACTCTATATAAGTCCTAGCAAAATAGAGTTACTCCGGTTATTGAATAAAGTCCCATTTCGTTCAGAACACCTTTTTCACTGAGGTATATATTCGCGCTTTTTAAAAATCTACCTGGCAGTCGGTGAATGTGTAAAGTATACAGCAAGAATGAGGAGAAATGGTTCCATTCTCATATATATCACACACAATTGGTTTGTGTAATTAGTATTTTGGTTCTATTTTTGAAAGAAGTGAAAGTTACGAAGTTTTATGCCAAACGTCCTCACAAGTATGTGACAAAAAGGAATTGTAATAGCGAAATGTTTGCACAAACACTCCCCCCATTGCGTTTTATTAAGATGAAATTGTAATAATCATTCGAAATTAGCATTTGTGTTGCTTGAAATTAAAATAAGACTATTTGGTAGCATTGATTTTAAAAGACTAATCGGAATTACTCTCTTATATCTAAATTCTAACACACCAAATTAATAAAACATATTTCCAAGTGATTAATGTGAGTTTAGTTCGGAAAAAATTATGCTTTTTGAATTACACTATTTTTATTGGTTTATTAATGCGTTGGAATATATTAGGAGCGACCATTTTCCGAATGTATGGTAATATGAGGTTTAGGATTCACGTAAGAAGTTTATTCATATTTGCCTTTACTTTGGAAAAAGTCGAATATTTTGATAATAATATAATAATTAATAATAATAATAATAATATATAATAATAAAAGTTCATGTGTTGTACTTTGTAATTTGCGTTTGGGACTTTGTATTGGGTGCAAAGATAAGTACATTCTAGAAGCGTATATATGTACGTGGTTTCTGTATGATCTCTCGAGAGACACGGCCAACAAACATTGCCTTTGTATGGCCTGCAATGAATTATTTTCTTTAACGCGGGCATTACGTAAGATTTTTCCGGTGTATGCACTCGTATTACTTTGCATTTTGAATTAAATTATTGATTGAGTTTCCCCTCGCAATGCGCGAAAACCAAATGCATTAGAAGAAAGAGGGAGAGTAGAAAGTGGAAATGATGTTTCACGGTTGATATGCCTAAAAGTGTGCCACTCGTAATTGATAATTACTCGAATTAGTGGATTAATTGATTAAACATATACGCATGATTGCATTAGTTTTTATTGAAAACATTTTAAACTGTTGCTGGGGCAACGTTTAAAGTGCCAAGATAGTGAGTGAATAGAAACAAATGAATAAAGCGAAGCGAGGAAAATCCTAAAGTTTCCGCGAAAAAAAACCCCGGGAGAAATTAAAAAAAAAAGTTAATGACAGCATTGAATAACGTAGCAAATTACTTTGAATTACGTTGCAAAATTATGTAATTAAAAACACTAAATTTGATCGTCTCAGTTATATATATATATATATATATACACACACACCTTTGGTAAGCTTCCGCCCGAATTGTTCATTCTGACGAAGGTCAAGCTTTTCACTCCACCTTAGACCTACAGTTTAACGCGGAATCCGAACCACGCCCCACCAAGCAGCCCAGCGTTTTAACCACTAGGCTACCCAGGGTATCCATTTATCTACCAATCACTTTCTTTATTTGTGTGGAAGGATGAACAGCTGGGTTTTGCTGCGCGCCGCCTGCCGTCACCGGGTCTCGATCCCGGGGCCGATAGATTCGTAATCAGCGACGCTAACCACTGCACCACCGAGGCGCATATATATATATATTATTATATATATATATATATATATATATATATATAATATGAAAATTATTACAATTATTAAAATATGTTAAAAGCTTTAGTTTTCCTATTGCTAAATTGAGGTATCCCAGAAACAACAAAAAACGAAATTAATATTGAAATGTATCATTATAAGCTTCTACGACAAATTTTTTCTCTCCTTTTAACCACATTTTGTATATTTGATAGTTTGAAATGATATTATTGCCACTTGCACAATGTTTTGTTCGCCTTTTGTTTCTTGATGATCCATTTCATTGATCAGAGTTCTTGGAAATTGATATTTTATTCTCTTCATATACAAATATTTGATTAAATATTAACTCTGTTCATGTTCTACAGGGAGCGTCACGCAAAAATAATTCTTTTCTTTAAATTGTAATATTTTAACGTGAGGGGAATTCGTTGAGTTTGACGCACTCGCTATATCGTTTTGATATACAAGGCTATGCTGTTATACAATTATACGGTACTCATTTATTGGATTAGAACTCTCCTTTTGTTTGGGGGTGGGGGATATTTCCTCGCGGGTCCTCTTCTTTACGAGTTCAGTTTTGTCTCCAGATGATGTAGCGACCCGCGGTTCAGATCTCAGGTACGGTTGTAGATCCCACCCACCTCTCCGTCAAACGGAGACCAAACTGTTCGTTGATTAATTAAGAATTCTTTGCTTAAACGCCATACCAATTCGTTTTAGAGAAATCTTTAAATTTATTTAGTATCATATATTACATTAGTACATTTTAGTATTAGTTTGTGGATTAATCTTAATAGGTAATAAAGCGATGCGAGTCTTCTTCTGCCAGTGAAAATGTACGAGAATGTATGATAAAAATTCATTAGAATGCTTAAGAAAGTTTAATAATAACAGTCGGTCAAGAGGGCCGGAAACCGGCAAATCGCGCAGTCTAACTATCGCGACTCGCCGCGTTTAACTCCAGGATTATTAATACCAGCACTATCGGGGTTCGAACCCCCGACCTCAGTTTCTTCACTTCGCCTATAGGGAAACGTCGTTGTTATCCGCTGGGCTACTACGGACGCTGATAAGAAAATTGAATTGTTTCGTATTTTTTTCATGCAGGTTTTCAGATATGCAATAATTCATAGTTCATGAGCAGTGTTCGTGATGATAAAGTGGACAACGGTATTGGTTCCAAAAGTTATATATAGATAATCCGAAGATTCTTATCCCCAATTACTGGATATTTTTATTCTAACACGGAGAAAGTTTTTAGAAAGAGATGTTTTAAATGGACAAATATTTGTACGTATAATACTCATTTAAGATGCCTCCTATCGCCATTGCAATTTATTCTCAATTGACTAATCCTAATTATTAGGTCTCGTGCGAATAATCATTGGTTATGGTATATAACTTGCTTGGTAAAGGATAAGTATTCCACGCCCAAGATCCGCAAGTTTGATACCGGTAGACCCCATTATAGAGCATTAAATCTTGGATAGCAGTAAGCGGACATGAACAGATTTTTCGGAAGACCGTTAAAATGTCGTCCCTGTGAATATGAATCAAATTTTGACTTGATTGGTGTCACCGCCTTAAAAAGAATATGGCAGGTTCGATAAAATATCACGCTAATTGATTTATAGTTTATATTTATTATATATATATTTATTTTATATATATATATATATATATATATATATATATATATATGTGTGTGTGTGTGTGTGTCACCAAGTGGATTAATTATTGTCTCACTAATAATAATCTAAAAGATCGAATTGCCAGTGTTCATATTCTGCATGATTTCCTTCTTTCTGATTATAGTCCGTTAGAATTATTAATTAATTTTACTAACTCGTGTGAAACACGACCTAACAAGAACTCAATAGGTAAGAATAATGCGTTAATATGCGTTCATCTGTTGCGTTAATATGCAACAGAGAATAGAATACAGGGTGTACATAAAGTCAGGATCTATTTTTGTGAAGCACTTGGAAATTATATGGAATTCAATCATAAAATGATAAAGTGGTAACATTTATTAAATAATTAAGAGTAGGATTCGACGTGACGCCCATCAGTATCCCTGCACAGCTCAAATCGTTCCGCAGCATTTCTAAACACATTCTGGAGCATTTGCGGGGTTATGTTATCTGCAGCAGTTCGTATACGTGTACGTAAGTTTTCAAGACTCGCAATCTTCGTCTGATAGACGTGCGATTTGATAAAGCCCCATGCAAAGAAATCTGAAGGGGTTAAATCTGGTGATCTCGCTGGCCAAGGTCTGTTGCTTCCGCGTCCGATCCAGCGATTTGGAAAACGTCCATTTAGATAATCCTGAACAATTTTGGCATAGTGACAAGGAGCACCATCATGTTGATAGACGACGGTACTAACAATCCTATCCCCAATCAGCTGAGGTTCAAGGAATTGCTGCAACATGTCCAGATAAATAAGCCCCGTAACTGTAGCTTCAGCAAAGAAAAAAGGACCATAAACCTTAGATTTTGTTAAACCCATCCAGACATGAACTTTATTTAGGTGAGTCTCTTTCCCAATTTTGGACGAAATCATTCGGTCTTTCATCTGCCCAAATTCGACAGTTATGGCGATTTACTTTTCCACACGTATGGAAAGTGGCTTCATCACTAAAGAGAATGTTGTCCATTAAATTATCACTCCAGATTTGTTCTACGAGATCAGCACACACAGCACTCCGTCGAGGGAAATCTTCCTCATGTAAATCATGTAAAACCTGCAAATGATAGCTTTTCTTCTGCAAATTAACTTTCAGAATTTTGTGCACAGATGACGTCGGGAGGCCGAGTCTGTGTGATGCAGCACGAACGGACGTACGTGGCTCCTCAATGATAATTCCGCGTACTGCATTCACGGTAAGATCTGACATACACGGTCGTCCTGATCTTGCTTCATCATTTACAGATCCCGTTCGTTTAAATTTGTTCACCAATTTTCGTATTGTCTTGTCTATTGGCCCCGGCTTATGAAATCTCCTTCTAAACTTCTCTCTGATGTCATTGTATTTCTTTCCCTCGATTCGCCAAATTACTATTGCCACACGCTCTTCTGTATTCATTCTAAGGGCTTCTGAAAAGAAAAATATAAAAAAATAATTATTTCACAAAAATAGATCCTGACTTTATGTACACCCTGTATAAAGACAGAACAGGTCGCCTCTTTAATAATTTATAAATTTTGCATCTTGCCTGTAGCAATCTTTTTTCAAATGATTCTCACTGTGAACTCATAGATTAGGTATTATAATAATTTAGTATCCCTTTTAAGAGAAGCAGGAAGGTCCCTGATTAAATCTTATAGCTATCATATACTAAGATTATTCTTGGATGGAATGATTTTATTGCCTCTCTGAAGTGGGAATTGAAAGACGCCTACGATTTATGGTGCTTTCGTGGTAGCTCCAAACTAGAACCGGTTTACATGAATGTGTGTAGAAGTAAGGGTCAGTATAAAGCCGCCATAAGGCGGTGTAAACAGTAAGAAGATTCTATTCGAGCATCAAAACCCTGTGAGGCTAACATAAATAATGGTGATGATGAGGATAAATTTTAGAAATTCGTTAAGAATGAAACGGGTGTCAAAAATGCCCTCCTACCAACAATTGATGGCATGTCGGGGAGGAAGAAATTGCAAGGTTGTGGAAAAACCACTATTCAAACATTCTTAATAGTGTAAAAAGGGAAGAGTGGGTGTGCTCGGGGAAAGTACTTTGATATCAGTTTCTGAAGTTAAGCGTTTAATTAAAGAGTTAGACTGGTTCTGCTTCAAGGGTAGATGACATATCGAATGAGCACTTGAAATATGCCAGTAACGTTTGTCTGTGTATCTCATTGCGCTTTTCAGCAGGGTTGGCACCAAAGCGGGTAACCCACATTTGCCCACCCGGGTTTTTAAAAACCACTTGAAAAAAACCTAGTTTTTTTTGCCCATGTTAGTGGGGTTTTTTCAGATATTATTTTCATCATAACATTTCTGCCAAAATTAAAATCCTCTGTTCACTAAAAGTGAAAGAGTGGGGTAACATTTCATGGTTACTCATACATATGTAGTTAATAATAATAATAATAATAATAATAGTGACCAGTATTGGATTATCATTGTGTATTTTGGGATGTTATTTCTGAGGGTTTAATGTTAGCAAATTTAACTAACGGTACAGAAATCAGATGAGGGAAAGTGACAACAAAGCTTACTTTTAGTTGAATACAGTATTAGTTGTTTTTAAGAAAAGAAATACCTGTATGTTTTCACCTCAATAATTCTGTACTTTAATTTAACCTCCACTAAGTTTCTGGCATTTTCTTATATTTTCTTAGTTTGAATATTCTGTATTATTTCATTTATGCACATTGGTATTTTAATTTTTTTAATAAACTTATATACAGTACTATGTGTTCAAGTGTTTTATATTAAAAAATCTTTGAGTTTCATGTTTCTGTCCGCGTGGTATAGCTCGAAACCTATGGGTTTCTCGACCTATGTTTATACTATCCGAATGTTTTGGTTCCTCCCGCGGGGTGAGGCAAGGCTCCTTGCTCTTCTCTGCTGTTTAATGTGTATATTGATGGATTAATTAATGAGGCAATAGTTGGATGTTGTATAGATAACAAGAAGATAAATAACTTAACATATGCCGATGATATGGTGCTAGTAAGTCCTTCTGTTAAAGGTCTGGATTGTCTGCTAAAAGTCTGCGAATTATATTCGGCAGAAACCTGATATTCTTTTTAATGTTACAAAAACTAAGGTTACGCAATTCCATCCCAAAAGCTCTAATCAGCCAACTGATATTAGTTTCAAAATGAGAAGTGAAGCAATAGAGGAAGTACAAGAATTTAGGTATTTAGGTCAAATTATCACCAGCTCCTGGGGTGTTGATTCGGATGTAAGAAAACAATATCGAAGCCTCTGTGCTAAAGTGAATATGACTGTAAGGAACTTCCGGTTCTGTACGAGTGAAGCTAAAGATACTCTTTTCGCACTTTATGCACTAATATATATGGACAGCAACTCTGGGACAATTATAAAAAAGGTTTGGCAAAACCCTAAATTTGTTATACAACAGATCTTTCAGACTCCTACATAAATTACCCCCGTGATGCTCAGCTCCGCAAATGTCTGCTAAGCACACTGGCTCGAGATTCCCGGAGGTAACACGACGCGCTCAATACAGTTTAATACAAAAAATTAAAAAATCAGCCAACCCGATTATCGAAGCTACTCATCAGTCCTGCCATATGTCTTTTAAGCTATGGAATTCATGGTATGAAAACGTATGTCTGTAGCTCCACTTACCATCGACATCACTATTTTTCATTAATTGTATTTCTATCCTCAGTATTTGAATTTTGATTGTATTCTATTGTCACTGTGTATTATTAATATTTGTCATATGGACTAATGGTGTGCCAATAAACATTTTTATTGTCATATACCTATATATGTCTTTAGTGAACAGTCCGAAAATTGATGCGAACTTTCTGTATAAGTTGTACATTGACGTCGTTGTCCTCGGTAACTTTTCGTAAGTATTATTTTATTTACGGTACGATTCAAGTTTTTGTATATTTTTAGGAAGATTATTCAATGCGTAGCTAATGTGTGCAATTTAAAAATCGAAGGTGACGTATTTTTTGTAGTTAAAGATATTTTGAAGCCCCTTTTTTTGGTTGGTTTGTTATGGGTGTTCAAAAGTGAGGTACCTATCTATATCAGAGCATCACTACTGTAGTACTTCATTTTGATAATTATAATATTGGTGAAAATACTTAATTTTAGTGATTTAAAAGTTTATGGCCAAACCGCGTATTGACGGTTTTCTATATAGTTTGATTACAAGGTGACATATATATATATATATATATATATATATATATATATATATATATATATATATATATATATATATATATATTAGTGGCGTGTAGTCAGGATAAGCGGGGCATGCGCCGCCTACCCAGTTAAAGGTCAAATTACAAAACGTCACTATATTACTAGTAATCGAAAACTAATATAAAGTTATGATGCTTGTATAATGTATATATTTGCAGCTTCCGCTTACCCTGTGGACACATCCACGATCCACCGCACGCCACTGATAATATATATATATATATATATATATATATATATATATTATATATATATATATATATATATATATATATATATATATATATATATACTATATATCCACAGTATAAAGTTATTAAAATGTAAGATTAATGTTTTTAGTGATAAAGAAAAGAAAATTTTAAGACGAGACAATGTATTTACTATTTACCTATTCCATGACTTTTTCTCACTGAGAAACTCAAGGTTCCCCCCACCCCCCCCCCCCCCCCCCCGAAATCCCCAAAGAAGTTTCATATGAGAGAAGACATTATAAAGGTCAACATCAAATTACGTTAATGCCGTAATCATAATTGGCTTCGTTTAGAATTTAAAATAATTTTACTCTACTTTAAATAAATTATCGTCATATGTATTTAATAACTGTACTTACAGACTTACGGTGGTTGGTCTTCTTAATAATTTTCTACCTTAAAAACACGAAACACTGCCATTTCCTCACTTTTTACTCTACCTATGATTTACCACTTTTTTCTACTTTGCCCAGTTTAGACTGTTTTCTTATTTTTTAGATATAGCTTCTTACAGTAGCATATTACTCGTTTGTTCTGAGGCCAAAGAAAAGTAAAAAGTTTTTTTTTTTGGTGAAAGGGTTTGTTTTTTTTCGTTTTTTTTTCCCGTTTTTTTTTTTAGTTCAAAATTGATTTACATAGAAAATAAGTGTATATATATATATATATATATATATATATATATATATATATATATATATATATATACACAATTTATTTGTTAGAGGTTGTACCTATAAGAAAAAGAAAATTCTGTATGTGTAGTTTGCTTAAAATGAATATTCTTCTATTAGGCCCTAGGCCTATATTTCACATACAAAATATATACCATATAAGTATATAACCAATAAAACAATTGCTAAATGTTATAAAAGCAGCAAAACAAAAAAAACCCTGCTTTTTTTTAATTAAAATTATAAAAAGAAATTATATTAATTAAATTTAAGCCATGGCCATAGAACAGAATTTGTCAATTAATTTTCTTTGTGGTCCTCGGTTTGTGTCCTGGTTATAACAACATTTTCACCAACACTCAAATTATGAGCGAAATTGCGTTCGTTTTGCATCTTTTCGTTTTATATCAGATGAAAGAGAGCCTTTTTTACTTCTATATTAGGTTAGGTTAGTTGAACTCGCTGTTACATTTATAGAATTAGAACGTAAAAACGAAGCGCAATCGAAAAGTCCGTTTTCGGCCAAACGAAACGAGAGAATACTAACGCATTTTGTCGCAAACGCTATAGTACCATTTCTTTATCTCTCCAAGATCCGTTACTCCCATCCCATCTCCCCCACCCCTTATTTTTAGTGTTTTCGTAATGTGGCCAATATTATTTTACCCGAAATCAACATATAAAATCTCTCGAATGAAAACGAAACTTTAAAAACTTTGCAAAAAGACAAGAAAAACGTTTGATTTCGATTTTTTGTAGGAAATGTCAAAGTTTACCTTTATTATAAAGTAAATCCCATAATCATTGTGTATGGGTTTATTCGCGGCGGTGCGTATAAATATCCGACAATGGTCAAGATCCGAACCGCGAACAACCGCGGTAGGCGCGGTCTGCCTATTAGTGATCTCTGACTTGATGATATCTTTAATAGTTAGGAGCGATCAAGAGACGGGAAATTAGGCCATATTCAAAATCCCAACCATAGCATCATAGGCAGTATAAAAATATTTATTGATATTTAATTAGTGTAGTTAAAAATTAAACTAATTAAGTATTTTTAATCATTAACTCGAGCTAAGGTTAAAAACAAAAATGATTTCTTGGGGTCGGTCTTTTTTGGGGGAAAACACACACACACACCCATATATATATATATATATATATATATATATATATATATATATATATATACACGCAAACTTAGAATGGTCCTCTGAGAAACTTATATGTTAAACACACCGTGCATGGAACAAGGAACTCTTCTGGGAAATTACATCCACTATAGTTCGAATAAGTAATGATAAATGACAAATACTATAGTTTTTTCTTTTTCATGATGGAAAGTCCAACGTGGGCACCGGGTTACTCGCAAGAGGCCCCAAAATATAGCTTCACTCACCAGCTATCTGCAAAGCAGATAGGATGCAGCTTTGGGACAGGATCTAGGGTTGCCCACGTTGGGCTTTCCATCATGAAAAGGAAAAAACTATAGTATTTGTCATTTATCATTACTTATTCGAACAATAGTGGATGTAATTTCCCAGAAGAGTTCCTTGTTCCATGCACGGTCTGTGTTTAACACACACCACACACACACATATATATATATATATATATATATATATATATATATATATTATATATATATATATTACGGTCAAAGTGTGTAACCAGTCATTTCGCGTAATGGTTGAAACTTTTAGTCATTTCGCGAAATGGCTGTTTCACTTGGTCATTTCATAATTGGTAAAAAACGTTGATTGCTATTGGCGTTACTTCGGGATTTATGCATGTTTGCACAAATATTGGAGCAATTTGGGCGATAACCTTGGTTTTGCTTCCGCCCGAATTGTTCATTCTGACGAAGGTCAAGCTTGTCACTCCACCTTAGACCTACAGTTTAACGTGGAATCCGAACCACGCTCCACCAGCAGCCCAGCGTCTTAACCACTAGGCTACCCAGGGTACCCATTTATCTACCAAGTACCAACCAATTTTTTGTGTGGAATGATGAACAGCTGGGTTTTGCTGCGTGCCGCCTGCCATCACTTGGGTCTCGATCCCGGGGCTGATGGATTTGCAGTCAGCGACGCTAACCACTATACCATTGAGTATATATATATATATATATATATATCTATATATATATGTGTGTGTGTGTGTGTGTGTGTGTGTGTGTGTAGAAGTTGCAGTATATATTAAATTAAATTTAATAACATGTATGTAGCTTTGTTTTAAGTTATTTCGAAAGCATCTGTTGAAGTTAGAGGCAACTTTTTTTACTTGAAACTTAATTACATTTGGGATTCCCGATTGTAGGGTCAAGTTCATAAAGTTATTGGCTTAAAATCTATGAATGTTTGAGGGTGGAGCTTCGATGCTCGTGCATGGTTGGACATGAACAGTGATGAGACGTTGGAAATTTTCACGCATGGCCTCCCGAAATGCGCGCAGTGAGGGAAGTCTAAATTTTGTTTGGTATGGAAAGCATCTTGCGTACAATGCATTAGAGAGGGGGTTGGGGGTGGGTTATATCTCTCGTTTATTTATTTTTTTTCCTTAATGTCATTTAGTTCAGTTTAACCTCGAGTATCGTTCGGTTTCTTAAGAATTTCAGCTTTCACTCGAAAGAGTTTGCCGCTGTTTTTGTAAGACGACGAATCTTTGTTTTTTCGTTATCATAAGAATTGTCGTCGCACGTTCATCGAAATAATCCTTAATTAACTTCTGGAGGAGAAAACATCAATTACACTCCACTGCAAATTTATAGTATACACAGACTATGGATTTTACATTGGACAAAGTTTACGTGTGTAACTTTATTAGCGCATAAACTGGTAGTTAAACACACACACACACACACACACACACACACACACACACGAAATGGCCCCTAGTGTGCTCACTATAAAAATTTCATATGTTCTTTGTGGTTCGGAACCCACGTAAAATTGTAGGTCCCCTCCGCCACCACGGAGGACATGTACAATACACAATTACGAACACAGTTAGGTAGACCAGCCATGAGTGGATCCTAGGGTCTTTCTTTGTTGGTCTGAAACATTATAGCATTATAACTTATTTTGAAATCCTCCAAGTTGAATAGCGCCCAACAACATTTCGCATTAAATTTATAAAGCTTTTTTGACTTAATTTTCTTTCATTCATTACTTTGTAATTTGTTTAACGCTTAAAATTTTCTTTGATTACATTTTCAGTGTGAATAAAGTGAGAATTAGACATGAATAGTTTATGCGTTATACTTAACATTTATAATTTGTATATATTCTTTATACAATGGAGATTTGACGTAAAACAGCTTTATATATATATTATATATATATATATATATATATATATTTTTATAATGGGTTTATTAAATATTTGTTATAGAGAGAGAAATTAAGAGATTCCAGTGAAAGTGAAATGGGTTATTCAGCCAAGTGCAGTAGGTGACCCACTTTCTGTTTTTCCAAGGACACCCCCTATCGTGCCGGGGAGGGGTGTAAAGGGGGTATTTTAAATTGAGGGGTTAATGGGGTAGCAAAATCCTTGGATAAGAATGGAAACAATTATGATAATGATACATTTTTAAAGTAATTTATCTATTCTTATTTGAAAGCGTCGTTTTATGTTATTGAATTAGTTGGTTCGTCGTTTCGCTTTTCAGTCGGTTATCGATTTCGCAAGATTTAACGTCTCTTGCTCGTGGCCTTTGATGTATGAGAGTGTTGTTTGATTATTTGTCGAGTAGTTAAAATGCTGCAGTCCTCTTAAATTAAAACGTTGGAAAGTGTGTGTGTGTTATCTTTGCAAAACTGCAGCATTCGCATATGTGATAAAGGCTGTAACTGCTATAACTGACTGCTAACATTGACTTTTACACACACACACACACACACACACATATATACAGTATATATATAAAGTTTATTTGTTGGTTATGTTATTATAAAACTTAATCGATCGCCTGACCCCTAAAATTATGTTAGAGGAAAACTTTTAAGGTAGTTTAATGGAATTGATAAAATTAATTTGGCATCATTCCTCCGAATGTTGGTCAAGGTTTGCCATGGAAAGAAAGGGAGAGTGTGTGTGTGTGTGTGTGTGTGTGTGTGTGTGTGTGTGTGTGAGTAAACAGAAAAATAGAAAGATTAGTAAAGAAAAAAAAAGAATTGTCATGTAGAACGAAGAGATGATGAATTCACACTCAAATACAAACTGTTTACTATTTAACAAAAGCGATATTAAAAAACAAACAATAACGGTCCTTCCCAAGTACTTTAGAATGTATTTCAACTTACAGGGGTTGGAACGCACTGTAAGTAAAATACTCGAGCGGATTGTCTTTATTTAATTTCTAGTACACACACACACACACACACACACACACACACACACACACAATTAACCCTTTCAGTACGACCTATACAAATTGGTAGCATTTCAAATACACGCATTCATAACTTAACACTACAAAGAATTCTGGCCTTAAAGGGTTAACCGTAATATATACAGGAGTTAGACAGAATAATGGAAACACTCATTTTCGGTGCTGTAATTTCTGATATCATTAATGGCGTTATGTACTTTATTAAATTAATATGCAATTGCATATAATATTGAGAATATCTTCTATTTTAATATGTTCATATTGGTTTTTAATGTTCTTGTAGAATAAATAAAAATATGGCGCTTTGAAAATTTTACTGACTGAAAGGGGCATGATAGTAGGAGCCCGTTTGGTTGATGTCTCAATATTAAAAGTCGCGTGATCGTCCCTGCACCTTGAGGAACAGTCCCATAGTTATGAATACATGGAAAGAAATTAAAAAAAATACACATAAGTACAGAATTGTTCCCATTATTCTCCCCAACTCCAAAATTCATTAGAACTTTGGTACTGGTTGGTGTTAAAATAGGCTTTACTACAGTTCCCATAACGTAGTTATGACTGACACTCGTCTTTGCGGACTATTGTTAAATTTTGAACAAAAAAGTTTTGATGCAACGTCTTTGATTGATTCTTCACAGCTCATAATTATCATATAAGGTTCTTCTGTCGCATTCTGTCAGTGTTGCTTTACGCTCACTATATTCCTTATTTTATGGTATTTTATTATTATTTTTGCGTGTATTCATAACCTTGAGGACTGTTCCTCGAATACAGGAGCAATTATGTGACTTATTACTGAAACACCAACCAAACCGGCTCCTGCTATCATGCCCCTTTCACAGTCAGTAACATTTTTTCCAAGCGCTATATTTTTATTTATTTTAAAAGAACATGAAAAAACCAATATGAACATATTAAAATAGAAGATGTTCTCAATATTATACGCAGTTACATATTAATTTAATAAAGTACATAACGCCATTAATGATATCAGAAAATACAGCACCGAAAATGCGAGCGTTTCCATTATTCTGTCCAACGCCTGTATGTATTTTATGCTTAATGTTACTGTACATAGAAGGTATCCACATCGAAATTTCCTCATAGGTTGCGAAGTATATATTTTAATAATTAATACATTGCTTTTAGTGCAATGCTTGCCCGTTGTATGATTGAAAAAGTCATAAAAGTGTAACGAGAAACGAAAACACGGGCTCAACTCTGCGTCGTGAGGTATCAGAAGTCACCGTCTTGATCCAACGAGCCACCCTGGAATCTAAAATGAAATTGTTCGAACTCGATCAAGTTTTAGAGGTGTTTGACCGTATTCCATTATAGGATCAAATGTAGAATTCGGACCCCAGCCTTCTTTAGTTAGCTTTATAAGGCTAACTAACGAAAATATCACGACCTAACCTAACCAATCGTTAGGTTAACTGTACGCCCTTGACGATTGGTTAGGTTAGGTCGTGATATTTTCGTTAGTTAGCCTTATAAAGCTAACTAAAGAAGGCTGGGGTCCGAATTCTACATTTGATCCCCATTATATTCCCTCTCCTTTATAAAGCGTATTACTGTTTTTAGTACAAGAAGTTAATGGTTAGACACGAAATATAAACTGACAAAAACAAATAGAAATCCATAGAGGTAGGTAGATATACGAATAGATGGGTCCACTGTAGTCTATACAGTTTTTAAACTTTTTAAGTGTTAATCTTTTAAAATTTTATTTGGGCGAAAAAAATTATATATATATATATATGTATGTATGTATGTATGTTTCCCATGTCCAATTTCTAAACGTTTCGGTAAAGCCTGAGGCTTAATTCAAATTAAACGATCCATACCCATTTTCCCCAAGGGTATGACAGGCTTTTGTGTAGATATACTTTTAGTATATACACCATTTTTAATGAGTATATCGGATCTACTCCCGTTATATCGAGGGTTATATATGTATGTATGTATGTATGTTTCCCATGTCCAATTTCTAAACGTTTCGGTAAAGCCTGAGGCTTAATTCAAATTAAACGATCCATACCCATTTTCCCCAAGGGTATGACAGGCTTTTGTGTAGATATACTTTTAGTATATACACCATTTTTAATGAGTATATCGGATCTACTCCCGTTATATCGAGGGTAACTTAAAGTTGCGTTTTCCACCTCTTCAAGGATGGCATTAAATATTTTTGACTGTGTAGTCTCATCCGCTACTGTACCTTCTGGCAAGGAGGACTTCCTGAGTGTACCGATATTCCTGCCTTATCGGCGACTTTGCTGATAACAAAGAATATATCCCACGAATATTTTGCATTTCTTCCAGTATGAATATAATGGTAGGAGAAAGGCGTAAGTTCATTTTGGTGATTTCCCATAGAAATCCAAATACATGAACCTGCGCACCCAGTTTTGCAAACCACTTAACTCGGTGGCTTAGCATTCCAGATACACAATTTGGCTTTTAATCAGGGCTTACGTAAGTTACATTATCCCGCGCACCAGCACACCACACTGTAATCCATCTTACCCTCCCCCCAAAACACCCACCGAAACGTAACTCCTTATCTCACCAATAAACTAGCCTGAATTAGGCCTATATATAGGTTTATCCATTTCCTTAGGCTAGGCCTACCACTCTGCCTCTAAGAATTTTCATATTAGCGATTATTCGCTTAAATACAATGCGCTTTTCTTTTGTTATCTTAATGTACTTCCCTTCCAGTGTTTCCGATCTGTACACACGTTATCGTCACTAATTATAATTTAACTTGATCTAATCCGAAAAACCTTGTTGATAGAATGTGTTCTCGACCAAATGTCAGTCCAAATATTTCGCCATATACAAGACTAAAAAAAAAATATTTACGTTTCTTTTGCAATTTTAAAAGGATTTTTTAGTACTAGAAATGCATTCAAAGTTCAAAACACATTAATTTTAGTATTCCGGAGATGTAATTTCAGCTGATTTATGAGCCTGCAAATACTCCCATATCAGCTTTGAAAAAAAGGCAAATATCAGCCGATATATCGTTTTCACTTATCGGTCAATTCTTATATCAGTACATTCCTTATATATATATATATATATATATATATATATATATATATATATATATATATATATATATATATATTATGGTGTCATAGGAAAAATAAAGATGCAAAAATTGGTCATAATTTTTTATTTTTTAAACTGTTCAAATTTAGAACGCTTGCACATTATGACACTCACCTCTTAATCCTTTTGACAGAGTTCTGCCAGATTTCTGGGTTTGTCACGATAAAAAAAAAGTATTTTAATATACCCCCTTAGAAAAAAACAAAAAAAAGTTTAGTCGAGCGATCGAGGAAGTTTAACGCTTGATGTGCTCTGTCAAGTGACTGCATAATCAGCCCATTTTTCTATGACCATTGTATTGTACCGTTACTGAATCAAAGTATGCTATTTTAATATGCTACGGACTTTTGTTCTTTCCCAACTAAGGGCCTATTGGAGTTGACATGAGGAATGCATTAAAACCTTTCCTCAGCGATGGGTGGGCCGTGGTGGCCCGATAGCATGGCCACTTAGATCATTCGACTAAACTTCTTTAGATTTTTATATAGAATGTTAAAACATGTTAAAACGTGTCAAAGAATCAGAAATTACATTGGATTCCCTCGAAAAGAGCATTTTCCTCTGCTCTAATGGAGTTCAAGCGTCGAATACCATTTGTAGTGTTGAATGATAGTTTTCACATGTAAATAAATATTCTAAAGATGAAGTTTGAAATTGTAATAGTGTGTGTGTGTGTGTGTGTTTAACTTCATAAATGACTCATTTTAATATTCTTAATAATAATAATTTTCCTTCTTTCCTTCCTACTTTGTTTTCGAAACTAAATTGTATAAAATATTAGCCAATTACATGTTATGTAATGCAGTTAAAGCGAATACAGTAGTTATTTCTAGACGGTTGAGGTAGTAGTGCTTTATGGATGACTGCGTGTGCGCACTCGCGCAGTTTGTGTGATGTGGTGTGCTCATTAAGTGCAGTATATTAAACTGGAATTGACATTAATATATTTTTTCTTAATGTAGTTTCTTACGCGCGCGCGAGCACACACACACACACACTGTTTATATATATATATATATATAAAACGGCAAAGGTCATGTGACGGAGGGAATGTACCTTTACGAACCACCTACGGGTCGCTGCATCATCTGAACGCAGAGGACGGTCACCCTATCCAGCGACTGAACAAACCCAATGTCGCTTAACCTCGCTGATCTAACGGAAAGCGGTGTTACGACGTGGTCACGACTAAGACCCAAGTTTTAATTGGAACATTTCTAGGAATATAAGTATCGAAGCAAAGATGCGTCTCAATAAAACAAAAAGATAATAAATTTACTCGCTGAATATTCGTATGGAGGTGAGAAAGTGGAAATTGAAAGAACGCCATATTACATTCACCCGAAGAAAATTTTTTGAAAAGAATATACACACGGAAGCGAAATATAAAATGAAATGAAATACAGCATATAACCTCCAGAGATATTAAGTCGCAATTGAAGGAAATGACGTAGTTTAAGTCGCGGTAACTGATTTAAAGAAATAAATCTGAAAAGCTTTTGTGGAATAAATATAAAGAAATCTCGCTTTAGATTAAATACTATCCTCCGAGTTCGAAAACAAATAACGAACAAGAGTTAGTGAATGCTCCGGTGATTCGAATGAAATCACTGAAATACTCTGGTGAACAGTCTGATTCAGTGTTCGTTTCACATAACCTCGAAATAATATATATATATATATATATAATATATATATATATATATATATATATGATCAAAAGTATTCGGACACCGCATGGTTTTGGGAAAAATGGTTTTATTATGGCATTTAGTAACCAGTAGGTCCACCCTTTGCTTTTATTACAGCGTCAACACGTCGAGGCATACTTTCCACCAGTTTTCGGTAAGTCTGTGCAGGAATGGCTCGCCATTCCTCTTGCGGAGCTGATGCAAGAGATGCAAGTGAAGCCGGGCGTGGTGTGCGGTTTCGTATCCGTCGCTCCAGTTCGTCCCACATGTGCTCGATTGGGTTGAGATCGGGGCTCTGAGCAGGCCAGTCTAACAAATCCACCTTATTTTCACGAAACCAGTCCTGCACACGCCTTGCAGTATGGCAGGGAGCTCGATCCTGTTGAAACAAACAATGGCCATCTCCGTAGTATTGCCACAGTGTAGGGAGGGCCGAATTGTCCAGAACGTCGAGATAAACGTCAGCGTTCATGGTAGTGGGTATAACAACCAACGGGCCGAGCCCTAGCCAGGAAAAACAACCCCATACCATGATGGACCCTCCACCGAACTTCACCGTTGGACGTACACAGTCAGGAAGAAGCCGTTCTCCGGGCTGTCGCCACACCCAAACACGCCCATCAGACTGGAAGAGTGAATACCGCGACTCGTCGCTCCAAAGAACAGTTTTCCAGTCCTCCACGGTCCAGGAACGACGGGAGACACACCAGGCCAAACGACGCGTGGCATTAACTTTTGTAATCAGTGGCTTGTGTACAGCTGCTCTACCATAATAAGCGAGTCTGTGCATCTCTCTGCGGATAGTTACAGTACTAACGGAGGTACCGGATGCTCTTCCTACCTCCTCAGCGATGGAAGCGGCAGAGGACGTGCGGGACTTCTTGACATGTCGTACCAGACTTCTTCTATCACGTTCCGTCAGTTTGCGTGGTCGTCCGGAACGTTTTTTCGCGTTAGTTGCACCGTCGTGCTTCCATCTCATGATAACATCCGCTACAGTCGACTTTGGTATATCCTGTTTGGCTGCAATGTTTCGTATAGAAACGTTACTTAAATAACATCCGATGACGAGTCCACGTTGGAACTCGGAGAGTTCACGTCCGCGCGGCATGGCTTCACAACAGTTACTGATAACTTAACAGAACACCTCAGCATTATAGTTTCGCCACGCTTTTTCCCAGCATACCTTTCGGCGAAGGTGATATTTGCAGAAATGCGGATTTTCCGGGGTGTCCGAATACTTTTGATCATATAGTGTGTATATATATTATATATATATATATATATATTATATATATATATATATATAATAATAATAATAATACCGGACTGTTCCATTCGCAATATTTGTGATTGATTTCGGTTGTAAGAACAGCGACGCAGAATTATATTTATGTCAAGATCAACACTTTTAATGAGGTTTACAAACTGATGTAATGAAACATTAATTAGGCACCCGCTAAATAGATTTGAAGGGACTACGCTGGATTGCGCTTGTCCGTTCGTCTCTTCGTCCGTCCTGGGGTCTCCTTTGCCTTCGTCCTCTCCCCTCCTCTCTCTACTTTTCCCGTTACTTCTTCCCTCCCGTCCTCGAGTGTCATTCCTTCTACGAGTTCTTCCTGCCCTTCTGGCCCCACCATAAAAGGGACTCGGTCATGAAAGACGTTCCTCCGTTCGACAGAGTCTGTCGGTGCCGAGGAACTCCCTACGAAATACCCGACCACCAGGGTGTCCAGGACGTCTCATGAAAACTTCCCCACTCGAACCGGACGTACCCGGCGCTGTTGTTCCGAAGGAAACCGGTGCCCCAACCTCGATCTCTCATGAGTTACTTCTTTATCTGATGCTGCTGTCGTGACGACTCCTGGTACGACTGTCCCAGGGGCCGGCGTTTCTGCCTCGGATTCGACAGGTGCGGCGTTCCCTGCCGTTTCCATGGGTTATACCGTGGAGAGCCCATCCCGGACACCGAAGAGCGCTTCACCCTCGCCCACACCAGTTTGGAGCTTTTTGGAGCCTGAGTGGTCCTTCAAGATCCGGAAATTTCCCGCTTCTTAACCTGATCCCTCCTCTTCCAGTCAGGTCTTAGAGTAAGCGGGAAAAGGTTCGTGCTCCGCCTAAGTTTCTCTCTCACAAGGGGGGCCTTGGGAGTCGTTCCAAGTAGGGTGTTCGCAGCCATCGTACGATGGAACTGTCATGGATTGAGAGCAAATTAGGACAGCAGGTTCTTTTATCTGAAGTTTCAGCATTGTGTTTGTGCAGAAGACGATGGTGGGAGGGGCCGCTCCTTCCCCTCCCAGGGTTTTCGTGTCATTCTTTTCTCCTCATCCCGCTGTGGGCTCATCATGTTCTCTCCAGATGGGTTGTTGTTTAGCTTTACCTGGAAAGGAGATAAGCGATATGTTTGTTGTACTTTCTTCCGAATGATCCAATATCTCGAGATGATTTAGTATGTTTAATTTACCAACTTCTACGTCCATTTCTTCTGCTCTGCGACCTTAATGCTCAATACCCCATCTGGGGTGATTTCTTGGCCAGCGCGAGGGGCACCTTGCTGTCGTCTCTGGTTGAAGATTTGGGCTTGAGAATTTTTACCACCGGTGAACGAACTCGCTTTCATGTACAGACTGGTGTCTTTACGATTATTGACGTGTCTCTTACACACTTAGATTAAATCTGCCATAATTTATCATTATGACATCAACCAGTTTCCCAATTGTCTCTTTTCGATTAGGAGCCAACTTTGTCCTCTTGTTCCTCGTTGGCGCCTGGACAAGGCTGATTGGTTACTTTTTATGGACTTTACGACAACGCCCTCAGCTGTGGAAGAATTTCCGTCTGTCGATGAAACTGTGGAAATGTTTTACTTCCACTTTATAAAGCAAGTCTTCAGTCTGGACCCCGAGCAACTGGATCATTTAGAGGACGCCCGGTTCCATGGTGGTCAGACGACTGCCGCATGGCTCGCCGGGCGATAAGGCCTGCGTGCAACCATTTTGTCATTCCAATGCGACCACTACCTGGTCCTCTTTCGTCAGGCAAGGGCTTGTGCCCATCTACTGATGGAAGAGTCTCGCCGTCGGTCGTCATTCATGGCGATGATAAGTTCCCGGACCCTTATGTACACTGTTTGAAATAGAGTTTGTGAGGCTTCCGGGAAATTTGCTTCAAGCCGTCGACCTGTTTTGAATGTGGGATGAGTGTTTGGCCCCGAACGTTATTCCATATGCGATACTCCATCATCTCTGTAAGTAATATTTATCATTCTTGCTTGATCGCTTTAACAGGGTTTGGCGAGAAGGTATCTCTCCCTCGGTTTGGAGGTTAGCTGCCATCCTCCTTTTTCCCAAGCCGGGAAGGGATCACTCGTATCCATTGAATTTTGATCTCGTAGCTTTGACCTCGTTCCTATGTAAACTTTTAGAGAAGATAGTAAACGTTTGGCTGGTGCAAAGGAGTGGTTCTGTCTCCCCTTCTCAGTGTGGTTTCTGGAGATTGCTCTCTACCACTAACACCCTGATCCGGTTGGAGTCGTCTATCTGCAAAGCCTTTTCCTTCAAGCAGTATTCTGTTTGTGTTTTTCGACATAGAGAAAGCCTACGATACTACTTCGAGGCATGGCATTTTAAAGCAGCTTTATGGCTTCGAAGCTCGCGGGCGTTTGTCTTTGTTTATTCAGGCATTTTTGTCGGGACGCGTGTTTCGTGTTCGGTGGGGTCCATCCTTTCCGCTCCCGTTGACTAGATGAAATGCATACTGCAGGGAAGCTCGTCCTTAGTGTCACTCTCTTTGCTGTTGCCATTAACTGATATATTGGCACTTCCACCCGGGGTCCCCAGCACGCTAAATATGTACGACTTATCGATCTCCTTTCCGTGACCGGGATGTCAGTGGTTGAGCGTCGCCTGCAGACTGCTCTGTTCTAGGTCTCTCGGTGGATCAATTTGCATGGCTTTGGTGTTTTTACTTAAAAAATTGGTAGACATGCACTTCTGCCGAGTCCGAGAAGTTCACCCGAACCTAGACCTTTTCCAGTATTGTCGCCGGATTCCACGCGTTGACGAGACACGATTCCTTGGACAGGTATTTGATAGGGGGCTAACCTGGTTTCCTCATCTCCGGTCCCTTAAGGTTTTTTACCCAACCACTGTTCTCCACTTATACTGTACTGGGTACTTATTACGTCAAAGCTTGAGTATGGCTGTGAGGCCTATTCTCGGTAACACTAGCTCGGTTTCAAAATTTGGATGTGGTTCACCACCCTGGTGTCCGCTTGTCTACGGGGCATATAGTCTTCATATCCCAAGTCTCTCGATTGCTACTCTAAATTTGCGTCTCCAATCGTTAATGGTTCAGTTAACGATTCAGTCCCCATTCATGGTCTGCGTTTCCTCTTCTTGGAGCATTCTTCCCCTCATGCGAACTAGACTCCAAATTTTACCATTGGCTCCAAGTCTGATATTCGCTTCAGATTTGCAGTCGTCTTTCCTACTTTTACCCGGAGTGGTAGCTTGCCTGCTATTTTATCGATTTTTACCACCGAGCTTTTCATCATTTTACTAGCGCTTTGTGTGCTAGTAAAATGATAGTAATGAATGATGTGCTAGTAAAATTTTTAGCGACTCCAAGAGCGCACCACAAGTCTTGGAGTCCATTCAGTAGTTCTGTACATTTTAAAGTGCTCCATTTACTTGGTCGTCGTTGCCTGCGGGTGAGGTTTTGTTGAGTTCTTGCCCACGTAGTTGTTGGGGAGAATGAGGATGCGGACCAGTTCGCAAGGTCCACCGCTTTCTGTCCATCTACTCCTGCTCTCCCATTTTTAATGGGAACTTTCTTCGGGGGATTTGGGCTGCAATCGGCGTCATCTGGCAGCAATGTTAGAATGTCATAGTTGGCTTCAACAAAATGAGTTAGCTCACGGACACGATCTCTCCCTGAAAGTGTCCCGTATGCCTTTTGTCTGCCTTCGAATTGTCCACACCCGTCTTATCCGCTTATTTTTAATGATGAGGGGCCCTCGACCCTACTGTGATGAATGCATTGTCCCCTTCACCGTGCGATACTTGCTGGTCGAGTGTCCTAGTCTTGACTCGCGACGGCATCATCTCGTAGTAACAGGGAGGGAACTGGCGATGGCTACCGCGCTAGTAGAACTTTAAAGTTTGGGGAGGAGTCTGGCCTCCTCCTCCTGTAATGTTTTTAAGTGCTTGTAACACTCGTCTGTTTTACTCGCATTCATTTCCTCTTTATGTCCGTTCATGCATTCATAGCATTCCTCTTTACTGCATTCATTTGCCATATCCATTTCGTAGAAATGTTAACGTTCTTTAGGACATTTTGTTTATTCTGTCAATTTCCTATGTTGCTATTCCAGAGGGATTAACCTTCACCATTCGTTGATTAAAGTTGCAATAAAGAGATTTTTGGTAGAAAATGATGGAAGGAATTATGAAGCCGAAGTCAGCATTGATTCAGAGCTGGAAGTATTTCCTGTTTCATGTTCTAGAACAGAAAAAGAATTTTAAAGAGCTTTAAAATTAAATGTTATACAGCTTAATCCGTTGTTTCAGCTAATGGTTGTTAGTTATGTACCAAAAGGAGCAGTACTAACCAGATTTGACCAACAAATGGAAGACAATTTAGATTTCTGCGAAGCAGAAATTTAATTATTTTCGTCCAGAGATTTTTGAAATTTTATTTGGTCAAGGCTACAGTGCTCGCTTTTCATCGGATCAGGATGAAATTTTCTAGATAACTTAGCCCTACATTGATCTCTGGAAGCTACTCTAACCAACTGAACAGCCCTTTTTATGATCTCAGGGCATCCTATCCAAGTGCGAAAAAAAATTCGGCAAAATTCGCCAAAAAATCAATCTTGAAATGTTGTCCGTATAGATTTAAGGTATGCTCCTCTACTTTCTGGAAAAAATATGGTATATCTCTACTGTGCGTTGTTTATGACGCATTTCTTTTCGTAGGAGAACTCTCACGCAACCTTTTTTTTCAATCATTACTCGTAGAACAATGTCTAATTTAACTATATGGGCGATCCATATGTCTTTAGAAAGTTCTTAAATACCTCTAAAAGGTAAATAGTCCGGTTGCACGGGGTGGAAACCCTACATTGTTTGTTATAAAGCAAATCTTGACATATTTTGAAAGCTTATACCACCCCATTCAAGAATGCATCGTGTGTACACCTGACCCCCACTTGGCTTTTTTAATATGGCCGGCGAAACTGAAAAATCCCATATCCTGGTCAATACTTGATGGATTTTGATGATTTGGTGTCATTTCTACGGGTTTTTAGGATGATGAGTCGATCTGGAGGGGTTGCAGATACTTTGGGAGTCGTTTTGACCCACATTCGTCAATACTCAAGGTCATTGGAGGTCAAACGCCCCCGGAAATAAGGAATATCCCATATCCCCGTCAGTCGTGGAGATATTTTGGTGATCTTACTGTCGTTTTTATGGTTTTGGGCGAGACTGAGTAGTTCTATAGGCACATGATAACAGTAGGATATTTTGCAACTCCATGGGTCAAGTCAAGGTCATTTGAGGTTAAAGTTTGGCCTTGAAATATGATTAATGCCACAGTTGACATCACTGTATTTGCTTTATTTCAGTGACAATTTCTACAATCTAGCTAACTGCTGAGCACTTAACATCTTTTCTGCAGATAAAACCAGATCATAATGCTTAAATGACATAACCCACATTATATGGATATGGATATTCGGATATAAACCACAATTTATGCTGAAGTGCAGGGCACATGCATTCTATGGAAGGTTGCAAAGCTACAAGTTATGACCTCGTAAGCAAAACAAAGCTCACACCTAGCTGGGGGATTGGCATTGACAACTTTGATGCAGTTATTCACATTAGGTAACCATTTATTGGGGGCAAATATCAAAAGACATGGTTGTGTCAGGATCGTCAGGATCATTAGTCTGCTCTTCGTTTGCGTTTTGGGTCAATGGATCGTTACAATCCAAGCCGCTGCCACATGCACAGAACATTGTGCAAGGGATTCCGCGTCCCATGCAGCCGCAGCGACTCCCCCTGCATGCTGATTGTGATTCACACCCACATCTGATTAGCTTCAGAACTTCATCTGGTGCTAAGCACACTCCTTCACCAACTGTTTTTGGGATGAGAACTCTGTTTGTTTCGTCTCTCTTCCACCCATAATGCACAGGATCAAGTGGTGGTGGGTCGCACTTTAGTGCATCGAGCCAGTTCGCCACAGTGTAGTGGGCTCTGAGCACATTTTGATGGAAAGCTTCAGTTGTTGGTGGTAGAGAACATAGTTTGGGTGCAGCAGTTCCCGACTTCCCCGTCTTCTGAGCCCATACTCGCTGACGACACTCAGTAAGAGATGAGGATTTCTTATCCCCATAGCATGCAACAATGAACGCTGTTGCCGCTTTCTCGATATGGTCAAAGCATGCATCAAGGGACCCCAGCTTGTCTAGCTTCCGACCCTTCTTGGCTGTGGCAATGGCAGTGGCTTTGCCGATGCCATGTATTGCTGCAACTGTGTCACAACCACTCAAAGCGTGTAGTTTGAGGATTTGTGGGATGATGTCTTTGTGCTGGGTTACAGTTGCTCAGATGTCCACTGATTTTCTGCCACGCACTGGAGACTCCATAATCATGGGACAGCCTAGTTTCTTAAATTCATAGAAGTGAGTCAGCATGGCAAACACGTCTGTGTCATCACAAATGATGGAGATGCGGGCATCATAATCTTTCTCAGCTTGTGCGATAGCGTGTTGTGTTATTATCACGTCAGCCTCTTCATGAGATGATGAGAGCTCCAATGCTGCTCGACTCCTGCCTCGCACAATAGAAGTCGGTATGGTCTGCCATCCTGCAAGCACTAGCTCATGGTCTTTCACTCACTGACTTTCAAACAAAAGAGACAGTGTTTTTTTAGGGTCATATACTGGGCCTTCACTGAGAACAGCACTACGTAGTCTTTTTGGCTCCACTGTAGGGGTATCACATTCTCTCTTTTTCATGAATACTGATAAATTCCGCTTGGACGCAAGTGGAAACGCAGTTCTTGTGACAACAAAGGATTTTTGCTCCATCTTCCAAGAGAAGCTCTAGTCTCGCTCGAACATCTGGCTGCCCTCTGATGTCGCTGCTCTCTATGATTTTCTGAATCCTCCCACAATTTGAAAGACCTTTCTGACCTCCAGGACAGTTACGCAGGAAATCCTTGAAGAAACATTCGCCTGCAGCTTTTGTAGAACCTGAAAAATAAGAATTTTGTTTATCCATTCTTCAGAATACAAATCGCATTGAAATAATTTATCCTCAGCAAATGAAAACTAAACAATACTTACCTGGTATATTCTCCATATTCAGCAGTCAAAAAACAATTTTGGAATCAGCACAACCAAGACGTCATCAAACCACCAGGTGGGCAGCACCATGAGCAATAATCTCAACAACCTGAAAAAAATAAGAGGAATAATTAGACATATTGGAATTCACCTTACCATGGGGAAAATAATCCCTGATTTCATTTTAAACCCTATAGAACTACTCAGTCTCGCCCAAAACCATAAAAACGACAGTAAGATCACCAAAATATCTCCACGACTGCCCGGGATATGGGATATTCCTTATTTCCGGGGCCGTTTGACCTCCAATGACCTTGAGTATTGACGAATGTGGGTCAAAACGACTCCCAAAGTATCTGCAACCCCTCCAGATCGACTCATTATCCTAAAAACCCGTAGAAATGACACCAAGATCATCAAAATCCATCAAGTATTGACCAGGATATGGGATTTTTCAGTTTCGCCGGCCATCTCGGAAAATTGCGGCCATATTGAAAAAGCCAAGCGGGGGTCAGGTGTACACCCGATGGATTCTTGAATGGGGTGATATAAGCTTTCAAAATATGTAAAAATTTGCTTTATAACAAACAATGCAGGGTTCCAGTAAAATCAGGGTCTGTGCTACCGGACTAAAACATAATTAAAAATAAAAATATTCGTTTACAAACCCGTCAGCTTCAATTATACGTTTTCTTGAAGTGGTAATGTGGAATATAAATAAAACTTATTAAAAAATAGAAATACAAAAAAAAAAAAAATAGAACAAAAGTTATGAGCAAATTCCTCTTTATAATATTGTTGTATGGACTATATATACAGTATATATATATAGTCTGCCAATAAACATTTCATATTCATATATATATATGTATGTATGTATGTATGTATGTATATATATATATATATATACACTATTTGAAAGCTCTTAAAAGGCTCTATGAGATATAATAATTTACAATTAGGGTAGTACTAAAATATTTTTCAAAAAGAAATTGTCATAAAATAAGAAATTCTTAACTTAGGACTTTGTTTTATATTGCTATATACAGAATGAACAGCTCTCTATATGGTAGAAATGTCATAGCTTGGAGCATTTTTTTTTTTTATGATATAATGAATATACAGTATTTTCGGTTAAACCTCATATTATATATATAAAAAAAAGGTAAAGTGCCCAGGCATCGACCCTCTAAGCAGAGGTGGGGAGTCGGAGTCGGGAGTCGGGGCTTTTTTGAAGAGTCGGGAGTCGGTAAAAACGACCGACTCCCGACTCTTTGATTCAATTTCTATATGCCAACAATTTACCAGAATACTACTCTGCCCTAAATAAATATCTTCCTGAACTAATTCTAGATTCACATTTCCACATTTGATTTATTGTTCTGGTAAATCTTAGCAAATGAATTTCATATTTCTATTTTAGGATACTAGGTACCATATAAAAATTAGCAATATATTAATTATTAATTTAATTAGCCCCTATTAGTAATGAGTCGTGGGCCTAGTAGAAAATCAGCAGTCTTTCAATATTTTAAGCTAAATGAGGATGAAAGTATTTTTATTTGTCAAGTAGAAAAGGATGGTAAAGAGTGTAATGCAAAAATTAGTGCTTACACTGGGAAACATGCTAATGCTCCAACTAGAGCCTCAAACTTGAAACGCCATCTACGAAACAAACATCCCAATATTTATAAGGTTGTAGATCAGCATGATAAGGAAAGAGTCGGGAGTCAGAGTCGGTTTTTAAAAATACCGACTCAGGAGTCGGGAGTCGGTTGTTTTTGGCCGACTCCCCATCCCTGCCTCTAAGGTTGTTTGCTGTGCAACCTCCTTAAAAATTAATATTTTCTAAATCAGTTTATACCCAAACATTGCTAGAAGGCTGTGGATTAAATATTTCTTTGTGTCAGTATGTAATTAATAATGTTGGAAAAATTATTTATATTTAAAAAAATGGATAAAGGTCGATGATGTTCGTGATGTTCCGCCATCGTCCCATGTGTAAATGAAACTTTTTATTTTATTTTATTTTGTTCCGAAAGTAAGTTTTACAAGGTGTGTTTTGAAGAAACTGTTTTATTACGAGGCAAGTAATTATTATTACGAGTATTTCAACAACAACAACTTATTAGTACTACTTTACATAATTACCAAACAGATTCAAACATTTGTCGTAGCGTGGGACAAACTTTCCGATGCCGGTCGAGTAAAATGTAGGGTTCTTAGTTTTTAACCAGTTTCGTATGGCCGCTTCTGCATCAGGATCGTTTTGAAATTATTTACCTCCGAGATGTTCCTTTAGGGCAGTGATGCACAAACCCTGGCCCGCGGGCCAAATGTGTCCCCCACGGGTCTTTTCAATTCAATGAAAGAGTTAGAATATAAAAGTGACCCAATTTATGACTTAGATGGAAAGTAAGTAGGCTAATACATTTAGTTATTTTCTTCGCTTGGCCCTCACATCAAAAAAGTTTGTGCACCACTGCTTTAGGGAAACAAATGGAAATCGCTTGGTGCAAAGGCAGGAATATGGTCGGGTGGGGATGATCCATGACTTTCCAGTGGAACGATTCCGAGAGTTGCCGTGTTTGATTTGCAGTGTGAGGGCGTGCATTGTCATGCAGGAACACTACACCCGTAGTAAGCAACCCGGGACGTTTTCTTTTGACAGCCGTGCGGAGTCGCTGTAAAGTTTCACAATAAGAAGTGGCATTTATTGTTGTCCCTTTTTGCGTGAATTCAACGTGCAAAATGCGGTCCCAAAAAATCGTTGCTGTCACCTTAACAGCTAATGGTGCAATCTTGAACTTTTTGGTTCGTGGTGACCCCGGGTGTTTCCATTCTATGGACGCCCGTTTAGCCTCTGGTGTGTGATGGTGTTCCTAGGTCTCATCACCCGTCACAATGCGCTCAAGGAAATGCCAACCTTCGGCCGAATACCGCTAAAGAAAGGAAAGACTGCGGGCCGTTCTCCGAGTCTCGTTAACATCCATTAAAATATTGTACTATGCATAATGCGCCGGTAATTAACCTCGTAAACTTACTTATTGAACAACCCTCATACTAAAACCCGTCTTGCATAAGTAGGTCCATGATCGTATTCCAGGCCCAATACCCGTTTCTGTGACCTCGTCTCTCGGGAAATAAATTCGACGAAGATCATTGTAATGAATTTTACCCCATGAATAGGTCCATGAATTTGGTATTCGAGGCCTAATACTCCTTTCTATGACCGACACCGGAAATAAATTCGACGGAAGTTAAAACTAATGAATTTCATCCCACAAATAGGTTCTTGGAGAAAGTACTGGAGGCTTAATATCACTTTCTATGACCTCCGCTGCGGAAACAAATGACGGAAAATGTAAAAATTAATGAATTTTACATCGCAGATAGGTTCTTTCTCGTAGGAGGTATTCGAGGCCTAATACTCTTTTCGATGAGCTAGCCGTAACGAAAATAAATTCGACGAAAATCTTTAAAATTAAGGAAGTTTACCGTACAAATCGGTTCTCACGCGGCGCCGAGTATTTGAAGCCTAAATATCCTCCTTTATGACCTCGTTCCCCGCGGAAGTAAATTCCACCAAATTCGTTAGGCAAGGGGTTTTACCAAAAAAAAATCGGTTCGTTGGGAATGTTTTCGAGCCCGAATACCCCTTTTTTTTTTTATAAGCATACGATTAAAGATAGCAAAGCAGAAATATACACGATTTTCGCTTCCAACATAATAATTTCGAAGAGAGATTTAGGAGACTCCACATTAGGTAGTTTTTAACCCAATATAACATTAATGACAGATCGATCCCGTAGATGGGCGAAGCGCCCTCCCCTCTAGAGGAGCGACCGAAAGGAGCTAGTCTACTTATCATTGTTATTTGCAAAAAACCTAAAATGCTATTCTTAAAATGAAGACGGTTAACGCGTAAATATCGCAAAATGGCATCAGCACTTGGCTAACCATGATAGAACAATACGAAATTCTGCGCTGATAAATTCCAATTTCTTAGGTATAGGAACGAGTAAAAACAACAGCAAGGAAGAGGCTTAGGGGGTAACGTCAATTATAAACGAAACTTTTGAAACAAAATACGATACAGAAATACATCAGCGGCAAAAATTAATGAGAATCATCAGCAGGGAAAAATTAACGAGACATATTTATATACATGGACGATAATATTATTATTATTATTATTATTATTATTATTATTATTATTATTATTATTATTATTATTCCCTAAGAGAAAGCGACATGACAGTCGTGGAATGGAAACATTCAAATTGAAAGTTTTAATAAAATGGAAAGTCTTAATTTGTAAATAAATAGCTTGTCACGCCTAGTATCTCTCTTAAGATTATTCACCGAAAACGGTTACGCCCTGGCCACGTCGCAACACCGCTTCCCGGTAGGTCAGCGGGGTTAAGCGACGTTGAGTCTGTTCAGTAGTTAGATGGGTAACAGTTCTCCGAGTTCAGATGATGTTGCGACTCGTGGTTCGGATCCCACGTGAAACTCTGGGTCTCTTTCGTCACATGACCTTTTCCGTTACGGCGGAGGTTAAGCAAACTAAATATTCACTGGAAAATATTATATATATATTATATATATATATATATAATGATGATGATGAAAATAACCATGAAAGAAAAAGGAAGCAGAATGGTGCTCAAGCGCTTTCGTCTAATGACATCCTCAGGAACACTGAAATGAATAACAAGTTCGAGACTATATCTAGGTCACAAAAAAAATAGAAAAATAAAAATTGTAGGAGGAGCATACAAATTTATAAGGAAAAGCTAACAGAGTTTTAGCACTTTGCCCCTCTTCTCTAAATCCGTTCTGAACGAATTCAAAGCAACAGGATCAAGCTTTTCCTTATAAATTTGTATGCTCCTCCTACAATTTTTATTTTTCTATTTATTTTTTCCGTGACCTATATATAGTCCCGAACTTATTTATTTCAGTGTTCCTGAGGATGTCATTAGACGAAAGCGCTTGAGCACCATTCTGTGTTTCTTTTTTCCTTCGTGGTTATTTCCATCATAAATATTATTCACGTGTTACTTTCGTGGAATAATTTTAATATACAGGGTGTCCCGTAAGTCTGGAACCATAGGGCAAAATGATAAAAAACATTAGTAAAAACGCCGAAGAGACTTTTGGGGACTTTATGAAATGAGCGAGGATGGTAGCGGCTGTGTCATCGTCGGTGGATGTCCTCGGAGGTCCACCGCGTGGTTTATCTCGTATGGATCCCGTTTCCCTGAACTTTGCTATAAGTTTGCCGACACAGCTGTGTGTTATCGGCGCGCGGTCCGAATGCAATCTGTTAAATTCCTCAGCGCCCTCCTTTTGACTCCGATTTCCTACGAGCAGAATTACCTGGATACGTTCTTCCTTACTCAAAGACATCATGGGCACTTGCATAAACGGAAAAACATGAATTACTTATTTTACCGTATGGTTCCAGACTTACGGGACATCATATATATATATATATAGGCGAGAAATGTTCAGCTTTTACCGAAGGAACTATAGAAAACAACAATGAAAACGTAGTATGACAAAATTGAAGAAAAGATATTAGCGGAAAGTACTGTTCGAATCCTTCCGAAATAGTTTTGAAACACACACACACACACACACACACACACACGTGTTTGGTGACCCTACAAAACTGCGACACTAAAATATTTTCACATTTTTATTTCTGTATCACGACGTTTACCCAATCTAAAAAAACCTAAAAAATTTAACCAAACCTAACCTAGTCTAACCATAATTATACCCCCTTTTTTTCATGATAAAAGACAAAGTACCGCGACACTGCTAATGTCATGATACGCACGTTTGTGTCGCAATGGACTGTATGTATCCTCAATATTGTCTCGATTCTGCAAGGAAAACAAACACACACACACATAAGAGGGGTGGTACGAAAGTAATGCCTCTTATTGTATTTACGAACTGAAAGATAAGAGGCATTACTTTCGTACTGACTTTCGTATAATTTTTCCAGTAGTCAGATTTTGCTTTGGTTGGTACCTTTGGTTAGCTCCCGCCCGAATTGTTCATTCTGACGAAGGTCAAGCTTTTTACTCCACCTTAGACCTACAGTTTAACGTGGAATCTGAACCACGCCCCAACAGCCCAGCGTTTTAACCACTAGGCCACCCAGGGTACCCATTTATCTACCAACCACTTTCTTTATTATGTGGAAGAATGAACAGCTGGGTTATGCTGTGCGCCGCCTGCCGTCACTGGGTCTCGAACCCGGGGCCGATGGATTCGCAGTCAACGACGCTAACCACTACACCACCGAGGCATATATATTATATATATATATATATATATATATATATATATACACACGTGCACAGTCCAGGATATGCGTTGGAAGACTGTTTGTGAATCACATGAGGAAATTCCTGAACTAATAATGTTGAATGTAGCAGCGAAAGGGTGGCAAGACTATTTTAATGTTGAAGTTGACTGATTATTAAAAGGGTTCGTCATTTATTTATTGGCTTTTCATTTAAATATGCGCATTTATTATTTGTATTTAAATAGATTTGGTGTCTGTGATGCGTGAGACCCAAATTATTCACTTATGGAGAAATGAGGTTCGCGGATTTTAAAAAACAATGTCACGCAGGTCCTGGTTGGGTATTGTTGAGGGAATGTTTTTCGGTCTAGTTTTAATGGTAATCACGGTAGACGCTCAGTTAATTGGTTTAAAGTAGGTAGCTAGTCATGTTAAATTATATGGAGTGGCGGAGGTTTTTTTTGAGGGAGGGAAGCGCTGGTCCGAAATATTCATGATATTTTAAGGAAATTATTTTGTGATGAAGTCTCGTAACGTTGGATTATGTATCTCAATAATGAAAGGTCGTTACGAGCAGTTACCCCCTAACTGATGGACGCTAAAATATTAATAATCCTCTTCTTTTTGTATTTTAAAAGACGTGTATATATATATATATATATATATATATATATATATATAAATATATATATAATTGTATTTCGGGGTCAGTTTTTTTTGTTTGCAGTCCCGATTGTTTTTGTTCTATAATATCGCTTTAATTACTTTTATATTTTGGTGTATTGTTAGTGTTTCATGTTTTATTGTTATAGTTTTAGAACTCGTTCGGATTGGTTTTTGTTTTTAAAGTTATGATGATCAAATTTTTTTTTCTTTTTTTTTTTACATGGGTTTCAGTCTTGCCGAGTCTTCCTGAGTATTTTTGCACCGTCTCCAGTCATTTAATTCACACACACACACACACACACACACACACACACACACACACACACACACTTAAACAATTGAAATGCCTGAGGTGTCTGAGGGATAATGTAGGGGTCTTTTCTTTATTGACATAACATTCATTCCATAAAACGTCCAATAAACACGAAAACCAAAAAAGTACAATTAGTTCTATACATCAGTAACAGGAAAATAAAATAACTATATAACTTTTAACACAGCATAATATATATAATATATATATATATATAATATTTTTTTTTATAATTTTTTTTTCTTTAATTTACCGCTGATTCGTACCTAGTGTGGTACATATCTCGGCGATATATATATATATATATTGTGTAAGAGGGGAAACATTGAAGCGCGTAAAAGAAATGTTTGATTGCTTTGAAATGTGGTCGTTAAAGAATCGAGTGTGATTTTATATGGCAACTGAGCAAATTTAATGGCACTGCAAATGAGGCGAAGATTTTATCACAAATATTCAGTTTTTATTCCTATTTATTTGTACTACTTTTACATATATATATATATATATATATATATATATATATTGTGTGTGTGTGTGTGTTTTTATCATGGTAAGTTGTGTGTAGTGAGTGAGACAAGTTTGCTGCATTCCTTTGCAACGAATGAGGAAGTATTAAGACACGGTTTTGGGGGGAGAATCAAGGTCTTTTCAGGCACATTGTAGTTGGGGGGGGGGAGAGTAGAAGGTAGGGGTTTTGGGGGGAATAATAACTGCAGACAACTTGGGGGATGGGTAGAGGAGGGTACGTATGGGCCGTTTTCTTTAGTCTTGGTTCGCCGGAGCTAATTTCGTCTTATGTTCACAAAGGAATATCAAGAAATTTTAGACACACACACACACACACACACACACACACACACACACACACACAATATATATAAATATATAAATAAATTGTGTGTGTGTGTGTGTGTAAAATTACATTTTTATATAAATAATATTTATTTATAATTTGTACTAATACATGTCTAGCTGTGCACATTATTATAACACTTTTAACGCTACAGGTTGGCATATTAAACACCTGTTTTCTTATCTTGATTTATTATTTTTATCATCGTAAAAGTTCAACATTTTTGCGTGAGGATTTTAGTAAAAACGTATCGAACGTATTCGTTTTTACCTATCGTCAAAATATTAAATGTATTACGTTTTTATTGTTTTACTCTTTGGTGAACAATGTTTGGATTCATTTATAATTTTCTTTTTTCACTTCAGTTGACGAAGAATTGGTCTAAAAGAAATCTTGGTTCTTAATTTTTTTTTTTTTAAACTTGTTCTTTATTGTCTATACTTCAGAAAAATCGGGTTATATATGAAGCACACACACACACACACACACACACACACACAGAGGTGCATCACGTGCATGCATCTATCTGTTCATAAGCGAGTCACAGTTTATTTTTTAATTCCATATATTAAAAACTAGCCTAACCAAAAACTTTAATGCCATTGAACCGAGAAGTATGTAATAAGTGGCCCGGACGCAATTGAGAGCTGGAAATGTGTTTTTTTTTTTTTTTTGTAAGTAGCTAAATACTGTGCAGTAGTGAGGTAATAAGCAGCCTAACCTAAACTGCCCTTACCTCACGTAGCTTCACCTAATCAAGATTAACATGTAGTTTTTTTCCAAAAAATAAAATTGTTTTAAATTTTTATTTTTTATTTTTGTTTCGAGGTACGAATTGTAAAAAAAATATAGATATTATCACATTTTTCATCTCACTTATACCCACTTTCCGCAAGCATATATCTCTCTCTCTCTCTCTATATATATATATATATATATATATATATATATATATATATATATATATATATATATATATATTATGAAACTTGCACTTGCAATTTACTCGGTGCCTGAGAAAATAGTCTCGGAACTGGAGTTGGGATTGTAGGAGTTTCATGGGTCCCTTTTGATGTTTCACTAAAAAGTCGACTTTGAACAATTGCCTGTTTTCATTCAGTCTCAATATAAAAAGATAATTATAGAGTTTTGCGAAGACTGATGATAGAAGTTTGATTGTATCAAAACGTAATAGCATAGTTAAAATTTTTAAATTGAAGGGTTCAAAAGTTCAAGGAACGCCCTTTAATGTCACCATTTCTGGTTGATTGTAAAATTTACACTAACTGAGTTTAAAAAAAAATGAAATCGATCGGGGTAGGAGGGGGATGAGGTTCTAAAATTTGGATTGTAATTTTTTTTTTCTTAATTTATTATCCGCGACGAGACTAGTTTATCGTACAAACATTTTTTTATTATATCGATTTGATCAATTTTCATTTATTCTTGTAAAACTTTTAGTACCCCCCCCCCCCCCCTCCTAAACCCCCCCCCCTCCTAAATAAGGGAATGGTGTTGAACTAAGTACCTTTTACGAAACTTACAGTTGGAGCCCTTCATTGTAATGACCATTGCAATTTGTTTCTAATTTGGTTTTATTTGATAAAAAAGGAAAATAGACGCCAATGAATGTTAGCATTAAGATCATTTTTAAGTAATTTATTTCTGAAATTATTTTATTTTCAGTTTAAATGAACTTTTTTGGTTCATTAAAACAAATGCCTCTAAAATTATACCCTTTCAGTTTTGATAGTTTTTGTGACCAGAGTTGTACAGGGTGTCCACAATGTCATGTCACCCCAGTAAAATACTAACTGATTTTCATTTTTCTTTCAGACCCATTTCAAATGCGTGATAGCAGCAACTATACCATTGAACAACGCATATTGGCTAGTACCTGGGTCCATGAGCGACCACGCAATGGCAAAACCATTGAAAATATTCGTGCAGACTTCCAGGACTGATTCATTGGTGCAGCTCCTCCAAAAAGGAGCTGCACCACTGAATCGATCCTGGAAGTCTGCACGAATATTTTGAATAGTTTTGTCATTACACGATCGCTCATGGACCTAAGTACTAGCCAATATGCGTTGTTCAATCGTATAGTTGCTGCTATCACGCATTTCAAATGGATCTGAAAGAAAAACGAAAATCAGTTAGTATTTTACTGGTGTGACGAGACAATGTGGACACCCTGTAAAACCTTAAGAAATCTGACAGTATGCAAATATTAAAATTACAACGATTTAAACATTGAGGCCTTTATAAAACGGAAGCTTGAGATTTCAAATACTTGTGGTTTTTCGTTCACTTTGTGTGGAACGAGCCTGAGGTGATATAAATGTGCCTGCGATTAAAAACTGGATAATTGTGTTGCCTTGGGGAGGAAACGCGAGCCAATGGTGCATCTTTGCTCCTGAAGAGTTATGCACCTGGACTAATAATAACTATAAGTGTCTGCAAAACAAACTGACGAAACTTACGCGAGATAATGGATGCGGATTTTGGACATTCTTTAAACTCTCGTAATACAGAGCATAGTTACTTGTAGTGGTGCTAAACTAACTAAGTACGGAGGTCTTGTCAGTGAACTGACTCCTTGTTTATTGGGCAGTACTGCTGCGAGCCGCTCATACCTTGAAATGGATGTATGGGCAGAATGATATTCCACGTAAAACATGAAACTTTTCTTCTCGATTTCGCTTAAGCTTTGATTACGATTGTTTTGAGGGTTGATTGTTAATATATATATATATTATATATATATATATATATATATATATACAGGGTGGGCGGAAAGTAGCTCCCTATTTTGGATTGGTAAAAGATACGTATATTATCCATTTATTTCAGAAGAAATAATATGAAAAGGTAGGCATACATGGTAGGTTTTCTCTAAAATTCAATGTGGGCTCCAACTCTTTCCACCAGCTTCTGGAGCCGCCCAGGAATGGCGTCCACTGACTTTAGCAGGAACTCCGGCGGGATGGAGGACATGACTTCCCGAATTCGGTCCTCCAGTTCTTCCAATGTCCTCGGTTTGGTGCGGTAGACTTCTTCCTTTACCCACCCCCAAAGAAAGAAGTCGCACGGTGTCAAGTCGGGGCTCCTGGCTGGCCATTGATGTGGACCACGACGACCCATCCAACGCCCAGGGAAATGGGCATCCAGCCACTCACGGACAACAAGAGCGAAGTGCGGAGGGGCACCATCTTGCATAAATATCAGATCGTCGATGTTCTCCCATGTGCTGACAACCGGCCAGACCTCGTTTCACAACATAGCAAGGTACCGCTCAGCATTCATGGTGTTGCGCAGAAGGAACGGGCCCACAACCTGATCTGAGGTCATACCACACCACACCGTTACACTGAACCGATTCTGCCATTTTTCAGCGGTAACCGTGCGACTTCTTTCTTTGGGGGTGGGTAAAGGAAGAAGTCTACCGCACCAAACCGAGGACATTGGAAGAACTGGAGGACCGAATTCGGGAAGTCATGTCCTCCATCCCGCCGGAGTTCCTGCTAAAGTCAGTGGACGCCATTCCTGGGCGGCTCCAGAAGCTGGTGGAAAGAGTTGGAGCCCACATTGAATTTTAGAGAAAACCTACCATGTATGCCTACCTTTTCATATTATTTCTTCTGAAATAAATGGATAATATACGTATTTTTTTACCAATCCAAATTAGGGAGCTACTTTCCGCCCACCCTGTATATATATATATATTATTTCATACGTCTGAATGCCAACACAGCTTTGATTACGATTGTTTTGAGGGTTGATTGTTATATATATATATATATATATATATATATATATATATATATATATATATATATATATATATATGCATTTAACTGCAATGACCACGCAGTATATAAATGAATAGAAACGACATAATATTAAGGAACGTTTCTGCACACGCGGAAGAGAAATAACGAATAAATGAAAAATGAGGCGAACCGCCCGGGAATCGAACCCAAGGCCTTCCAATTGCTGGTTGGATGCGCTACCATTACACCACGGACCTCAATCATTCACAAATCGAAATTCTCCTACATAGGGCAGAAACCAATGCCCTGAGAGGGCACCCTTGGGTTCGATTCCCGGGCGGTTCGCCTCATTTTTCATTTATTCGTTATTTCTCTTCCGCGTGTGCAGAAACGTTCCTTAATATTATGTCGTTTCTATTCATTTATATACTGCGTGGTCATTGCAGTTAAATGCACATATTCACGATTTGCGAGGGTGCCCTCTCAGGGCATTGGTTTCTGCCCTATGTAGGAGAATTTCGATTTGTGAATGATTGAGGTCCGTGGTGTAATGGTAGCGCATCCAACCGGCAATTGGAAGGCCTTGGGTTCGATTCCCGGGCGGTTCGCCTCATTTTTCATTTATTCGTTATTTCTCTTCCGCGTATGCAGAAACGTTCCTTAATATTGTCGTTTCTATTCATATATATATATATATATATATATATTTCATACGTCTGAATGCCAACACAGTTAGGAGCAAAAGGTAAAAAAAAACTTCACTGCATTTCTTGTTCAATACGTAACTTAGATTATAGAAGACCATACATAACAAATAAATTACAAAGACAGGCAAGTATTTACTATTTAGTGTGACCTATTGAAGCACGGATAATGGCTTCATATCTCGAAGATATCGAATCCCTTTGTAGCTTTTCTGGAGGAATTATTTGCCATTCCGAATGGACAATACGCAAGGGCCGTATAGGTTGTTAGGTTCAGTTTTTTAGTTGTTTCTACAAATGCTCAACGAGGTTTAGGCTAGAAAGTAAAGCACTTGGACCCTCCAAATCTGCTCTTGCCTCTCCAAGTAAGCCTTGTTGAATATTGCGTAATTACGTTTGCTAGATGATGACTTCCTCCGCCAATCAAACGAACTCCATGCACTCAACCGTGGATGCTAATCCAAAATGCGTTATTCACATTTTTCATCGATCTTAAGATCACCCACTCCAGTTGAAATGAAACAACCCTCAAACCATAACGGAAGTACCATCACGTTTCGCAGTCTTACTTATAGACTTAAAATGAAACTTTTCATGGTTATGTTTTCTCACAACTTTCATTTTCGAAAGTTTGTTTTGTCCCATCCTTGATGGAACAAACATTCTTCCACTCATTAAGTCACTTTTGATGTTTCTTCGTAAACCCAAACTTCTCTTTCTTGTTAACATAACCACAATATACGGCTTCGTGTCATGAACTTTGCAGCCCAATTTCACACCGGACATGATTCAAGAATTCCACGTTCGTACTAATCGGTTAAACTCATTATTGGAACTGTCTTAAAGCGATTTGCGAAGGAGAGTCTTTGAATAATGCGACCCTTCCTCGTAGCAGTTATTCTAGATCGACCTTGCCTGTTACGAGTATGCCCTTTTCCTACACCCGCGGCAGAGTTCTTTGAACCGCTCCTTTGGATATTTTGAACTCGAGTCAAATTCCCTTTGGGTGATGCTCTGTTTATGGAGAATAAGTATTTGGTATTTTAATTAATATTTTAACTTCGCGTTCGCTTCATGGTGCAAATAATTGTCACACATTTTCCGAGAATACCTAAAAAAGACGATAATAAATTCACTGAGGTTTTATTAGCCCTTATAGCAAGTTTGACCTTGTATAAGTATCCAAGCAAGAAAGTAGGAGTAATAAATTCCGTGTAGGAAATGAAAGGATCCTACCGAACTCGCGCATTTGCTAAAACTAATGGCTGCGCAAGACACATTTTACCACCATGCTTTACACCATATGAGTATTAATGATGATATTAAGTGTAGTTCTGTGGGGGCGTCAGAAGTTTATGAGAATACTAATCCACCCTACGTGAACTCTCTTATATTCGGTTGGTTTGTTAAACCATCTGTCTGCGTAAAAATCCCCCAAATAAAATGTAACTCGAAGCAAGTTAAAATTAAATATTGAAATTGTACTGTTTTTGTTTCATTTTATTCTTGGAGATTTCTAGTTGTATGCTATATACGGTTATTACACACACACACACACACACATACACACACACATACACACACACACACACACACACACGGTAACGTTATTGTCTGCGTAAATCTTTTCAATTTGTCATCCAAAATTATATTTTTTCTAAATTAGCCCAAACTGCATTTTCTGATACTTCGCCATGGCTTTTCTTTTTTTTTTTAATGCTTGAAGTGTGCGATGTGCCCTTCGTTTTATCATTCTTCGGAGCAAAAGAATCGTTAAGGGAAAACCTTTTGCCGAAGAGTAGTTCCTCTTTCCTCTTCCGCTTTTACACACCGCTGGCAATGATTATCATATTTCATACACTTCACCTTTATATATATATATATATATATATATATATATATATATATATAAGCAAACAACCACAGGGAAAGGAAAAAGAAACACGAAGTCCGAACGCTTTCGTGATATATTCACATCTTTTCCCTGAAGATGTGAATATATCACGAAAGCGCTCGGACTTCGTGTTTCTTTTTCCTTTTCCCTGTGGTTGTTTGCTTATTAATAAGATCACGTGTTATTCTGTGATTTCAGTGCATATATATATATATATATATAATTTTTATGATTTAATTTTATTGTTACTGATATGTTATTACGAGAATGTAGTTTTTGTACATAATAAATTGCAGGAAATCACTATTTAAAGGGGTGTAAGTGTGTATTTATTATTTAATGCGAGTTTAGTTAAAGTATTGAAGGTCAGAAGAGAGATTGAATTTTTAGAAAACGGTTTCTTTATGAGAGATCTTGTATTATTTTACGGCACCTCTCCCCCCTCCATTTGCGGTTTAATTATTTAGTATACATACGCGAACTAAGAATAAGAAGTTTGTAGGTAATCGATGTTACGGGTAAAATGTACTTTATACTATTGGTTTATTCTTAATGAAAAAACAAATTGAACGAAAATTATTCGTTCTGGTACGAAGAACCACGCGTATTAAAAGCGATAAAATAGCCCTAAGACAGATTTGGTTCCCCTTTGATGTGGTGGAGCAGTTGGGAGGGGGAACTATCGAAAAAAAGTTCCACCTTCGCCGCTTGTCCTTTGTTTCAAAATGCATCGTTTATAGTTGTTTTACGGTTTTATAAGGAAATCTCGTTCCAAATTAGGCCCCATTTCTCGTGTCACAACCGTAGTTGGCGCGAAGTTTATACCATGATCAAATTCATTCGTTCCTTTCTTTTGGCTTAGTTTTAGTTTAAACCTTCTTCTTTCTCTATGTAACTCTGTGTTTTAGTGAAAACTAAGACTATAGATACTATAAACTAAATATTAGTTTTTTATAAAACGATTAGCGTATTAAAAACGAGCGTCTGATAGATTGGCTGTAACTCGCCAACTTTTCTATGTGTAACTTCACCCTCCATCCCCCCCCCCCCTACCAGTCCAGTATACTCCTTCTCTCCCTTCTTTCCCCCCCAACCTTTTTTTCTTTTTCTTCCCCAGTTCCTCATGTCCCCCTCATCCCCTTCCTCTAGAATTCACTGGTTAGTGCAAACTTAGTCCTGGAAGTGTATATAGAAGGAGGAGGAGGAGGAGGGTCAAGAACCGTGTTCAAGGTCGATATTCGAGTAGGAGACGCGCCCTAAGGATTGTCGCGAGGATAAGTAGGATAAAACGGTTGCATTGCAGCTGCTTCATAGGTTATTTATGCGAGAGACTTGGAAAAGGATGCAATGCAGAGTTTATCAACGGAACGGTTTCGAACGTAAATATTCGACTTTATTGGCATTGTATGTATAAATAAATATCTTAATCTATATACGGTTCGTTGAGGTGGGTATAGTACCCAATACGATAGTTGGAAAGAAGACGGTGAATGGGAAACGACAAATCATAAAAATAAAATGGAGTAGGCATTGAAAGTTTTTTTTTATTTACCCTTTTTTAAATTATATCGCAGGATGTTGTCCATTCTTGGAGAAATAAGCGGAAGTTGTGGACATTCTTCAAGCTTGGAAGTCGATTTTCCAAACTGAAGTGGCTTTGCCAGAATCATAAGAGGTGTAACTTTATATATGGTGGTGGTGTACTGGTTAGCGTCGTTGATTGCGAATTCATCAGCCCCTGGGATCGAGACCCGGTGGCGACAGGCGGCGAAGCAAAACCCAGCTGTTCATCCTTCCACACAATAGAAAAAAAAATTGGTTGGTAGATAAATGGGTACCCTGGGTAGCCTAGTAGTTAAGACGCTAGGATGCTGGTGGGACGTGGTTCGGATTGAACGTTAAACTGTAGGTCTAAGGTGGAGTGACAAGCTTGACTTTCGTCAATGAACAATTCGGCCGGAAGCAAAACGAAGGTAACCAAGGTATATGTATCGTTTATTTGAGCCTCCCTGCGGCTAACCAAGAGGTTGTTAGTTTTCGGAGAATATTCATGCGTAATATAGTTTCTATAAGAGTCATTAAGGTAGTTAGTTTCTACATCCAAACCAAGGATGTTAGTCCTGGAAAAAGTGTTCGCATTGCAGTTTTTTACCTAAATTTTCGCTATTCAGTTACTAAGCAATTTGCTTTAAACTCAAAGACATAACGATTAAAGGATAAAATGCCCGTAACTGCGATCGACTTCTTTGTTGTCAAGCTCGTGGATTTACTGCCGATTGGCTTTTGTTCCTACAACACTGAAAATGATGGATTGTATATAGATAAAGCGATTAGTATTAATAGGTGCGGTGGTCTTACGTTTCACAGCTCTCGTGTCTACATTTCAGTACATTAATTTTTTCGACCAAATACTTGTTAAAAAAAAAGAAAAAGTGTTTTGCATTGCACTTACTCATTTGTCATCAGTATATTAGTCAGAAATGTGAACACAGTTAGGTAGACCAGCCATGAGTGGATCCTATGGTCTTTGTTGGTCTGAAACATTATAACATTATAACATTATGTGTAGCTTTGGGTGTGTGAAAAATGGTTTAGTGTTTTTTGTGAATAGTCGTAATATAGTTCAGATATAATGCATTACATGTCTTCATATATATATATAATATATATATAATATATATATATATATATATATATATATATGGGATGAATTTCACAATTAAACACGTGAAATGAATGAATGATATAAACCCACAAGGAAAAAAAAACGATTCCAAGGCCTTTCGTGTATTCAGAACTACACCTCGCTCGTCACATATATATATTATATATATATATATATATATATGTAGAGAGAGAGAGAGAAAGATGGGGGGGGGGGGCATGAAAAATGTGTCCATTCATGCGAAGTCATTCATCGTTGGAACGTCGAAGGCAAAATAAATCAACTTCCATGTACAGGACCCCCTGTGCTGGGGGCTGGTTTTAAGTCTCCTTTGTTTGACGGGGAATATATATATATATATATATAATATATATATATATATATATATATATATATATATATAAAGACATGGGGCTGAAGCCGACTTCGGCTTCAGCTTCGAAACTTTAATTGAATAGCTTGAGGGGTTTCATTTTTATTTATGTTACTATTTTTGATTATTAGCAATATTAATAACCAAAAATAGTTAACATCTACTAATTTAGAATGGGTTAACTATGGAATTTCCTGTCCCGGTTCTATAAGATTCGGCTTTGGTTTCGACTTTCTAAATGGTCGGCTTCGGTTTCGGTTTTGGCTATATGACTTTCATAATAACCGACTTCGGCTTCGAAGCCAAAGGCCCGCTGCAGCCATATATATAAAAAAAAATATATATAAATGTTTGCTACCCGCAATGTCCCGATCTTCACGGAGGTAAAGACGTGCTCAATGCAGTCTGATGCAAAGAATTAAAAATCGACCAACCCGATTATCCAAGCTATCCATGAGTCCTGTCGTTTATCCTCTCAGCCAGTGGTTTTCAACCGGGGTGCCGCAAAGATTCTTGGTAGATTATTGATTTTTCCACATTTTTTATTGAGGTTGTAATTACAACGAGGTATCTTGTGAAAATATACACTTTCCTCAGGTTTGGTCCTTACAGATTCAATTTTATCCAACTGGGGTGCCGCGAACCAGAAAAAGTTGAGAACCACTGCTCAAAGCTATGGAATTCTTGGTACGAAAACGTGTGTCTGTAGCTCCACTTAACTTCGACAGTGCAGTATTATTTCTAATCAACTGTATATACTGTATTTCTATCCTTAGTATGTGAACTGTTATTGTATTAATAATATTTGTCATATGAACTATATAGTCTGCCAATAAACCTTTCATTGTTTTTATTATCATAACATGATCAGTTTATTATTTTTTTTACTTTTTCATACTTACCCATTTATATTTTAATTTTGTCATGTTTTTTTTACCCATAAAATATTAATGATAATAATGATGATAAATGATCTTTACGCACTATATACAATAACACTAACTCGTTTAAATTCTTTGGGGAATAAAACTAATTCCTATTATTTTGTTATGTAAAACAATAAATATTCTTTTATATATATATATATATATATATATATATATATATATATATATATATATATATATATAGAATATATATATATATATAATAGACGGTATGCATTAACGCCAAACAGGTCTTTAGAGTGTTGTGACGTGACTGCAGCAGGAAGAACCTTGGAGTAACGGAGATATCATTTATATTCTCCAAAACACAATTTGCTAGGTTAGTTCCTTATCAGGATTCGCATATATAAATTTAAAAGTGTATGGAATCTTCTGTTATTATATATATATATATATATCTATATATTTTTTTTTTTTTAAAGCTGTCTACTGTACATCTGTCTTACTTTTCTTGTGTAATTTAGCTGCTACTAACATCCATGCAGATAAATTTGTTTCTGGTTATTTAGATAGGTGTGTGTGTGTGTGTGTGTGTATATGTGTGTGTAAGAAAACTTATGATTCTTTATTTCTGGTGTTCCTTATTTGTCTATCGAAATAAGGTGGAAGGGGGGGTTCGCCATGTTCAAGCACGCTCAGTGTGTTCACCTCACATCTCATACGTAGTGAGAGACGTAATTTAAGGGGTTCCCATGAGGAAGTGTAGTTTACAAAACACGTTGACGTATTTCTACAGTAATATTAGCATGAGATGACCTTTCCTCTGCCCCCCCCCCCAATCCTCTCATCGAAACAATACTTGTATTGCGCGTAATGATTGACCATTATTCCAAGATTGCGTTATCTCCCTGCAGCTCTGTATTCCTTATTCTCAACTGCAAGTGTATATATATATATATATGTATATATATATATTTTTTTTATACTATCGGGATTTCAGTCTTTCCTCTCTTTAATAATAGTAATAGTAAAGATGTATGGTGGTTTAACCTCCTTCGTAACATCTAAAGTAGTATGACGGAGTGGATCTACGGCTCTACGTGGGATCTACGGGTCGTTACATCATCTGATCGCGGAAGAGGATGGCCATCCATCCAACACCTGAACAGATTTAACGTCGCCTAACCTTTCTGACGTAACGGGAAGAAGAGGTTCGGAATCGCGACGCTCTCTCCCTTTTACACACACACACACACACACACACACACACACACAACTTAAATTAACATTATCCAGGAAGGATGAGGAATACAGTATCTAGGTTAAAGATTTATTTAGTTGGTTCTTTCTGGGACACCTTTCGAAGCTCCCCCCCCCCACAACCCCCGAACCCAATTCAGTTCTTTATTTACAGATATATATATATATATATATATAAAGAACTTGGATAAGTATGATTTCATTATTACAACACGTATATTTTATACTATTATTTACTGCCATTAGCAAGCGTTCACTCTTCGGTAACTGAATGCTGATAGGTTCATCAATTGATCGACGATTCGACGTCGTTCGTCCCTTTTTGGATTGATATTTTTATTTATTTGCTTTAACTGTTGAGTTAATTTAACATTTTATAGGAAAGATTTTAACAGTCAGATGCTTCGCTTCCGCTTTCATCTCTTTCATTAAAGATAAAAGCAAATATAAGAGTATATATATATATAATATATATATATATATATATATTGGTTATAAAACTGACGGTTGAGTTTTTCTATTTTTTGTTTGAAAGAGAATAATATTTTTACTGAAAAATAGAGGAATAAAAATTAATATATGATAATATATGAATATTGTCTGGTTTCAGATATATATATATATATATATATATATATATATTATATAATATAATATATATATATATATATATATATATATATATATATATATATATATATTACTCGATTGATTAGGTTTTTTTTTTTTCAATTTGTAATATACATGAATCGAAGGTCAGATATAAATAATTGAAATGAGCTTTATTTCATTCTTTTCGTTTTTATTTATTTTATTTATTTAATATAGAATCGTATATGAGTTTCCCATAAAAAATCGTAAATTTTTACGATAGATAGAAAATGACGAGTGTCTGCCTCACCCCTTTCCAATACTTTTAATGCATCGTGTACGCTAATCACGAGGGGGGGAGTTGAAGAGGGGAGATTAGTCACCCCCCTTTACCCCTATGGTTATCTGCCCCCCCCCCCCCCCCCCCCCAACTCATTCTCTATATTCCCTCCTTTATAAAACATTATAATAAATGTTCGCGGAGCTCGGATCAGATGTTCTTGCAGATTTTCAGACATGCTCACAAATGATCGTCGCCACTTACATAATAAAAATTATTAAATACTGTAATGTATTTTAAGCATATATATATATATATATATATATATATATATATATATATATATATATATATATATATATTAACTTTGGTAACTTGTTTTGCTTCCGTCCGAATTGGTCATTCTGATGAAGGTCAAACTTGTTGCTCTACCTTAGTCCTACAGTTTAACGTGGAATCCGAACCACGACCCACTACGGGTGGTCAGAAATTACAAAGTCCTAGCCTGAACTCGATCTCACGACCTCCCCTATCAGTAGCCCATCGTCTTAACCACTAGGCTACTCAGGTTACCCATTTATCTACCAACCAATTTTATGGTATTGAAGGATGAACAACTGGGTTTGCTACGCGCCAACTGTCGTCACCGGGAATCGAACCCGGGGCCGGTGGATTCTTAATCAGGGATGCTAACCACTACACCACCGAGATGCATACACATATATATATATATATATATATATATATATATATATATATATATATATATATTCTCTCTCTCTCTCTCTCTCTCTCTCTCTCTCTCAAAAATGTAGTTATTTTGTGCCTTTTTTGTATGTGGTTAAGAACAGAGTAAAGGAAACCAAATGATATGATGGGGAGACACTTGAATAAAGGACTTTTTAAAGGCAAATAAATAAATGAACATAAACAAATAAATGAAAATTAGTAAAAAATAATAGGTGTGGTGCCACCCGATTTTTCAAGGTCACCCTGATTCAGGTAAAGCGGGGAAGGGAGATACGTTCCCGCCTTACGCCTCACCCCCTACACCCTTCACCCATTCCTCAACCCCCGTTCCCTATTCGGGGCCCCTCTCCTTCTTTTTCCAGCTTTGCTAAGTCCCCAGCCCCTTTACGATGCATAGGTTTAGTTCGTCTCGGTGCTTCTTTCTGCAATAGGGATGGGTATATATATATATATATATATATATATATATATATATATATATATATTAGTCTCGCTTTAGATGTGAAGGGATGGGTGGTTTGTTGCGCTCGCATGCATCCATTCTGATTGGACCGTATGTCTTCTTCTTTTGTGTCTCGTTCTCTTTTCCACCTGTTTCCATTTTCCTTCATTAAATCAGAGTTGGTTCAACTTTTTTTTTCTTTTAAATTTTGCCGCGTAGAATCCCTACTGAAATTGATAGAATGTGTGCCAGCATTAATTTCTGGATGATGATGATGCTTCTCGTTTCTTCGCTTGGTGTCATTCATAGGTTGATTTTACTGTTAAATAATGCAGCTGCGACAAGTCTGAATGGAGTCGGATTTGTTGTTGTTGTTGTTGTCTTCGTTAAGGAAACCAACATGGGGAAAAGCTCAACAATTTACTTGAAGATATGGGAAAACAACAAAATATATTATCTGTCTGTCTGTGTCTATGTAGGAGAATTACAACTTCTGACTATCGTGGCTCCGTGGTGTAGTGGTTAGCACGTCTGACCGGCAATTGGAAGATCCTGGGTTCGATTCCCGGGCGGGTGCCTCATTTTTCATTTGTTTGTTATTTCTCTTCCTCGTGTGCAGAACACTCCTCTATACTTACGTCGTTTCTATACATTAATATACTGCGTCGTCATTGCAGTTATATATATATATATATATGAGAGAGAGAGAGTTATAATGTATCAATTTCCTTATTTTTAGAAACAAAATAAGGAACTGAGTAATTTGAGCAAGTCATTTGTGGATCCCCCGTAATTACGTGTATACGAGCATGATAGTTTTGTACTTTTATGTACGGTAGTTGCATTCTTTGTTTCTTTATTACCATTTTGTTTATTAGCGCAAATTATAATAACCCGTATGTATAGGTACGGAGAACCTATTTTACCCCAATTGGATTTATTTAACTTCCTATTGATAAAATTACGTTCCTTAATTTTAAGTTTTGGCGAGTTTTTTTTTTATGGCTGAAATCGTCGTTGATTTATATTATTTTGTTACCCAAGATTTGGTTAATATTTACGACTGAATTCAAATTATAGAGAGACGTTATTCTTTCGTATTCGTTCGTTTTGATTTAGAGGTTTATCTCCGTATTTATGTGGAGATGTTAAATCTCGAATTGTGTTATGATAACGCGTAATTGTGTTTGCGTGTGAGTCGTGGGAGTTACCCACTTACCCTCAACTGCGCGTTGAGGGTCAGGTAATTAAGGAAAGCTCTCTGTCATCTCCGGTCAGTAATAATAATAATAATAGTTTCCAGTTATTCATTTTTTTCTATTTTCAAAGTCACGTGACGGAAGGTGCATAGAGTTTTACGTGAGAACCGAGCTCTCTACGAGTCACTACATCATCTGAACGCGGGGGGATGGTCACCCATCCAATTAATGAACGAATCGAACATCGCGTAATCACGATAATCTCGCGGGAAGCGGTATGTTGCCATGGCCATGACGTAATTCTCGTCACGTCTCAAATTCTATTCAACTCGAACTAATATAAATACACAAAAGATTCTTGTACGTAGCATTAGTTACGAAACTTGTTATTATTTCCCTCTTTTAGCATACCCTATGCCCTCGCCCTCGGTTCCCTCTCCCAGTCCCCATAACAACGTTTATTGTAGTTTAAAGCGGCTCAAGTTTTTTTTTTTAAAGTACCAAATGTGGAACCGTTTGCCTTGAGAAGACCGATTCCTGACTAACGGGAACCCCAAGACCCTCCACCATCACCGCCAATGCTGTTGCTACTCCTCCTTTGGCTGGCTGGCAACGACCCGGATCAACGACTCGGGGGTACACCCACACCATGGGCCCCACCAGCCTCATTACTCTCGAGAAAAACGGGTCTACCCATGGTTGATGTAACATTGGTTGGTTGTATGAAGTGTAATTTTAAAATATACCCATAGTGCTGCAATAGATTTTTGGTTTTTAATTATTTGAGAACTTACAGATAGGCTATGATACACACACACACACACACACACACACACACACATACACATATATATATATATATATATATATATATTACCTGTCAGTTACACACACACACACACACACACCGGTCTGAAAATATGTATCCACTATTCTAATAATTTGCTTTTAAAAGTGGGTACATTTTTGGGTGCCACTCTGAATTGTGTGTGTGTGTGTGTGTATGTGTGTGTGTGTGTGTGTGTATGTGTGTGTGTGTGTGTTTTCTTTGTTACTCGGATTGTGCGTATGATGTCACCTATTGACCTATTCCTTTATGCGCGAGACCTCCCTGTCGGTTACCTTAGATGCAGTTAAAAATTGAATAAATTAAGGTGAACTCTCCCTTTCCTTACTTTTTTATTTTCATTTTTGAATAGCCGGTTTGTGGCGTTGGGGCATGCAGGAGAGTGATACACTTTGACCTCGTTGTTCAGTGTTCGCTTTAGAAGGACCTGTCGTGAATGAGGTTCCTTTGTCGTCTCGCCTTCCTTTTAAACTTATCCTGTTCTATTCCATTATATATATATATATATATATATATATATATATATATGTGTGAAAAATTGCTTTGTTTAGTTAGAAATATATGTTTTTGGGGGCATTTTTTTTCTTCCCTGTCGGAGGCGTTTTCTTAAAAGCAAAGGTCAAAAGATCTTCCCGACTTCACTCTTATAGACTGGTTTTCTTGTTCAGTTGCTAGGGTATATATATATATATATATATATATATATATATATATATATATCGGATTTATATGCAATTTCAGTTGCAGTTAGCCTAGAAGGTAGAGAGATAGGTAAGATGGTTCGATAGGTTATCGGTACAATTTCTCGTTGAATTTTGAAAATTTTGTACGTTTCCTGTTGGTTTTACCTTATACATTTGATGCACTGTACGGACGTTGGTTATATTTATAACGAAGTAGAAGGATGGCTCTGACGGTGGAAAGGTAAAGAGGTGTCCGTTTGTTCTTGCGAAGAAGTCCAAAAACCAGATGGTCCACATTCTGTTAGGATTTTTTTGAAGTCTTTTATCGCTTAATTAGTTAAAAACATCAGTTGCTTTTTTCTGTTTAGGTGGGTGAGGGGGGGCGTATGTAGGAGCTTGTGGAATCTCCCCCCCCCCTTTTTTTGTGTCGGTTTTTATACGTATATTAGACGCGGTTATAAGAATTTATGTGAGAATACTCTCATGACAATGGGTATTGCGTTTAGATGAATATTGGATCTAACTGTGTGTGCCCCTCATGTCCACCTTGTCTTCATTCTTGCGGAGAGTATAAACGTTTAGTTTGGTCATCTTTAATCGAGGAGCACGTTGTTGGGGCATGGTGGGCATCTTGAGCAAGTGACCTTTGCGAGAGCCGTCTCTCGTTAGAGCCAGAGACGCCTCTGGGAGGGCATGCATCGTCGAAGCATGCCCACCAAATCCCACGTCTCTTCCTGGTTCCATTAAAAGAGGGGGAGGAGGGGGAGTTGTTTAAGAGTTGGGAGAGGGAGAAGGAATTACTTAAGGATATAATTATTATTATTATGTGAAGTTGATAAAGATTTTTTTTTGTCACGAGGTTGACAACTTTTCGCCAGTCACGTGATGGACACTTTAAAAAGAATTCATTTCATAAAGGTATATTTATTTTAATCTTCGAAATTTAATTGAGTTTTACCATATATATATACACACACACACACACACACACACTACCGCTAAAAGTTTGGAAGCGCCTGTAGGTTTCTCGTTCATGTTCCACACTTGATGATAAGGCGTGATACCCTGTATCAAATGGATCTATGAATCTGTATTATTTCTAGAACACTTAATATGTTTATACGATGAGGTTGATTTTTGCTTTTCATTCAGAATAAATATAAAAATGGGCCTTAGGAAAAATGTAAATTACCTTAAAATGGGCATGATATAGAAAAGGGTCCGTTTGGATGGGTGTCTTAGAAGTGATCAAAGTCGCTGTGATTGGCCATGTTTCAAGAGGATTATAGCCTCCAAGGTCATGATATTATGGAGGGTAAAAAAAAAAGGTACAATCAAGCATAAAAGTAAGCACAAAACAACATTGACGAAATGAATTGTAAATCGTGAACGGAAGATAAAGGCATGAAAATCTGTCCAGAGCTTTAATTAACAATAGTCTGCAACGAACGACCATCCATGCACTGTCACAGTCAAAATAACTAGAAGAGAACTAAACAAATAAGATTTGGTGTTGTAGGTTTCCATTCACGCTTCACAATTCGTGACAATGCTGTTTTTGTCACGTTGTTTCGGCGTTACTTCGCACTCACTATTGTGCTTATTTGTTGCAGTTTATTTTTTGCCATTGTCCTTCTTGGTGCGTACGTACCCCTTCACACTATTCTTCGTGGCACATAGACAATCTCGGCGGCATTTAAATCTTTCCTTAGGGCTGTGTCTATATTCTGAATGAAAAGCAAAAATCAACCTCAATATATTAAAATATTAAGCTTTCTACATATAATAGGATGATAGGTCGATTTGATACACGATATGACGCTTTATGAAGCGCGAAACATGAACGGAAAACCTACACGCGCTTTCAAACTTTTGAACGGTAGTATATATAATTCGATAAACTCGTTGAAGTTCCGTGTGTTGGTCTCTCTTCACACGAAGGTCAAGTCTCTAGGTCTGGCTTGGTGGAGGAGCGAGTTGCTTTCTTACGCTCTCCACCGCACATAGGTACACCCGGCTCATCTGGTACCGTCCTGTGCCAGGCATCTAGTCTTTTGAAGACTTCAACTTTGACCCCTGTAACGTTTCTGAGGTCCTTATATATATATATATATATATATATATATATATATATATATATATATATATATATATATATATAACAAGTAATATATGTATTTCTATATTCAGTAATACAACGTTACAACGTCTTTTAAAAAAAAATTGTTAAAAGGATGAAGTGTTTTAAGATTAATAATGTTTTGTGAAGGAGGAATCGGAGTTCCTTTTGATGCAAAGGATATTCCCCAAATGCCGATATAATCAAATGTCAAAATAGATTGCTTAAAAATAAGCTTTAAAAAAAAAAAATGTGATACCGAGTTCTATGCATTATCCTGCTCCAATGCTTCTTGCCCTTTGTATCCATGTACAAATAAAATATGAAGTAACCTACAGTATATATATATATATATATATATATATACAGGGTGTCCCATAAGTCCGGCATCATAGGAAAAATAATAAAAAAAGGCAAAACAAAAGCTTTTATTTACAGAACGTGCTCAATATGTTCACCATTGTTTTCAATACACAAATTCAGACGTGATACCCAGTCAGCAAGCACATGGTGAGTGATGTCAGGAGTAATGGTGTTACATGCCCCAATAATGCGCTGCCGCAAATGTTCAACACTCCTAATTTTCTCTGCGTATACCAGCGCTTTCAAGTGGCCCCAGAGATAAAAATCTAGTGGTGTGAGATCCGGGCTTCTAGCTGGCCATTCCACAGGCCCTCGGCGTCCTATCTAATGACCAGGGAATTGTTGGTACAGGTATTCCCTTACTTGGGTGCTGTAATGTGCAGGAGCGCCGTCTTGCTGGAACCATGTTGGGAAATTTCCTTCTTCGTTCAAGACACTGGGAAATGCTTCTTCCTTTAGCATACGTAGGTAGGTGCCTCCAGTGACATGTTCATTGAAAACGAGGGGGCCTATGATGCGATCCTTCCAAATGCCACACCATACCATCACCCGAGATGCACCTTGTTCCTTTGAAGAGGTATACCAGTGAGGGTTGTTTTGAGACCAGTAGCGGGTGTTCTGTCGATTTACCTCACCATTTCCATAAAATCAGCCTCGTCACTGAACAGAATGGTGGACGGGAAATTGGCATCCCGAGCATAAGAAAAATCTGAATTATGGTTTGTAGAAATAGAAAAATATGAATTTCTCCTATGATGCCGGACTTATGGGACACCCTGTATATATATATATATAATATATATATATATTTTTTTTTTATTTATTTATTTATTTATTTATTTTACATGAAATATTTTAACTTTTAAGAACTTTTTAATCTTTTGTAGACTGGTTATTTATGTTTTATTATTATTAGTTACAAAGTAAACACGTTTTTATTCGATTTTATTTTTATCCCAGACTCCAACCTCGTTTCGAGTGTCTGCAGGAACTACAAGAAATAGGGCATCTTTTCTTACAAGATAGGAAGTTTAGTGATAACACCTGGTTTTTTTAAGTTTTGCGCCTATATATATATATATATAAATGGAAAAGACCCTATATATCAATCAAAAGTTTAAGTACACCCTGAAGTATTCATAAATTTCAAATTTTGTTTAAAGTTTTTTATTTATTAACTAAGTTATCATGACACAAATTCATAAGTACAAAATATGGGAACTTGAATAACAACAAATCAGGACAATTTACCAAAAGCAAAGTCTAAATTTTAGATTCATCAAAATAGCCTCCTCTAGCAGCAATTACAGCAGAACAAATTCGAGGCATGCGCTCAACAAGAGAAAGAAGATAGTCTGGTGAAAGCTGCTGCCAGCACTTTTGTAAGAGTTCCCAGAGCTTCTGAGCACTGGATGGCTGCTTGGCTTTCACTCGTCGATCCAGTTCATCCCACACTAGCTCGATGGGGTTCAGATCCGGGGACTGTGCTGGCCATTCCATAACTGTGAGCTGACGTTGCCGTTGTTTCTGCTTCAGGTAATTTTGACACAGCTTGGAAGTGTGTTTAGGATCGTTGTCTTGCTGCATTATGAACTGTTGGCCAAGTAGTCGCAGTTCAGATGGGATGGCATGGCGCTGTAGAATGCTGTGATAGCCAGCCACGTTGGTTCAGTATTCCAGTGACTTTGTGGAGATCTCCAACTTGCTCCCTTGCAAAACATCCCCAGACCATCACACTTTCTCCACCGCGCTTCACTGTTGACACAACACACTGCTGTGTCATTCTTTCACCCGCTCTGTGCCGCACAAATGCTCTGCGTTTGGATCCAAAAACTTCGAACAAATTTCCACTGCTCAACAGTCCATTTTTGGTGTTTTTTAGCCCAGGCTAGCCTTTTCTTTTTGTTCTGGAGTCTCAGCATTGGTTTCTTTGCTGCAGTTTGTCCTTTTAATCCTGCCTCTCTTAGTCTTCTCTGGACAGTTGATGTTGAAACTGTTGTACTTCTGGAGTTGTTCAGCTGGGCTTTGATTTCAGGTGCTGTGAGGCGTCTGTTGCGCAGAGTGGTGACTCGGATATACTTGTCCTCCGAGTCTGTTGTGATTCTTGGTCGCACTGACCTTTTTCTGTCCTTATTTTGACCAGTTTCTTCGTACCGTTTAATGGCACAAGCAACCGCATTCACAGAAACTTAATTTTTTTGCAGTTTGCCTCAGCGATTGGCCCTCATTTCTCAAAGTTACAATCGACTGTCTTTTTTTCTGTTGTTAACTGAGCTTTGACATCCATGTTTGCTTTTTGAAACACAGAAATATACCTTAAACTACACAGTTAGCTCCTCTGCAAGGATTTTATATGTAAAGACCTGCAACGCATGTTAATAACTGAACACATGTATTAACATACTCCTGAAGAAACACACTACCCCAGTAAAGACTTTTAAACTGTTTTTGGACCTGTGTGCAGAGCTAATGGCATTAATTTTAGGTTGCGTGCTAGACGTAAATTAACACATTTTGAAGGCTATTTTGAAGAACCTTCTGTGTTACAACACACTGCATAAGGCAGATGCGCTGAAGCATACAATATGAAAGCCAGGTAAGCAAATTCATCTCTAGTACCTGTTAAGTTTACATTTGAAGTTTATGTCATGAGCTAAGCAGCAAAACATTGGAAATTAGTAGGTGTACTTAAACTTTTGACTGGTAGTGTGTGTATAGTTTCAATAAATTATTGTGTAAAAACACACACAACATATATTTTAAATATATAAATAGATTTTCTTTTCATTAAACTTAGACCCCATATAGGCTACAACATAACCCAATAATTTTTTTTTCTATAGCAAAAAAAAAATATATATATATATATCAGTGGCTGCTCGTGGTAATTTTACTTACGCATGCAGTCACATGCATTACAGTGTAGTACATATTAGATAAGCTGTATTTTGTCTTTTATGGTATTCTTATGTGTTATGTAGTAACCGAGGATAGAACCAATATTATATTAATAATATTAATAATAATTTTAACTTTATTTTTTTAACTTAAATAATAATTTTACATTCATTGAGTATATTATTTACGCATGCAGTGCATGCCTTGCATTCATTAAGAAGCCGCCCCTGATTTATATATATACTGCATAGCCAATTAAATAATTAGTAAATGTTATAAGAACAAGGAAAAATATTTAGCATAGCATGTTTGTAAAAATTATAAAAGATTTTATATTAATTAATGTTAGGCCTAGGCTCTAGAGCGGTGTTTCTCAACTTTTTTTTTTTATGCTGGCGACTCCATTTTGACGAAGAATAAAATTTGCGAACCCGCTTTCCTAATTGATGATACAGCATACTCGAACTGCAAAAACAATTTCCGACCTATTTCCCACGTGACGATGGGAAATTGCTAAGAAGTGGACACTTAATCCGTTCAGTAAAAGGGTGGTTGAGTGCGCCAAACTCGCGGGAAACCCGCGTGATAAATTGATTGATCGTTCTTCTGACAAGACTCCGGAGTCGTCATTCCCATTAGAAGACTCGTGCAATTCTTTCCGCAAACTGTTTACAAACACCGCTTGCCGACAATGTTTGTGAGTGTGTACGAGACTTATTTCATGTATGGCCTTGCTGATTGTAATGTTTCGTACACTCTATGACCTGTTTCAGTATCGTTGAGTGTAGAGCCATCAGTCAGTCAGAGGTGCATCGCGGTGTTTCACTGTTCGTATTCCTAACTTCTTACTGTGAATAAGTGCAGTCCAGTGAAAAAAAAAACCCATAAGTTTTTGTGCTATTCAGTGATCGTGTGCATTTGAAGTGAGAATGGAGGCTTATTCAAACAGAGAAATGACAGACACGCATCTCATGTATGGACTTGCCGAGTGTAATGCGGCCGCAGCAAGACGTCTGTATGCGGAAAGGTTTCCGAATCGCCGTCTGCCAGATAAGAAGACCTTTCAGAGAATAGACGAGCGTCTTGGTGATACAGGATGATTCAGCATGCGAGTTTCAGATGGTGGTAGACCAATCAGCGCCAGACCTGTTGAGTTGGAGGAGCGGGTCCTGAATCGCGTGGAGGAACAGCCTGGTGTCAGCACCCGTAAGATAGCAGCAGGAGAGGGTGTAAGATACACAACTGTGTGGAGAATTTTACGGGAGCAACAACAGCTTTACCCATATCACATTCAGAGAGTACAAGGCCTTACTGAAGCTGATTTCCCACCAGGAGAGGCTTTTTGTATTTGGTTCCTTCAACAATGTGCTCGCGATCCTCTTTTTCTATCCTCCGTGTTGTTTTCTGATGAGGCTGCCTTCACAAGAAATGGCGTGATCAATTTTTACAACACTCCTCACTGGGCCGAAGAGAATCCGTATGCCATCATCCAGTCAAGGCACCAACAACAATTTAGTATCAATGTATGGGCAGGACTTATTGCCGACAACTTAATCGGTCCTTTTCTTTTGCCTGGAAGATTAACAGGAGAATCTTATTCCAATTTTTTAAGGAATGATTTAAGCGATTTACTAGATGAAGTTCCTCTTGGTGTCCGACGTCGTATGTGGTTTATGCATGATGGCGCTCCGCCTCATTTTAGTCTAGCCAGATGTGGTCATGATCACGATACAAAACTTTTTATTTGCAATTTATTATTTACTTTTCTCTATTCAATTTTGCTTTCATTGCTCTTTCTTTCATTGTTTTCTTGCTCGCTTCACTGTTCTTTATAAACACGCGGGCAGACGGGTAGACGTGGCTGCCATTAAACTTTCGGATAAAGCGAAGAGACCGGGGATAATTATACACCTTTACTATTTACTGACTTTTTATTTAAGCCGAAACACGTTAGACGAACGGGGTAATGCGAGGGTGGAATTAGCGTTAACATTTAATCGGAGAGAGAAAGACAATTAAATATTTTAAATAAACGATACCGTACTAAATACGAAAACCAACCCAATCGGGACACATCCCGCCAACGACTGACTTGGGCATTTCACTGTTTCTCTAGACCCATATAGAGGTGTTGCCAACTAGCACTTAAAATCCATTATCAATTTCTTATTAAACGTTATTTTCTTCTTTATTAAATAAAATATTATTAAATTCTTATAAACAAAATATTTAATTCTTATTGAACATTATTATCTTATCTTTATTAAAAACCAATACACAACACAGACTATTTGGATGACCATTTCCCTGATAAATGGCTAGGCCGTGGAGGACCCATTACGTGGCCTGCTCGCTCCCCGGACCTGAATCCACTCGATTTTTACCTGTGATCATCTGAAATCCATCGTTTACGTGACACCCATTGACAACGTTGAAATGCTTCGCCAACGTGGAGAACAAGGATGCCAGAAAATCCGAGTAATACCTGGAATGTTTGAACGTGTCAGGCAGTCTATGACGAGGAGTGTTCAGGCGTGTATTCAAGCGCAAGGCGGTCATTTTGAGCACTTCCTTTAAAGGCAAGGCGGATACTTGCTGGAGCGCATAACGGGCTGTAACTCGGAAACAAAGCGATTTCGGGCATATGTTTATATAAACTTTATTGTTTTCAGGTCCTGAATCTATCCTGAAAGTGCGTCGCACATGTTATGAAACACCCTGTATATACAATACATGGTTGTTTACATTTCCAAACTTTTCAAATTTAGGACACTTCCACATGATGACAATCATTCATCGCTGCAGTGTGTATTCGACGCTTAAACTTGATTAAAGCATTAGCAAGAAGCTTTTTTGTGAATACATCCATCCAATAACTTCCGACTCTTTGACGGAGTTCTGCCAGATGCCTGGGTTTGTCATGATACACGAGTGTTTTAACATAACCCCCATAGATAAAAGTCAAAAAAGTTAAGTTGCGTGAGCAAGGTGGCCCATCAATTGCTGAAACGCATCAACAGGAACGTGATTCACCAAAAGTTAACGTTTGATGTGCTACGTCACGGGAGTACATAATCGGTCCAGTTTTCTTTGAAGATCGTATCATGACTGGAGCAAACTATACGTAACATGTTATATACATTTTTGATTCCCCAACTAAGGGTTATTGGAGTTCATATAATTCCACTAGCCGTTGCTGTTCGCAACTTTCTACACGCGATCTTTCCTCGGCGCTGGATAGACTTAACTTGTTTGGATTTTTATCAATGGGTGTATGCTAAACACTTCTGTATTGTGAAAAAGCCAGTAGTCTAACAGAACTCCGTCAAAGAAACAAGGGTCAGTGGATAAATATATATATTGTGTATATATTTGTGTGTGTTTGTAAATCCGTCAATGTAAATTGTTCACTAAAATTCCTCTGCTTTTTACTAAGCTATTTCTAACTGGATTTTTTTACACACTTCACTTCTTGCGTAAAATGTACAGTTATTGCATTTTTAAATATTATATATGTACCATTTTGAAGCTATCTGGAGTTAGAGGGGGGATACCATGGTTTTTTTCTTTAAACAAAATGTTTGTTGATGAAACTGCGCTGATACGTGTATATCGACGGATTAATTGCTTCACTTTATGAGGCAACAGTGGGATGTTGTATAGATAACACAAGGATAAATAACTTAGTTTATGCCGATGATGTGGTGTTAATAAGTCCCTCTGTTAAAGATCTGGATCGGCTACTAAAAGTCTGCGAAGTGTATTCGCAGAAACATGATATTCTTTTTAATGTTACAAAAACTAAGGTTATGCAATTTCATCCTAAAAGCTGTAATCAGCCAGCTGATATAAGGTTTAAAATGAATGGTGAAGTAATTGAGGAAGTACGAGAGTTTAAGTATTTGGGTCAAACTATTACCAGCTCCTTGAGTGATGACTCGGATATAAGAAAACAATCTCGAAGCCTGTGTGCTAAAGCGAATATGACCATAAGGAACTTTCGATTCGGTACGAGTGAAGCTAAAGACACTCTCTTTCGTACTTTCTGCAGTAATATATACGGGTAGCAACTGTGGGTGAATTATGAAAAGGATTCTGGCAGAACTCTAAATTTGCTGTACAACGGGTCTTTTAGACTTACATAAATTACCCCCGAGATGCTCAGCTTCGCAAATGTTTGCCACCCGCAATGTCCCGATTCCTGGAGGTAACAAGACGTGCTCAACACAGTCTAATGCAAAGAATTAAAAAAATCAACCAACCCGATCATCCAAGCTATCCATGAGTCCTGCCATTTATCCTCTAAGCTATGGACTTCTTGGTACGAAAACGTCTGTCTGTAGCTCCACTTAACTTCGACATTACAGTATTATTTCTAATCAATTGTATATATTTCTATCCTTAGTATATGAACTGTCATTGTATTAATAATATTTGTCATATGGACTATAGTCTGCCAATAAACCTTTTCATTCTCATTTTCATTTATACTTGGTCTGAGGACTTCCTTTTGCCTCTGACCTTTTGTCAGGTTCCGTCTTGTTACGCTTTGCAACCAGTGTGCATGTTGAGTGACGGCTTTTGTCCGTTGAAGCAACAGCAACTAAATATTGCTTATATCCAATTCCAGAATCGGTTGTAGGCGGCGGCGTCGCCGTTTGCACGAGAAACTTGGCTAATATAATGATACTCGTCAGTTTTTAGTAAAATTACTAGAAAATTCTGGAGAAGTTCTTTACGCGAATCTCTCATTGTTCCCACGCTTCTGTAACGTTCTTAATTTATTTTTCCTGACTTACGCACAGGTAACTCGTGAATAATAATAAAAAAATATTGACCGGTCATGTAACCATGTTTACGCATGTTTACAAATGTCAAACTCATCAGTGGCCACCATCATTTTCTCTTTATTTTCATTGATAAGTGAAAAGACAATGTATAATGGTAATCTGAATCTGTATAATGGCATAACTAAGGAACAACTAACTCCGATGTATTTGCTCATATATATATATATATACTGTATAATCTTTTTTTTTCTTGCTTTTGGGGAATACCCTTGTTTTCTTGGTTATTGATGCGAATTGAGTTCATTGAAGGCTCTTTCTTCAGTGACTTACAGTTCTTTGTTGTCCCTGAGGCAGCCTCTCCCACATCAAAAAAAAAAAAAGACTCGGGGGTATTAGTTTCTTTATACACTACAGACACTGTTCTTTTCTTACACAGTTGTTTTAATTGCGTTTCTTAAACCTGTAAGGGACATATATATATATATATAATATAATATATGTAATCGATCTGCCACAGAATTAATAAACCTTTAAAACCTTTAAACATTTGTCACTGGTTTGAATAACAAAATGAACAAAATGTCACCCGGAATTGAGTCTGTCGAAAAGAATTTTGATGAAAACATTTTTTAATTTTTTTATTTTTTTTTTTTAAGTATCCAATAAGTCGGAAATTACGAGCCATTTATTCTTTTTGTTAAGAATTTTAAAGCGTCAAAAAATCTTAATGTTAAAAACTGTGTGTGTGTGTGTGTGTGTGTGTGTGTGTGTGTGTGTGTTGTGTGTGTGTGTGTGTGTGTGTAAAGGTAAGGAGTCACATGATTACCCATATGAACATCTTTTGAACAGAGTTTCAGGTTGAGGATACGACCGACCCTAAACTGTTAAGATTTGATGAAAGAGGGATTTACTCTCCTCTCTCATCCCGCCTTCGCGACCAACCAAACACGTCCGGTCAGAGAAATGGATAGGCAATTTATCCTGTAGTTTTGAAAATTGTTCGCTGAATATTTTAGAGATTTTGCAATTCCTACTTTGAAGAATGTTAAATAGCTGAAGGCATCGAATGCGATGAGGATGAGGTTTTTGGCGGATAAACCACGGATCATGTTAATATTTGGGGTTAGTTAAATTCTTTCGTAACGGCAAAGGTCGCATGACGGAAGGGACTTTTAAGGCTTTACGCGGGCATCGAACCATCTAAAGGTCACTACATCATCCGAACGCGGATGGACGGTCACCACCTATCCAACGTCCCTTAACCTCCCTGATCATAACGGAGAAGCCGCGTTGCGACGCGACTTGGGCATCACGTAGCTCGGATAAACGAGGAAAATAATTTTAATAAGGTTTGGTTAGTCAGTGTTGTGAAATTAATGGAAACTACAATTCTCAAGTTTTATTAATATATTAATTATTATTATTATTATTATTATTATTATTATTTCAATTATTTCAGTTTAATGACTATTTTCCCCTCTATTTCACATCATGAATTGGTATTACATATGCAACATCCGAGTCACGAATCAATTAAGTGATTCTCGTTTTGGGACGTACTTTGCGGAGAGCAGATTAAAAGGTCACAGCTGAACTTTGACCTAATCTGGAAATGAGTTTCTTGGGAAATCACTTCCGGGATGACCTTAAAATTAATATATACATATACATATATACATATACATACATACATATATATATATATATATATATATATATATATATATATATATATATATATATATATATACACACACACAAAATGTGGAAGCTATCTGCCAAAATTCGAGGAAAAATCCCTTTGATATTAACCTAAATTCTATTAGCCAGACACATTTTTGAGGTATAGCGATTGATAACGATGCAGGAAGCAGACTATGATGTAATTGTAGCGTTAATTCTTTACGAAATTGTAATTAATTTTGGACTTTATAATATAAAGTGGGAACTTAAATCACGCAGCAATATCATTTTACGTTTTCGTAGTTTCGTTCGAAAAATTTTGAAACTGAACAGTCGAAAGATAAGGATTCTTCTGCGTTGTCGTCAGTAACGTGTATGGCGGAAGTTATGGTTAAATGGTTTGGTTATGTTAGGTAGTGGTTCGCTTACTTGCAAGTCACTTTAAATTTATCTGAGTGGCGCATGATCTCGGTTTTTAAAACACCGTTTTTCCGTGAGACATTGTTGTCGCATTGAAATAATAATAATAATTTATTATTATTATTATTATTATTATATTATTATTATTATTATTACTATTATTATTACTTAGAAAAAGGGAGAGGAAGCAAGGAAATACGTAATAAGAATGGATCTACATAAAAATTCTACGAGGGTCGGTACGAAAGTATTGCCTCTCATTGTATTTACGAACTGAAAAATAAGAAGCATTACTTTCGTACCGACTCTCGTATAATTAATTTTTCCAATAATCAGATTTTGTTTGTCTGCTTTTGTTTTGACTTTCTTTAATTTTACTCTACCAATTATCCTACCGTTTTACTCGCATTTTACCTGGGATGGTTTACGACTCTAACTGGCCCCAGAAGGTTTACGATAAGCCTTCCTTCCATTTCATCCTCTTTCGATTCTCTCTCTCTCTGCGCCACTGATTTGGAAAAGGACTTGGGTGTGCTAATTAGCAGTGACCTTAAGTTTACCAAACAGTGCGTAGAGGTGGAAAAGAAAGCCCAGAAGCTGTTGAGTTATATCAGGAGGCAATTTCGATTTCGGAACAAGGTGATTGTGCTCTCTCTGTACAATTCCCTGGTTCGGCCGCACCTGAAGTATGCTGTGCAGTTCTGGTCGCCCACCCTCAGGAAAGATATTGAGAGGCTGGAGCGAGTCCAGTCGAGGGCCACAAAGTTAATCCCTTCCGTTAAGCATGTGGGCTACAATTGACGATTACGCGCCCTGAATTTGTTTTCGCTGGAAACTCGGAGACTGCGCGGTCAACTCATCGAGGTTTTCAAGCTGTTACACGGGTTCAACGATGTCGATTTTAGAAGTATGTTTAGTTCAAATGATAACTCAACTCGCAACAATGGTCGGAAGTTGGATTTGAAACGGTTTAGCACTACTGTGTGTGGGAATTATGATACTTTACCTATAGGATATGTGACACGTGGAACAGGCTACCTTCAGAAGTTGTGAACAGTTCCTCTGTGGGTCAGTTCAAGAAAAGGTTAGACCGAATGTTGCACACTATTTGAGGATGACAGAATTTTTCTCTGGCGCCCGTTGCCATTGGTACCTCCTCGGTATGGGCCGCAAGGCCTTTTGAGGTACTTCTTTTTCTTGTAAACCTTGTAACTCTCTCTCTCTCTCTCTCTCTCTCTCTCTCTCTCTCTCTCTCTCTCTCTCTCTCTCTCTGCGTTCGTGTTTGCTTGACTTCTGCGATTGCGTTTTCTTTATTTTCTTCCTGCCTTCCTTGTTTCTTTGGTTGGTTCGTTCGTTCGTTCGTTCGTTTGTTCCTTCCTTCCTTCTCGGTCAGAGGTTTTCCATTTCACTCTCGGTGGAGTCACAGAACCACTTTTACTTGGTTGTTCCAATTTGGATATCTTCTCGTCTCCAGGCGCTTCTTTTCCATTCATCTTTATAACTCTTTTACTATTTTACCTGTTTATATTAAAAATGTTCACACACACACGCACACACACACGCGCACACACACACACACACACACGCACACACACACACGCGCACACACACACACACACACCAAGTATTTTCGACGGTAAAGTCCCTCTTTATCAACACTTTTAAAACATAGTTAAAGAGACAAATACCTAAAGATATTGGGAGTTAATTGATAGAATATATATATAATATATATGCGTGTTACGTAATGTACGTAATATATTTATAGAATACTTTGATGATGATAATTACGCGAGTATTATAAATTTAACTTTCCAACTTCCTTCTAAAACTTAAAAGTTTTTAATTTATTTTAATTGAATTTTATATGTTCAGGAAAAATAAAGTTTTTATAATGGTTTGAGAACGACCGCGTTTTTTTTTTCCAGTTTTAATTTTTGAGAACATTTCCTTTTCAAGAACAGGTTTTTTCTTACAACACCCACTACATCGTTTCTTCTTATATATATATATATATATATATATATGTGTGTGTGTGTGTGTGTACACGTGAGTTTTTTGAGTGGGTGGTGATCGAGCAGTATTTTAATATTGTACATGTTCCTCGTGGAGAAGGTTCTTGATCGTGAGAATTTGGTGTTGAGGGAAAGGAAGATAGAAGAGGCAGTGGTGGTTATGCTTCTTGGGAAAGTGGGAACGGGAGTTGGCGGGTTTGGGGGGAGAAGGGTTTTGTGAGATAAACGAAAGGCATTTTTAGATTGGGAGTATGCTTAATTTCTTCCTTTTTAAAGGTTAGATCATTTATCCCCTTACGTTCCACGACCTTCCTTCATTGATGAAAATCACTGAAACAACCTTATTTTCATAAGGTTGTTTGAGAACTCTGAATATGTTACAGGTAGTTTAAAAAGTCACTGTTCCATATTTTATATATATATATATATATATATATAATATATATGGTGTAGTGGTTAGCGTCGTTGACTACGAATCCATCGGCCCCGGGTTCGAGACCCGACGGCAGCCGGCGCGCAGCAAAACCCAGCTGTTTATCCTTCCACACAATAAAGAAAGTGGTTGGTAGATAAATGGGTACCCTAGGTGGCCTAGTGGTTAAGACGCTGGGCTGCTGGTGGGGCGTGGTTCGGATTCCACGTTAAACTGTAGGTCTAAGGTGGAGTGAAAAGCTTGACCTTCGCAAAAGTATATATATATATATATATATATATATATATATATATATATATATATATATATATATATATATATATATATAAAAAGCCAGTGTGTCTCTTTTTGTAACGCTTACCAATAGTATGGGTGCATATATATATATATATATATATATATATATATATATATATATATTATGCAGGGCAGGGTGTCGAGAGGTGTTTACAAAACTCCAACCTGTCATTTTTTGACGAGTCAGGAAGCTACTATATATATAAACTACTCTCGTGCGAGAGGTAACGAAAGAACTCGTATCATAATTATAATGTGTTATCACGTTCTCTCATAGTTAGTCCTCGAATTACAGCATTTCATCTGATTTTCGTTTTCGTTTGAAGAGACCGTTGCATTGCTACATTGTTATCATATATATATATATATATATATATATATATATATATATATATATATATATATATATATACACACAAACTCAGAATGGTTCCCTGAGAACATTATATGTTAAACACAGACCGTGCATGGAACAAGGAACTCTTCTGGGAAAATTAAATCCACTATAGTCCGAATAAGTAATGGTAAATGACAAATACCATAGTTTTTTTCATGAAAAAGGAAAAAAACTATGGTATTTGTCATTTACCATTACTTATTCGGACTATAGTGGATTTAATTTTCCCAGAAGAGTTCCTTGTTCCATGCACGGTCTGTGTTTAACATATATATATATATATATATATATATATGTGTGTTGGGGGGTTATGAAGGTGTGTAATGTTATAATGTTATATAATGTTATAATGTTTCAGACCAACAAAGACCCTAGGATCCACTCATGGCTGGTCTACCTAACTGTGTTCGTAATCGTGTATTGTGTATTTCCTCCGTGGTGGCGGAGGGGACCTACAATTTTACGTGGGTTCCGAACCACAAGAACATAAGAAATTCATGTAAAACTGCCGGTAAATTGGCAACGACCAATTTTTACGAAACTAAATAATTATCAATTTAAAAATAATTAATTATCGATTTAAAACAGGATAGAATCTCTCGATCCAGAGGATCAAGTCATAATAAACTACTATCCACAAATATGTTACACTCTATATCTATTTATAACGGACATGCAAATATATCAGATCCAAAGAATAACCTTTTCTTAAGGTGTACTCAAATGTGGACGTCGTTTCTAGATTAAATTCTCCAAAACGAAAAACTTTCCGTGCTGTAAACCTTGTAGGAAAAGCATTGAGAAAAAACTCTCCCTTTTCTGGTTTTTATTAACTTTTTTTTTTGTGGGTGGGGGGGGGGGGGGGGGGGGTATTTACTTATTTTTTGCGTATTTGAGTGTTTCATGGTTTCAGGCAATTAATCTTTTACAGGTGAGATGGTCTCATCTTATCCTCTTGGGCAAAGGTAAAAGTTGGTATCACTGCGGTTAATGGTATATACCTCGGTACCTTATATATGGTCTTTATCATATATATTATATATATATATATATATATATATATATATATATATATATATATATGCTTCAGACCTTGATAATGTGCTGCTAAGTATACACAAAAGCGCTCGGTCGATAGTTATTTCTTTTCGTTGGTGTATATATATATATATATATATATATATATATATATATATATATATATATATATATATATATATAGGTCGAGTGAAATGTTTATATAATTCCGAGGGTGGTTAAACAAAACTGATTTTTGGAAGTGGGTCGATTCTTAATTTGATGTTAGTTCATATTAGGTAAGGTTAAGCCAGGTCGGGTTAGGTTACGTGAGGTCATGGTATGTTGGACGGAGGGGGGTCAGGTCGGGTATATCCATGAAAGTTCGTGAAGCGTTTATGATGCATCTATAAAGAAATTGATTTAAGTCGAGATTAAAGGTTGTAAAAATAAATATTGTAGTCATGGTTCCCATCTTGGGACGCATAAAGAATGGTGCCGTATTTGTTATATATATATATATATATATATATAGTGTCTACCGCGTGCATAATAACTGTGCATAAGTGTGGTCTAGTGTGTGATAATTCGCAGAGGTAATGGGGTAATATTTTTTTGAGAGGTAATAAATACTTTGATACCTTGGAATATTAACAAAAAATCTACACGTATGTAAAAAAATCTAACGAAACTTTTACTGTCTGAAAAAGGTACGTTGGTCCTGATTAGGTATGGTTTGGCTAAGCTAGATTAGGTATTACCTCACTATTTAATGACTTAAAATAAACCACCGTTCGAGGCCTCAAATGTATCCAAAACTCTTATCATGCACTTCTCGGTTCGATGCCATCAATGTTGCGTTAGGTTAAAATAGGTTAGGTTAATTAGTTATTTTAGATATTAAAAAAAGTGCTTCTCGCTTATGCGGAAATGCGCACATGTGTGTGTGTGTGTTCAGTGAAGAAGACAGAATTGAGTAACAGTATTATTATTATTATTATTATTATTATTATTATTATTATTATTATTATTAATTTGATATTTGTGGCGAGATAATGAAATGTATTTACGCGAAGAACAAAAGATGAAACGAGTTAATTCTTATATACTTGAAAAGAGCTTTTGTTTTCAGTTGCTTAAATATTCATGTTGATGCTCGAGTGAATATTACAATTAATTTTGGTACATTGCCAGTTTTTTTCTTATTCTTTCGTGCTTGCAACTGTTTGTCCGTTCGTTTTCTTATTGTATCAGTTTCTCAGACACACACACACACACACACACACACACGCACACACACACACACACACACGTTTATTTGTTTAATATTAGTTACAATATTTATGTTATTTTTGTTCCAATTTTTTTTTAAATATCTCATCAACGGATTATTTATTTACATTCATATGTAAATACTTTTTATTATTGCATATTTGTACGCATAGATAAAGCAAAGTATGTAGCAAATCACGCGTGTTTGAAGGAAGAATATATATATATATATATATATATATATATATATATATATATAGAGAGAGAGAGAGAGAGAGAGAGAGAGAGAGAGAGAGAGAGAGAGAGAGAGAGAGAGAGAGAGAGAGAGAGAGAGAGAGAGAGAATACAAGGTTATTCTTGGTATTAGTATTTATATTGATGTAAATTTGACCCACATATTTCCCGAATCATGTCAATATATATTTTGCTGTGTCCTACTTCATGTAGAATTATAATGTTGTTATGTATATGCATTTGCTCCATTGCTGCTGCTTCAACAGTCAAATATCGTGTTCGCCATCTATATGCAAGAGGTTATAAAAACCAGCTATTGGGGTTAATCATCGTCCCCATATATATATATATATATATATATATATATATATATATATATATATATATATATATATATATATATATATATATGAGAGGTACATAAATATACATGCAAGCAATGTATAGGACCAGGTTACTCCTGTTGGTAACGTATGTAATGTGTCTGTACATTGTATGTTGTAAAGTAATCGATTGAGAAGCTAAAATTAGGCGGTGTGTGAAATACTCTATAGCAATTTATATGGCTTGGAGGAATTGGTTAAATGTATTCAGAGTTTGCGTGAAGAAAGTGCTAATGTATAAAATAATGTTAAGTTTACCGACTGAACTGCCTGGAGTAAGGCAAGGGTTTGTGTTGTTACCACGCTTGTTTATATTTGTAAATGAATGGACCAGCGCTTGAGGGGAAGCGTGAATGCCAAATAAAAGTGAAAATGTTGTGGAAGGAAAGCAGCTGTGTACTTAACCATTAATAGCGTTCTGTTGAGTGAATCAGAGAATGGACTGAGGATGGCTGTGATATGTTTAGTTGTGCGTGAAAGTTGATTGCTTGCTTGAAGTGAACGTAAGTGAAAGTAAGGTTGTGGTGGATAAGATAGAAGTAAATTAACGTGTGATAATGTGGTAAAGATGGAGATGTTGTGAAAGGAAAAGAAGGCACTTAAATATCTGGTATGATTGATTGATGTACGAGTAAATCCAACTGAAAACAGGATGAAGTAAGATTGTAAGCAAGTTGTAACCGCAATGAAAGCTCAGGTAGAAACGTTTGAGTGTAGATGCAGCATGAGTTTTGCCTGGAGATGTTTTGAACCTGATGGTGACATACATACGTGAAACGCGAGTATAACGTGGTAAGTTCATATCTAAAATGGGAGCAGTGGAAAAAGCGGCTTTAAAAGTAATAAGATGTGTGTATGTGTGTAGTTTGGAACTACGTCTAGAGATTCGAGGGATGATGGAATAAGGAAAGAGAAAAAACTATGTATTGATGCGACAAATTAAGTAAGGTATAATGCGCGAAGAATTTTGTCGGTAGATACTTGAATTTAAAGGAGTGACGTTCTCTCTGTAAGGTGACTGAATGAAAGCCTCGTTCGCTCTCGTTGCCTGTATAACACTCTGAAAACGTTTTTCGCTGCGTGTACCATAGATCATAGCGGAAAAAGTGGACTAAACGTACTCTGGGTATAAAATATGTAAATAATACACTCGGTAGACCGAAGGTGCACTAAGCTGTTCTTTAATCCCTAGAAGTGTACCCTACTTTTTCGCTTAGTTACAGAGGACACCGCTTGTCAAAAAGATAACCGTTTTCGCTACTATCTGTGTACTATTAACCTAGTATATATGTACCCGTGAAGTACAGGGTGGTCCGAAAGCGGTTACCCCCCCCCCCCCCTCAAAAAGACCTTAACATGTAAAAAGTGACAAGTCGTATATACAAGTGCTTTATTACATACATTACATAACATACTAGTCTTTAAGAATCCAGAAGGTCAATATGACAACCATCATTTTCGTGACACAAAATGATCCGGCGCCATGTCGTATGGGATATTTTGCGCAGCATAGCCTTGTCGATGTGTGTAAATGCAATCCTCACAGCCTCCTTCAACTGTTCTATTGTCCGGTATCTTTCCTTGGATACACAGTCCTTAATAATGCCCCACAGCGCGTTATCACAGGAGAGAATAGGACTTCTCGGAGGCCAATCAATTGGCGCTGCCAAATGTTCTGATCCTCTCCCTATGCACCTATCCCCAAACATGTCATGTACGAATTCCCTGACACTGATCTGATGGCATAGTGGGCACTGCAGTGCTGGGCAAGTTCCGCACACCTTCCGCACCTCCGCACTGTGCGGAAGTGCGAAATGGTTTGCGGAGGTGCGGTGTGCGGTCACCTCGGTAAAAAGGTGCGGAGGTGCGGGTGCGGAAGGTGTGCGGATTGGTCCGCACACCCGTTCGCACACTTGAACTTTAGAATTTTGTCAACTATTGACCAGTCAACATCTCTAATTTAGTGTTTTTACTTTTTACAGATTACGGACTTTATTTAGTTAGCGATATTTTTAAACTTAATTTCATTTATCATTATTTATTTTCACAATTAAATATTAAATAAAAGTTTATAAAAGTATTAATATATTAATGGAAACATATATTTCCTTGCGATAAAACTTTCTATATGTAAATCGGGTGCGGGTGCGGTTGTGCGGAAGTGCGAAAACTTAGAGGTGTGCGGAAGTGCGGGTGCGAACCTCCCATTTGGTGTGCGGTTGCCCAGCATTGGTGGGCAGGGGCTCCATCCTGTTGAAACCAGCAATCCGCTAGAAGATTCACTCTTTGGAGCTCTGGAACAAACCAGTCCCTCAACATGGCTCGGTATGAATGTTGATTGTGCAGGACCATCGAAAAAATAGGGACCTATCAAATGCTTACTGGACATCGTGGCCCAGATCATGACATGCGGTGAATTGTGCTGTAACTCTTCATAATAATGTGGGTTATCTTTACTCCATAAATAAATATTCCTGTTAAGGGCGCTTCAATAAATTGCACATTCATCTGAGAAGAAAACCTTGCCACGTTGTGGGAGCGTCACAGAAACCTCGAGTAACTTTGTACATGCTGTACTTCTTTTCGCATGTCATCATTACTTAGCTCGTTGACGAACGCAGGCCTGAAGGATTTCGCTTGAAGATCACGTGTCATATGTGTTAGCAGTGTTGTTTTTGGAATACTGAGTTCGGACGATCGTTTCCGTAGTGACTTTTTGGGGAATCTGAGCACTGAAGTCGCCACTGCTGCACATTGTTCCTGCTTTGTCGACGGTCGTCCATTCCTTTTTTTTTATCCAGAATTGATCCAGTCGTGAACAGTTTACGTTCCCATCGCAATATTGTCATTTTAGCAGGGGCTTCTTTGTTAAATCTTGCGGAAAAATCCCGTTGCGCATCTTTTATGGTTTTTCTAGTCTGTGGACGTTCGTGAGCCCATACACTCACAACGAGCCGTTCTTCCACACTATAGGAGCTTGTGTCGGCCATCTGAAACGAAGAAGAATCTGTTACTGTCCACATTTCCCACTAACGATATCTAAACAGACCACCTTTACTTTATATTGTACAAAGTACATTTCGTTCTTTTTTTTCCACTCCGATCTTAGGTACACACAGCGGACAGTTTTTGAAAGTGTACTTTTTATTGTTACGACCGATGAAGATTAAATTTGGTTGGTTGTAATCAAACTTTTTTCTTTTGTTCTTGTTTGAACGCCGCGCTCGCTCTACGCAGATGGGACATATATGCAATATGCATGTTTTTCTAGTGGAAGCCTTCGGGTGTTATTCCTTTATGATTGTGATTAACACGTGTTAGTATTTACGGAAGGAACATAAGTCAAATTTAAATACACAGATCTACAAGCGCTACGAAAGGAACAGTAGCAAGGCGTAATAGGAAGGCGTACGGTTCTGATGATGTTCCTTCTGTTGTTCTCAAAAATTGTGCTTCTGTGCTGACACCCTGCCCAGGCAAACTCTTTCATCTGGTACTTTTCCTTCCTGCTGGAAGTTCGCTTTCATTCAGCCTGTCCCAAAGAAGGGTGACCGCTCTCAACCCTCCAACTATCGTCCAATTGCTTTGATTTCTTGCCTTACTTTTTTTAATCTATCCTTAATAGGAAGATTCTTAAACACTTCTCTTCTCACAATCTTCTGTCAGATCGTCAGTGTGGGTTCCGCAAGGGACACTCGACTGGCGATCTTCTTGCATATCTTTGACTCTTGGTCATCCTCCTTTTGGAGTTTCGGTGAAACTTTTGCTGTTGCGTTAGCCATATCAAAAACTAGCACAAATTTTTAATTTTCAAACTGCCCTCCTTCGGTTTCTAGCCTTCTATATGTCCCTTCATCTCTAATTTCCTTTCTGGCCGATCTATAGCTGCGGTTGTAGATGGCCACTGCTCTTCTCTTAAAGCTATTAACAGCGTGTTCCTCAGGGTTCTGTCCTGTCACCCACACTTTTCCTTTTATTTATCAATGATCTATTAAGTCGCACTTCCTGTTCTATTCACTCCTATGGCGATGATTCCACTCTACACTTCACCCGCTTCCCATAGCGTCCCTCTCAACAGTCATTCCATACTTCGCGTAGGACGGCTATGGTACACCTGACCTCTGATCTTTCTGCCATCTCTGATTGGGGCAGAGAAAACCTTATTGCGTTCAGTGCCTCAGAAACTCAGTTCCTCCCTCTGTCTACTCGTCACTCTTCCACACGACTATCCCTTTACCTTCAACAATACACAACTCAATCCTTCCCCTCTTCTATTAACATTCTTGGTGTTTCTTTTTTCGTAGTCTTTCCTGGAAAGATCACATATACTTTTTGTAAACGGCTTTTAAGAGGTTAGGTGTGCTGTACCGCCTCCGCGGTTTCTTCACCCCCGCTCAGTTGCTCTCTCTGTACAGGGTTCTCGTCCGCCCCTGTATGGAGTACGCTTTACGATTCTCATGTATGGGGGACGCTCAACCCACACAGCCGTACTTGACCGGGTGGAATCAGGTTTTCGTCTCATCAGTTCCCCGCCTCTTACTGATTGTCTTCACTCTCTCTCTCTCTGTTCGCCGCAATGTTGCCTCACTCTCTCTTTATTATAGCTATTATAACGGACACTGCTCTTCTGAACTCTCTAACTGCATACCTCGATTTAAGGACAGCATGCAGTACCAGACTTTCGACACATTCTCATTCCTTTTGCGTCCGACTCTAACGCGAGGGTTAATCGGTATTTTCAATCTTTCATCTACTCGCCGGTGAACTCTGGAACAATCTTCCTCAATCCATCTTTCCCCCTGTCCATGACCTCCAATCTTTCAAACGCAGAGTGTCTAGGCATCTCGAAAACCTTGGACCTTGATTTTGGCTCTCCTCTTCCGTGTGTGCGGGGCGTTTTTGCGGGCATTCGCCCTTGGCCCCTCCTTCTTGCATGAAGAAAACAATTTTTTGCAGTTCATCATATTCTGGCGCGGTACACACGCAAATTCTGTCCAATACCACCGGCCTATATTCGTGGAATATGAATATAAATGTTCACGGAATTTGCGGTCCAATTTGCGTAGAACGAGCTTCGGGGTCGTTTGAAAATGGTTTAAAACAATCGGAACAAAGCTCGCCATTTCGTGACTCCCGGAGAGAGAGAGAGAGAGAGGTATAGGCGCAAGCGTGAGATGCATCTTTGCTCTTGATAAGTGTTGCACGCGGACACTTTATTCAGAAATATACGAAATTCGAAAAAATCAGTTCGCATGTGATTATGGCTCGAGCGTAGGAATGTTAAGTAAAAAAAATTTCGTAATGAAAAAAAAAAAAAAAAAATATATATATATTATATATATATATAATATGACCTTCCATTTATTACTTCATAATTCAACGCAACCTTGTATAGAAAATGAGGAAAATAATAATTGGAAGATTTCTAAAATGAAATCACAAATAATAATAATAAAAAAAAAAAATATATATATATAGAGAGAGAGAGAGAGAGAGAATATAATAACAGGATATTAACAGAAATTTTATTTTTTATTGCTGTTATTAGTTTTCTTCTGTATTTTGTAACTTCTCCGTTTAAAGACTTGAAATTTGAGTAAAAGTTAAAAGTCACAATTTGGTTTAGACTTAGAGCAAAGGTTACTTGGATTCATGCATGAAGATTGCATCCTGAAAGTTTTAAAAGCCACATCTATACAGGTACACTATACACTCAGGTATTTCCGGGATGAGCCGTGTATATATATAGTGATTGTAAAGTAACTTCGTATTAATGGATGGGAAATTTTATCTTTGAAAAAATAAGTCAGAATTTTTTTTCTCAGAAAATAAAAATTGCTTTCATTTATTGACCAAACATGGCGCAGAAATTTATTGTTAATGACATTGTAAAATTACGGTGCAACGTATAAAATTTAGAGGTGTGGTGGCGGCGGCGCGGGCAGCAACAGCAGCAGCAGCAGAAGAAGAAAATAGGAACACGCTTAACTTCGTCCCCAGTTGAATTTTACCACAAGAACACAAGAAGTTAATTAGAAATGGTTGAACTTGCTGTGGAAGACTGTCAACACGCAGAACTGCCTCCGAAAATGATCGGAAATTTACCAAAAACGGTAATTTAGTTTGTAGCAAACATTTGTCTTGAGCGAATGACCTAAAAACTTAATATTGTTAAAGCCATACTCGAACAAAAGTTATCAGCATTTAAAACTACGAAGTTACTTCACAATTACTTTTCTTAACATGTGGACTTTTAAACGACTTGTGGACGATTTACAAATACAGTAAATAAAGGGGGGAAAATCTTTACTTTACTTTGGGGGGGGGGGGGGGGGTCATAAAGAAGACCCTTCTGTATTAATATTTTGGTTGATGTACTTTGCAGATCGAATTCTCCAGAAGTTCACGACTGACAAACTCAACGATCGAATATTGTTCCGACCCAACTTGACCCGACCCGACTCAACTTGACCCGATCCGATGCAACTCGACCCGACCCGACCCCACCCACTCAACCCGACCCAACCCGCGACCTTCCTGGTGCCGTAACCACCAGGTTACTGGGGGGGGGGGGGGGACATTTATTTGTATAGTTTTTGCGTGGTGTTACTCGTCTCGTATGAGGAAATTGAGTAGAATGATTTATTCTTACGTTTCGCCGTAACCTTTCGTTTCAGTTCATTATAACGAAACGTTAACAGAAGTATGAACAATGAACGTGGTGACGTTAATTTATTAAGGGAAATGAATTACAAAATTCTGAACTCGTATTACTGAGTTTTTCATACTTAGAAATATGTATTTTTTAAAGAATGTGTTTTGTTTTTCTGTTTACTGAATAATTTGTAGTCTCCAAATTTAAGGAACAAACGAACATTTAATTTTATGATACTTTGAACTTCTTTGCATTAATTATTAAATAAATATTACAATTTTACAGTTTTAATTGTTGCGGTAATTTCAATATATGTAATTGTCAGTTGGACTATTTATTTTATTTTAGTTGCTCTCAAAGTTTTAAGCTTTACTGGGCTCTCAGGTTAATTAGGGGTGAAACGTCACTTTATAGGTGGTTATGATGAGTAATGTATTAATTAGGTATAATTAACTTAAAATACATAAATAAACTAATAGTTGAAAATTAGACGGTGAATTTAAATCATTGTGACGTCATTAAGGTATTTGTGAAAATATTTATTTTTTATTTATTTATAAATAAATATTACAATATTACAATTTCTGCTATACTGTAATACGATAATACTGTTTATTTTATATAATTCGACCCTTAATCTTTAGGCTTTACTGGGCCTCTCAGATTAATTGGAGATAAACTACATGATATACGTCACGTTTAAATTATGATTAATACACAAAGGAAGTAATAATGGATATATATATATATATATATATATATATATATATATATATATCTATATAATATATATATATATATATGTTATTATTATAGATATGAAAAAAATACAAAGCCATTATTATAGATATGATACCAATCAGACATGGGGTAATAGTAATAGTAATAGGTCATAATTTTTTGACTGTAATAGTAGGCAAAGTAATAGATAATAGTCAATTACTTTTCTATTACAGTAGCAATGGACATATTGTGTGACAAAGAACTGAAAAATGAACTAAATCTACTCTAAACTAAAATAAACATGTATGTGAACTAATATTGTGGCAAATTTTTCCTTCAATAAAGTAAAATTGATGAAGACGTACAGTCTCTCAAATTGTAATGATTTGGTTGAAACAAATACTTGTTATTTGACTGCCGCTCAGCCTCATCCTGGATCCATGAGTGCAGAGCCCTCTGCCTCTCAGCCTCATCCTGGATCCATGAGTGCAGAGCCCTCTGCCTCTCAGCCTCATTCTGGATCCATGAGTGCAGAGCCTTCTGCCTCTCAGCCTCATCCTGGATCCATGAGTGCAGAGCCCTCTGCCTCTCAGCCTCATTCTGGATCCATGAGTGCAGAGCCTTCTGCCTCTCAGCCTCATCCTGGATCCATGAGTGCAGAGCCCTCTGCTTCTCAGTCTTATCCTGGATCCCCGAATCCAGACACTGCTACATCGCCAGCTCAATACCATCTCGCACAGGGTACCCCCCAAGGTGCCTTGGTGAATCGGGATGCTGGGAATGCAGTCGGGGTCACGATGAGGAGACATCTTGGAAAATGGAGGTAAGGAGGGGCCGGAAGCGAGCGACCCCTCCGAGAACTGCAACCACTGCAGTAGCTAATGGTGGTGGTCCATCAAGGGGGTCTGGTCCCACTCATGCATTGGCTAGAGGAAGTCAGCCTGTGGCAAAGGCTGGCAGAGAACGGCGGGGTATCATAGGGCCTGCCAAAACAGATCGTACGATGGCTGTACCAACGAAGACCGCAAACATTTTCGTCTCGAGATGTCGACCTGATCGTACGACCGAGGAGCTGCGGGCATTTGTGGAAGATAAAGTGAACCTTCAGGTTACATGTAAGAAAATTGACTCCAGATGGACTACGTACAGTTCCTTTCAAGTTACAGCAGTCTGTGATGATCCAGGGGTATTTATGGATCCAGCAGTATGCCCGGAACGGGTATATGTACGGCGGTTCTATGAGAAGACGGGAAGAAAAACACCTGCAGCCCTTCTCGCAAGGGCTGGAGAGGGTAATTATGGAAACATCATGCGTCGTACTGTGGAGGAAAATCCAGCTGGGTCTAATGCTGTAACTGCTGTGCCTGGTATAAGTGGAATTCAACATGTAGAGATGGCTGGCAGAACTCCTGGATCTTCCTAATTGCAACATTCAAGGTAATATCTTATAAATGTAGAGGCCTAAGCTTAGGCAATAACAGCAAACACAGGCGGATCATAATTGATAAACTGTTAGAGGATGCTGATATTCTCTGTCTGCAGGAAACATGGCTAAGGAAACAGGACTTAAAGGACCTGAATAGCCTCTCCAGTAACTTTCATGGGATAGGGAAGGCCACCAGAGATAAACAAGATGGTCTCTTTGCAGACGACCCACCTGGTCGGGTAGCTATTCTATGGAGGTTGGGGTATGGGAAATATATTAGTGAATTCAAACTTGGTTTGAATTGGCTAACTGGAATAGAAATTTGTGTGGACAATAAAAAATTTGTAATTCTGCGTTATCTATATGCCTTTTTAGGCAGTTGATAATGAAGAAGATTACTTCATTAAATTGGGGCAGGTCAGCAGTATTATTGATGAGTTGGATACGACATGTGTAGCTATTATTGGTGACTTTAATGCTAATGTGCTTAATAATAATTCTTTGTTTAGCAACCACTTAAAAGCCTTCTGTGAAGATAATAACTTGACCCTTTCATCCATGCGTAGTCTTCCTGGTGATAGCTTTACTTATGTTAGTGATAGTTGGCACACCACCTCATGGTTGAATCATTGTATTTGTATGTTCATTATACACAGTGATTCACTGGCCTATTTAGTCAGTGCTCCAGACAACTATCTCTTAATCTTCTATGGACCTCTTGTATAATGTTTGTACCCGTTGAGTCTGAATTAAAGTGTTTGTTTGTTAGTTAACACACTGCTTGTAATTGCATTTAAATAGACATAAAGATCCTTTTCAAATGAGTGAAGTACCCAACATACAAAAGTAATAGTAATAGATGACCGAGTAATAGTAATAGATGAAAATTAAAGTAATAGTAATAGAAGGAATCAAAAGTAATAGTAATAGAAACCCAGTAATTGACCCCATGTCTGATACCAATACAGTCTGGAAAATATGAAAAAAAAAAATTGGGAGACATCGCATTTTCATTATTTTTATCTTTTCAGCCATTTATTTTTAAGAGATTTTCTCGTCTTCTGCCATCTTGTTAGGTTAGGCGAGATATGGTCATGCAGTTTGGATAAAATTTTTGCAGACTCGTAGCGATTGACATTATTATTGGGCACGCATCAGAAGCGATTAAAGGGGAGGTTAATTTCAGCTTTAAGATGCCAAACTGTTATTATTTGCATCGTCTTTTTCAGTTTTTAACAAAATTGTTCTCGATTTTTTTTCCCCTCTCCTCCACCGGGAACATCTTTTCCCTGATGATTTTTGTCTCCGAATACCACAATCGATCTCCATTGAGAGTTAATGTTTTAGTTTAAGGAGTCACGAATAATTCGAATGAAAATGTCCTTTTAAAAACTTTAAAAATTCAATGGTGCCCACTTTTATTTATGTATTTAGTTATACATTCCTTCGCTCATTCATTCATTTTGCGTTTATACTTTATTCATTATAGAAAAGCGTAATACGAGTCCGTAGATTCTTCCACGGCCCCATTTTAACGTACACGTTTTTTGATTTGACTAACTTTTTTTTTTTTTTTTCCTTCTTTTATTAAGTCTCATTTTTTTATTACTATTTCTTAAATTATTAAATTATATAGACTGCCTCCCTCAGTCCCTCCCTCCCTCCCAACATTTATTTTACGTTGCCCGAATCTCTCAATGATTTATAGTTAAGAACAATTACGGTTATAGTTGAAACGAACGTTTCAGAATCTATATATTTTCAATCTGCATTTTCACTCTGCAAATTATCCATTAACTAATGCGGAAAGAAATATTATTTTTTATCGAAATTACCAATAATGTCACCGTATACATTTTTATATTGTCTCAGACTTAGATTTTGATTGGTCAAAAAAAAAAAATATATATATATATATATATGTATATATATATGTGTGTATGTATATACAGTATATTTTTAGACGATAGGTTTTCAAATGGCGGATTATGAGATTTGACCCGACCTCGCTTTCGTCATAGTTGCGTTGTATGTGCCATACCACTTGACCCGATTCGAGTTAATCTCTAAATGAAAAGTGTGGACTGTGCGTCTTTTATATTATTTATTTTATTAATTAAGGGATGGCTTCGCGCTTTGACGTTTCGGGTAAAAGTGATTTAAAATTAGGTCGAGAACGTTAAACACACTTTCCTACAAACGGCACAATGGCTCTCGGACATGGCACTGTTTATCTTTTTTTCTCTCTCTCTCTCTCTCTCTCTATATAATATATATATATATATATATATACACGTCATATAATGCAAATTTCAATTACTAAACTATGTATTTCAACGAAAAGTCACTTCACATAAACTCCTAATGGCATGATAATACCTCGTCTAAAATTAGTACCCGGTTCGCTGTGTGTCAAGGTTACGTTCAAATAGGTTAACTTCTATGTTAAATTTACGGTTAAGGATAGAAAGCAAGAATTTAACATATTTAGAGCTTGATTCTCTCTTCAATTTGAATTTTTATATACAAATGTTAATTATTGTAAACAAACTTATTTTTAGGCTAGAATTGGTCGCTCCTGTAATTCCCTTATGACGACATCATGTGTTTCTTATATATATATATATATATATATATAATTTGAGCTGATTTCACTCGGACTTTCGTTTCGTTTGGTGACCTTCAATTTTTCCATTTTCCAAAATGTTTTGTGGAAATACTTTTATTTTCGAAGAGAGAGAGAGAGCACACACACACACACACACACACACACACACACACATATATAATATATAAAATATATATATATATATATAATTGGGATTACATTATTAATTAAGCATAAATAAAATACATATGTGTGTGTGTGTGTGTGTATATGCAGTGTGCGTGTAAGCTTGACACTTTTTTTAATTTATGAATGATCAGTTTAAAACAATTGCCGTAAAATTAGATCAGTAGTGCCAAGTTTAGTAGGTCTGTCTCCGTCTGTCTCTCTCTCTTTGTCTCTCTCTTTCTCTCTCTCGCCGTATCTGGGACACCCTGACCTACTTTTGTTTCAATACGGTCGATAATACTAGCGTAAAACGTTGGCAGAACGCTCTTATTGTTATGGCCGTTTGAATGCTCCGAGTTTCTATAAGAGCGACTTTACCCAAGGAGAGAATAGAAATCTCGGTCTTATTGTTTTTCTCCCCCCTTTTCTTTCTCCATTGCTTTACTATCTCTTTTTACGTTTCATATATGTAATTATTCGTTATATTTAACGTAATTTAAGTTTATAATAGTTTACGAATAAAATTATTTCTTTATTTGTTAATTCTCCCGATTTTTTGTTAAGTCATAAGGAAACGGTGTTGATATAGATAAAAGTGAGTGTCTGGCAACTCTATTGGGAATAGATGCCGGAAGTCGCTACCTATTAAATTTCAGCATAAAACTCACGTGGCAATCCTCGATGTAAGAAATATTTATCAGTTAAAAATTTAACATAAACCTAAATTCGGTACAGTCAGTGAATTAAAAAAAAAGAAAGAATTAATGATTATAAGAATGATAAACAAAGATAAGTTTTTATACTGAATAAATAAATATATATTAATAATTAAATTTTTTTTTTTTTTTTTTGGCGCTGCACCAAAACTTTCACTTTTTTCTCGTAGACTCAACTATTTGATTTTATATATATATATATATATATATATATATATATATATATATCTTTGTCACTTTTTTTTTAAAGTTTTTATGAATACTTTTTTTCACATTTATTTATAGAGTTGTATTCTATTTTTTCCTCGTGTGTTTTCTTTAGGTACCAAATTCTTATGTCACGGTATTGAGATAATTACGTGTAGTTTTTGTTAGGCTTCGTTGTAAATGAATTTCTCATTTTTGTTTGTTTGGTTTTATACACGTTTGTGACGTAGGTTTTTAAAAGCATTCAAGGTGTATATATATATATATATATATGTGTGTGTGTGTGTGTATGTATGTATGTATGTATGTAAGGTGGACGTGGGTTTATTTTATGTATTAAGCCTATAAACCCCAATGACTGACTAATCAAGTTATAAGTAATATAACCTAAAAATTATTTGTAAATTGGTTCGTATCCTAGTGTCCTACTTTCGATTTTTGTGAAATTGTCTCATTTAAAACCTTTTACTTCGCTTATCTTACTTTTATTATCCATTTATAACTTTTAACGATCTTGCTTTTGGCATTATTGCCACACTAACAGTCGTAAAGGCAAGGCGTTACTTGCTTTTCACTATGTCAGTCAGAAATTGCCTTTGGTATTTTAATTATTTGGAGTCTGTGGCCCGATTCTCTCAACGAAGACTACCGCGACGATCACGACTACGAAAAGACACAACCCTCGTTTTGTCGTGTTGAATCGCGCTTTTAAGCTTGTTTTGAGGTAACCAAATAATTATTTTGCGTCACTAATTTCGGTTAATTAGATTAGGTTATACGAAGAGGTCATTTTTTTTTCATATTTGTTTATACATTATTCCTCTTAGCTGGTTCGCGATATACAGGGTGTTCCATAAGTCCGATTTTGTAAGGAAAGTTATTTTAAATTAAATTTGCAAAAGTAATAATGCATTGGAACTAAAGCAAATGTTCAAATTGATGTCTTGTTTTGGGAGCTTTTTTTTTTTGTTACGGGTAGAATAACACAGTGGCTAATATGGCAGCGAGTTACACTCGTCAGGAAAAGGTCTCCACATTCGTTTTAGTTTTAATGTATTACTTTTGTAAATTTAATTGCAAATAAATTTTCCTAGAGACCGGACTTATATACGGACACACTATATATATATATATATATATATATATATATATATATATAATCATAATGTGTGTGTGTGTGTGATATGCTTGAACACCCACGTATGAAAAATCGCCCCAACCAGGGTTCGAGTTCGTCATAGTGTTGTGGCTAGCACCCTCACCTCTACAGTACTCAAGAGGTAGTGGGAGCGATTTTGTTCAAATATATAATATGCATGCATACATACTGTACATATTGTACAGGAACGACCTATGTTCAACCCCTGTGCAGCATCCAGCCTCGTTTGGGTGTTTTTATGGTACTCATTTATCGACCAACCAAAAGAAGGATGAACAGCAGGGTGAGCCGCACGCCGCCTGTCTTCGACGGGGATTGAACCTGGTCCGATAAATTCGTAGTCAGTGATACTAACCACTAGACCACGAAGGACTTTTCCGTTCTATTGGCACCAACGAGGTTAGGTTAAGTCAGGTTAGAATAGGTTAGGTTTGGGTAAGGTATGACCAATAATAATGATGTAATGTAATAAATCGTCAAATTTTTGAAGACACGACAAATATTTTTTGATTTTATTTATGTTCAAAGCTGTTAAATTAAATAAATTAAATTTCTACTATTCAAAATGTACTGATCGTTAATAAGAAGTTAAAATAAGTTTAAAAAATATTAATTTCTCTCATTTCATTGGTTCTCAGAGAACGGAAAAAGTCCATATATATATATAGTGTATATATAAAATTGGGCGTAGCTAATCTTAATAGATAGGTTATGTTAGTTGAAAGGTCGATTTAGGTCATTAACAGGTAGAAAGAAAGAGTCAAGTGTAAACGAACTCTTTTTTTTTTTTTTTTATTCCTGGTTTCTAATTAATTATAAAAAAAACAAAAGTGGAATTTTATTATATTTTTTTTCGATTAAAAGTGACCTTTGACTTTCGTTTTTCACCGACTTAAACACGTCCAAACTCGTTTCGCGCGAGAGATAAGGCCTATTAAAGCGAATAGTAATCCCGGGACCGATTTTTTTCCCCCGTTGCTGCGGCAATTATTGATACTTACATAAGACGCTAATGTTGAGAGCAGGGCCGAGTTAATGGAAGTGTCGGCCAATTAATTTCCATTTTACGACCGGATCACGCATTAAAATTTGATTTTTATTTGTTCTAATTGTTGCATTGTAAACTTTTTAGTGGTCGAAAGCAGTCGCAGGAATACTTGACACAATTACAAGCACGTCTGTAAGGACATTTCAAATACCAAATAGGCCAGGGCTATATGGCAGAACTATATATATATATATATATATATATATATGTGAGAGAGAGAAATCATGTTAAATGTCGCACACTTCTGTTAAAATATATAATTTTTTTTTTTTTTTTTTATCTCGGTCACTAGATATCACTGTGGAAGCACGCACGCACATGCAAAAAAGCGTTATTAGTTTATCACGCTTTGCGTTTCATTTAGTGGATAGTTAAATGTAAATAAATACTTTGCTCGCATGCAGGAGACACCATAAACCCACTTTTGGAATAATATTCAATCAATCGTGACCATATACAGGGTTTGTAAGCGGGGTTTTTTTAACCCCCTTTATTAATATTAACGAATTTCAGGAGGAGATTTGAGGTGATTTCCGACTTGTTTTCGTGATGGGCTTTCGGTAGTTGACCATTTTGTGGTTGGTTTAAAGTGACATCGATTTCTTTATGTCGTCTCGAGATTGAGGTTGGCAGGCCATTGATGGAAGCGGTAATTAACTCACCATGTAATTCCTAGCGCGGATGATAGGGATTCAACCGGGAGAGGGAAGAATCTCATATATATATATATATATATACACACACACATATATATATATCAGGATTGGGTTCAAGTACAAGTACTTGTACTTAAGTGCAAAATTTTGTGTACTTGTACTGGTACTTGAGATTTAAATAGTCAATGTACTTGTACTTGTACTTAGCCCATAAGTACTTGAAAAATCAAGTACTTTCAAGTACTTTTCAAGTACATGTTGCATGTAAACAAAATTAAATGTTTATTTAATGTGTACAAAGTAATTATTTTATTGCAATTGTATTTTCATTGTTGATAAATTATTTCTATTATTATAAATTGTTATTTATTAAAACTGGCAGATGTCGGCTTACAGACAAGAATTTTGAATGTGTAATGTTTGTAAAATGTAATGATAAGTCCTACACTTAATTATCAAAGTATGTCCCATGCCAGTTACGCTAATTTGCAGCCTGCTATCGCAAACCAAACTGCTCAGTTGTTTCCTTCCTTTTTTTCTGAGTACCGGTACTGTATTGTGTAACTGCTGACCAATGAGAATATTTTCTTTATTTTCAGAATTATTACGGATAGCGCGGAATGCACTGAGCAAACAGTTGTGTTTTATTATTATTTTCATTCAAACTTGGATACCAGTATTCAGTTATGGATAAATATTAATCAATAAATTAATCATTACCATTATTAATTCCTTAATTGTTTAATTTGAAATAAACTTACGAGTATGTAGATCTGGTTTAAAGATTTTTATTAAACTACCTATAAAAATGTACTTGTAATTGTACTTAAGTACATCATTATGTAATTGGACTTGGACTTAAGTATTATGCAAAAACTCTCTACTGGTACTTGTACTTGTACTTGAATTTTCCTTTAGTACTTGTACTTGTCCACAAGTACTGCCGCCAGTACTTGAACCCATCCCTGATATACACACACACACACCTTTGGTTAGCTTCCGCCCGAATTGTTCATTCTGACGAAGGTCAGGCTTTTCACTCCACCTTAGACCTACAGTTTAACGTGGAATCCGAACCACGCCCCACCAGCAACCCAGCGTCTTAACCACTAGGCCACGCAGGGTACCCATTTATTTACCAACCACTTTCTTTATTGTGTGGAAGGATGAACAGCTGGGTTTTGCTGCGCGCCGGCTGCCGTCACCGGTCTCGATCCCGGGGCCAATGGATTCGTAGTCAGCGACGCTAACCACTACACCACCGAAGCGCATATATATATAATATATATATATATGCCCAAGTTGGTCGAATATTTGTGTAAATTTTTGTGCGTGATCATTTCTTACCCAGTAGGTCGAACAAGTCGTATATTGTACATTTTACAATTTTTTTAATCACTTGCATGTGTTAAAAGTAAGGGGAGATTATAGAAGAAAATTTAGAAAAATCCTTCTTATTATTACTGTACACAAAGATTATTTTTCCAAATTTCTCCCGCGTTAGGAATCTAATTCAAAGAACTCTTTTAAGTCAAATAAGTAGTCCTTTATGCTTCCTCAGCCTTTACACACCTTCTGATTTGTTTTAGGTTAGATTAGGTTAATCTAACCTAGCGTAACCTAACCAAAAAAATGTAGGTCATACGAGAAAATCCCGCCTAATTGGTGAAAAGGATGGCGTGTTTTGGGATTTAGGTATGGAACAGTTAACCTCGTTTGACCTTGCTTTTGCTTCTGCCCGAATTGCTCATTCTGACGAAGGTCATGCTTGTCACTCTACCTTAGACCTACAGTTTAAGGTGGAATCCGAACCACGCCCCACCAGCAGCCAACCGTCTTAACCACTAGGCTACCCAGGGTACCCATTTACCTACCAACCAATTTCTGTTGTGTGGAAGGATGAACACTCCACCAACGAGGCGCATTCTAATATATATATATATATATATATATATATATTATATACACACACCTAAGTAGATATTTTATGTACATATTTGAGAGTGAAAGGCGTTATATGTAAATAAAACATTCTAGTGACGACTATTTTGATAGGCGTCTTTAGGAAATGTTGTATTCAGTTGATGAAGTTTTATTGATTGAAGTTGGAGGCAAAGAACGCCACTAATTAATATTAATGACACTTAAATTGAAATAACGATGCTCGAATTACTTTAAAGAGATTAATTAATTCATTCGGAATAAAAAGATTTTAGTAATTTGCCGTTACTCATAAAAATGTATTTCATTAACAAAGATTAATCTCTCTACCGATGCTCTTTCCTTTACCGATACTCTTACTCGTACTTTACCGATGCTTAAACTCTTTAATCGTAATAAGAAAAAACAAAATTAATTAATTATAAAAAGGGATATTTGAATATGACGCTTATAAAGATACTTGAACATGACATTTAAAAGGGACGCTTAAACACGGCACTTGAAAAGGGCACTTTAAAGGAATTTTTGAAAGAATCGGAATGGGCCGCGAGCTCTTGATTTTCATATATGGAAATCTTCCGATGGAGAAGAGAAGTATAATGATTGGAGTATGATGAGGGTACGCTTAATACGCTGGATTGGTATTAATAAGAGGATTCTTATCTCGCTTAAAAACGGAAGAGGTTGACGTGATATTGGGAGTACACCGAGTATAATTTCGCTTATAGGTTTAGTTATTGACTACTTAACATAGTGCTTACGTGACGTTGTATAATTTATAGAGCTTGTGTACGTTAGTATAGTGCGTGTAAAGGTACGAGAATTAAATAATTTTTCCTTTAATGGTACATTAGAGAAAATAATGATGGTAGTAACATGAAATTATCGAATTAATAATCATTATTTTGATTGTTTGCAAGGAAAAAAATTGTTCATGGATCTCAATATTCATGAATGTAGATGACATATTATGGCTCAGGGATCATGTAGATAAATAGACATACACGCATATATATATATATATATATGAATAGAAACGACATAAGTATTAAGGAACGTTTCTGCACACGAGGAGGAGAGATAACGAAATAATGAAAAATGAGGCGAACCGCCTGGGAATCGAACCCAGGGCCTTCCAATTGCCGGTCGGACGCTCTACCATTATGCTACGGACCTCACTCAATCACAAATCGAAATTCTCCCAAATAGGGAAGGCCCTGGGTTCGATTCCAGGCGGTTCGCCTCATTTTTCATTATTTCGTTATCTCTCCTCCTCGTGTGCAGAAACGTTCCTTAATACTTATGTCGTTTCTATTCATTTATATACTGCGCGGTCATTGCAGTTATTTGCGCATATTCACGATTTGCGAGGGTGCTCTCTGAGGGCATTGGTTTCTGCCCTATTTGGGAGAATTTCGATTTGTGATTGAGTGAGGTCCGTAGCATAATGGTAGAGCGTCCGACCGGCAATTGGAAGGCCCTGGGTTCGATTCCCAGGCGGTTCGCCTCATTTTTCATTATTTCGTTATCTCTCCTCCTCGTGTGCAGAAACGTTCCTTAATACTTATGTCGTTTCTATTCATTTATATACTGCGCGGTCATTGCAGTTATTTGCGCATATTCACGATTTGCGAGGGTGCTCTCTGAGGGCATTGGTTTCTGCCCTATTTGGGAGAATTTCGATTTGTGATTGAGTGAGGTCCGTAGCATAATGGTAGAGCGTCCGACCGGCAATTGGAAGGCCCTGGGTTCGATTCCCAGGCGGTTCGCCTCATTTTTCATTATTTCGTTATCTCTCCTCCTCGTGTGCAGAAACGTTCCTTAATACTTATGTCGTTTCTATTCATTTATATACTGCGCGGTCATTGCAGTTATTTGCATATATATATATATATACCCCCCCCCCTTTGGTTAGCTTCCGCCCGAATTGTTCATTCTGACGAAGGTCAAGCTTTTCACTCCACCTTAGACCTACAGTTTAACGTGGAATCCGAACCACGCCCCATCAGCAGCCCAGCGTCTTAACCACTAGGCCACCTAGGGTACCCATTTATCTACCAACCACTTTCTTTTTATTGTGTGAAAGGATGAACAGCTGGGTTTTGCTGCGCGCCGGCTGCCGTCGGGTCTCGAACCCGGGGCCGATGGATTCGCAGTCAGCGACGCTAACCACTACACCACCGAGGCGCGCATATATATATATATACACACATTTAACTGCAATGACCACGCAGTATATTAATGTATAGAAACGAAGTAAGTATAGAGGAGTGTTCTGCACTTATTTTTCATTTGTTCGTTATTTCTCTTCCACGTGTGCAGAACACTCCTCTATACTTACTTCGTTTCTATATATATATATATATATATATATTATATAGAGAGAGAGAGAGAGAGAGAGAGAGACTTAAAAAATATTAAAAACAGTAGCTCATGTTACATGTTTTTGCCATCAAAGATATTTCTGTGTTTTTATTTAAAGGTTTACTCATACTCGTGGATATTATTTTAATGTCATAACCTACACTCAGTGTGGAAACGGAATAATTCATAGTGAGTAGCTTTTCCACAGTTCTGATGAAGGTCTGGGTCACGTCCTGGCATAGAGGCAGAGTTTTTGCGCAATGGCATAGTGGAGATTATGCCAAAGTTCATTTAAAGTTTCCATCAGAGGCGCAACACACGTGGGAGAATGTCGTGGATTTTGCAATGAGCGATCAAGGTGCCCCAAAATGTATTCAGTATGTAGTTTATATCGGGTCTTTTGGAGGCCCACGGAAGACTAAAGCCTTCTTGGTTCTAACTTTCAGTCGGGGTCTGGGGATGTTTGACAGTTCTCCCGCAGTGTGTGTGTGTGTGTTTAATTACAAAATACCTTGTTGGAACACTATAGAAAGTTCGTCCTAAGAAGTGAATGTATATTGAGGAAGTTTAATACTTTTTTTATTTTAATGTTTCATCTTTCCAAACCGCTTCTAATGCTATAATTCTGATGTACCATGTTAAACTACTTGTATTATACACAAATTAAAAATATTCAAAAAAATTTCATAATTTTTTCAAAGTACGGTACTTTAAGGGAACCACCTATTCTCGTCGGATCGACACAGCCATTTTTAATATCGACATTTAAAAACTAACAACTTAACCTAACTTAATCTCACCCACAACATGTTCGTTGATAGAATGTTAAGTTGATCGGATGTCGTAATCCAATTTTAAAGCGTGTTCATCTTTTTCTGTCCATAAGATGTTATGTTGGGACTACTGTACCAACCATACCCGTGCGGTGCTCTAGTAAAGGGACGGTGCTCTGCTCCACAAATGAAACCTTAAATATAGAACAATTGCAATATTTTCAGAAATACTTTTGAAGATCAGGGACATTACTTAATATTTGCACCCCCCATTTTTTCCTTGGCGTATTTTTAGTACAGCACGCTACTAGTTTGTAAACCCGAATGTAGACCTTCACCAGTAACGTTAACTGCCTTAATCTTTTTCTGGTTAATAATAGTTTATTCACGCAAGGAGTGGGTCTTTTTATATTAGAGATGATGTCTGTAAAAGAAAATCGGGTGTTAATAATCTGAACGTTTTGCAGAGATACTGTACTTCTTTTCTTCACAGTCAGCTGACAGAAAACGAGAAATATGCCCAACCTTTGGTAGGAGATATTTGTTCCAGGCTTAATAACAGTCACTTTCACCCTATACTCGTATATGTACTTAATGCTGCCAATCCATATCAGTTTGGGTTAAATTAGGTTAGATTTGGCAACACTGAAGTAAGAGTAATTAATATACATGTTATAATGTTTTAGATCAACAAAGACCCTAGGATCTACTCATGGCTGGTCGACCTAACCGTGTTTGTAATTGTGTATTGCGCGTGTCCTCCGTGGTGGCGGAGGGGACCTACAATTTTACGTGGGTTCCGAACCACAAAAACCTTAATTTTACTACCTTAAACTATACTCAATCTATCAACATATGCGTTTAATCGATTTTTAAACATATTTATAGATGTGCTACTAATTACTTCTATCGGAAAACTATTCCACCTATTTACTATTCTATGCGTAAAAAAGTTTTTGGCAACTGCCGTCTCGTTATTTCTAGTTCTACTATATTGTGCTATTTCGGAAAAGCTCTCTCTATTTACGTTATTGAACCCATTCATAATTTTAAAAACCTGGATTAGATCACCCCTTAGCCTCCCAGTCTCGAGTATAGTCAGTTTTAACTCCTTAAGCCTATCCTCGTACAACTATGACCGAAGCGACGGAATCATCTCAGTTGCTCGTCTTTGAACTCATTTGATTTTGTTTATATCCTTGCGCATATAGGGATTCCAAAGTTGGATCGCGTACTCCAAATGAGGTCTAACTAATGGTTTATAAAGAGGAACAATAATATCGCGCGATTTGTACTCAAAATTCCTAGCTATAAAACCTAGCACTTTGTCCGCATTATTGACCGCTCCTGTACTTTGTTTCGCTACTTTCAAATCACCAATGACTATAACTCCTAAATCTTTTTCCTGATCTACGCTTGCCAACTCCTTCCCTGACATACTATACGCAAAATTACCGTTACGCGAACCTATATGTAAGATTTTGCACTTATCGACGTTAAATCTCATTTGCTATGTGACCGACGAATCAACAATTTTATTCAGATCTTCCTGAATTTTAGCTCTACTTTTCGTCATTTATCGCCCTACCACCCAACTTCGTGTCATCCGCAAACTTTGAAACTGTACTGACTAGGCCGACATCTAAATCGTTAATATATATATATATATATATATATATATATATATATATATATATATATATATATATATATATATATAAGAAAAAGCAAGGATCCTAACACAGAACCCTGAGGAACGCCGCTCGCTACAGTAGCCCAAGAAGACTCCGCTCCATCAACGACCACCCTCTGTTTCCTACCTCGCAACCACTCTTCTATCCAATTTGTTACTACACCCCTGATCCCATGAGCCTTAGTTTTTTTCAACGAGTCTTTTGTGCGGTACGGTGTCAAGCGCTTTCTGAAAATCTAAACACACTACAGTGCCCGCGAAAAGTATCCGATCACTCAAGAAAATACAATATTTTCCCTTGATATTCAGAGACACATAATTCACTTTCTAGTTGTTCTAGCGACATCTGGTAACTTTGAGGTTGCTCGCTGATATGAGAGCTATCCAACGCATTCTCAAATTAGTGTTCTGGTAGCCTTCGTTGCGGGTGGCTGTGTCTCAAAGTTGTCAGATTTCACTGTTTGTGTAAATTTATTGATATTTTGTTATTTTTTACAGAAAGTGGTGTAAATAAAATTTATATATAATGTGTGCTAAAAACAACTTAAGAGTGATTGTCGAGGTGCTATTGTTGCTTTGCATACATGTGGGAAATCACAGAGACAGATAGCTAAGGAATTAAACATATCCCAAAGTACCGTTAATTTATGGGTTTCACGGGCTAAGAACAATGCCGGCCTAACCACGCCAGTCCCTAAAAACGATCTGGCAGACCGAGAAAAACAAATTCACGAACAGAAACTTATGAAACGTTTAGTATTGAAAAACCCAACAATAACTGCGAAAGAAATAAAATTTAATATGAATAATTTGTTATCTGGTGTTTCTGAACGAACTATCCAGGAGCGGCTCCAAAAAGAACTCGGATTACCATCTCGCCATGCTGCTAAGAAACCGTTCATTAATGAAAAAATGCGTAAAAAACGTGTCGCATTTTGTAAAAAATATATTCATTGGACTGTTGATGACTGGAAGAAGGTTTTATTTAGTGATGAGTCGACATTTTTGACATTCAGAAGTTGTCCAAAAAAGGTTCGCCGGCCCATTGGCTCAAATAGGATGGACCCTAAATACACCCTAAAGACAATGAAACACCCTCCAAGTGTGATGGTTTGTGGTTGTTTCGGTTACTATGGGCGTGGAAACCTATATTTTCTTCCGAAGAACACAACTATGAATGGTGCACGGTATTTAGCAATGCTACAGGATAAACTTCCAATGGCAATGGCAATCCAAAGGACAAAAACATACATGCATGATGGTGCACCATGTCACAGGGCCAAAATAGTGACAAAATGGATTACTGACAATAAATTTGATATTTTGGATTGGCCTGGTAATAGTCCAGATCTCAATCCGATAGAAAATATGTGGCTAATAATAAAAAATAAGGTTGAATGCCACGACACTGGCTCAGTCGAAAAATTACAAGAAGCCATCAAAAAGGTATGGTGCAAGGAAATATCAGTGGAAATTTGTCAAAACTTGATTAAATCCATGCCAAAACGTCTAGAACAAGTCATCCAAACCAAAGGACAGATGACAAAATACTAATATAAGGTTAGTATACATTTAAACATTGTTTTTTATGTAAAAATACAAATTTCCAGGTGATCGGATACTTTTCGCGGGCACTGTACATGTACCGCCCGATTGACTATCGTAAACTTCAACCACACTTTGGAAAAATTCTAAAAGATTAGTCAAGCAAGATGTGTTTCCCCTAAAACTGTGCTGCGTATTTATAATCAAGTTATGCAATTCTAAGTGTTCGACTATACGATCTCTAATTATCGGTTCCAGTAGCTTACCTACAACAGACGTTAAACTGATTGGCCTATAATTTCCCGCCGCACCTTTATCGCCTTTCTTTAAAATAGGCGTTATATTTTGCTAACTTGAAATTATCTGGTACGCACCCCTCAGAAATAGACGCGTTAAAAATCTTGGTTAACGGCACAACATTGCCTTCCTTTAATTCTTTTAGTTGTATGGGATATATATATATATATATATAATGCGTCTCGGTGGTGTAGTGGTTAGCGTCGCTGACTACGAATCCATCGGCCCCGGGTTCGAGACCCGACGGCAGCCGGCGCGAAGCAAAACCCAGCTGTTCATCCTTCCACACAATAAAGAAAGTGATTGGTAGATAAATGGGTACCCTAGGTGGCCTAGTGGTTAAGACGCTGGGCTGCTGATGGGGCGTGGTTCGGATTCCACGTTAAACTGTAGGTCTAAGGTGGAGTGAAAAGCTTGACCTTCGTCAGAATGAACAATTCGGGCGGAAGCTAACCAAAGGTTATATATATATATATATTATATATATATATGGGAATGAACTCAGAATGGTTCCCTGAGTTTTTTATGATACACACAGACCGTGCATGGAATAAGGAACTTTTCTGGGATAATTAAATCCACTATAGTCCGAATAAGTAATGGTAAATGACAAATACCATAGTTTTTCTTTTTCATGATGCTAGCCCGACGTGGGCAACGGGTCACTCGCAAGTGAGACCCGTTGCCCACGTCGGGCTAGCATCATGAAAAAGAAAACTGGTATTTGTCATTTACCATTACTTATTCCGACTATAGTGGATTTAATTACCCCAGAAGAGTTCCTTATTCCATGCACGGTCTGTGTGTATCATATATATTATATATATATATATATATATATATATATATATATATATATATTATATATATATATATATATTATTACACTGTGTATATAAGCCCCCAAGTAGCAGCGATATGAAGCCACTTTGCAACCTATTAATTCCAAGTTTACAAATCGCTCCTACTTTTTTGAGGTTAGGTAAGGTTAACCTAACTTAACCTAGCCTAAGATAGGTGTTGCCCCACCTTAGACTAACAGCTTTAAACGTGGAATCTGAACCCTGACCCACTCTGGAAGTCAGAAATTACAAAGTCCTCACCTAGGGTACTCATTTATCTACCAATCAAGTTTTTTTTTTTTTTTTTTACGAAAGGAGCAGCACGTCGCCTGCACTCTCTAGGAATCGAACCTAGGGTTGATGGATTCATAGCGTTGCGAACCACACCACCACCGAGGCATATATATATATATATGTGTATGTATATGCGCCTCGGTGGTGTAGTGGTTAGCGTCGCTGACTACGAATCCATCGGCCCCGGGATCGAGACCCGGTGACGGCAGGCGGGCGCAGCAAAACCCAGCTTTTCATCCTTCCACACAATGGCCTGATGATCGGGAGGTCGTGAGATCGAGTCCGGGCGAGGACTTTGTAATTTATGACCGCCCGTAATGGGGCATGGTTCAGATTCCACGTTAAACTGTAGATCTAAGGTGGAGTGACGAGCTTGACCTTCATCAGAATGAACAATTCGGGCGGAAGCAAAACCAAGGTTATATATAGGCTTCATGGTATGAAAACATTTATTTATAGCTTCACCTAACATCGACATGTCGACATTGCTGATTTTCATTACTTGTATTTCTGTTCTTAGTATTTGCATTTCTTTATTTTTTTTTATTTTTGTTCAGTTTGTACTATTACTATTTGCGTTATGGACTATTGGTCTGCCAATAAACTTTTTCACACACACACACACACACACACACACACACACACATATATAAAATAAACATGATTTAAACACTTGAGTACGTTAAACATTGCATATTAATTGCATCCATGTGTGTGAGCAAATTTGTAAATATGTAAGTATGTGTAAGTAGGTCAGTGGGTCACAGTGAGAGTGGTAAATGGTGTGCGAATTGAAAGCGCAAGTTATGCACATGTGTGGCTATGACGTACACGCAGACAATACTCCCACGACGTGTGCGTCTATAAATATCGGAGGTAAATTCACATCCGTTTTTTTTTTTTTTTGTTGTTGTTGTTCTTATTTTTTTTGTTAAATTTTTTTTTTACAAATTTGTAAATGTGTAAATAATTCTGAATGCTTTTAGGTTTTAAATGTTGAGAAGTGTTGCGTATGTTTTTGTTTTTTTTATTATCTCTCTTTTTGTCCCGCCCCTTTTTTATTCAATAAATGAGTGATGGATGTTGTGTGTGTGTGTGTGTGTGTGTGTGTGTAAAATGGTTGGAGTTGTGTCGAAGTATCTTCGCTTGGGTAAAATTCGACAAAACGCTTTGCAGTTCCGTCACTTCGCCCGTCCACTCTCCCTCTCACTCGGGTTCCGTAACTACCTTCCCCCCCCCCTCTTATTCTCCTCCTCTAAAACCCCCCATCACCTTCTCCCCCCTCTCATTCTGCTCTCCCTTCCTCCCTCCCTCCAATTCTACAAGCTCGTATGTATGCTCTCTCTCTCTCTCTCTCTCTCTCTCTCTCTCTCTCTCTCTCTCTCTCCTCCTCCTCCTCCTCCTCCTCCTCCTCCTCCTCCTCCTCCTGTAGACGAACACCCCCTAAAACCTTCTCCCCCCCCCCCCAAAAAAAACTAACTGCCTTTTTAACTTTTATTTTTCCTTCCATGGTACTTCACACCTTATGACAGCTATTACTTATGGGCCAGAATGAGGACCTAAAAACAGGGCTAATTTACCACCACGCGTAGACTCTCCGTATTCGTAATATGAATGCCTTTACAGTACATTATTTTATGGGGTGGGGGTGGGGGTTGTTTTGGGGGGGATGGGGGGGGGAGGGGAAAACGGACTGCCCATTATTGCTGAGGTATCTAAAAATTATTGTATCATTTTTCTTTTTAGTTAAAAAAATATAAATGTGATATTTTTTATATTATAGATGCGATGATGTGTCCATTTTGTAGGGCAACTTCTAATCACTGTTATTATTTTTATTTTTTTTAAGTCTAAACGCTAAATGGCATTCGTTAAGCTTCGTTCGTCCGTCTTAGCCAACACCCGAAGTTGCGTTTGTATCAATGGATAAGTAACGTATATGATTAACATACACATACGCATACACGCATACGTACGCACAAACACACACACACACACACACGGGGAGCAGTGTTACCTCAGAACTAACATAGACCCCGTTACGGTGAGCTAAAGTAGGCCATCGGCGAGTCTAACTTTCACTCTTGTTGGGAACGTAGATGTGTTCGGGCGCGTTTTCGAAGCTCTTGCGACTATGGGCGGATTAGAATCATCGTTCGTCCCTCATGAGGCGACTCTGATCAAAGCGATTTTGGTCTTCAAAGCCTCGTAAAGAACAGTTGAAAAAAAATCTTTTTCAGTTAATCCGGTTGTAGATTCGTGTGAAAAAGTTTTTTTTTTTTTTTTTTTTAAACTACAAAACAAAAATCATTACATAAAAGATTGTATACTATTATGTTTATTATATTTATTATATCGGACAAGTTGTTTATGTTTTGAAGAACGTTATTAATATTATTATTATTATTATTACTACTATTATTATTATTATTTTTGATTTGTGACAACCAGTAATTAATTCATTTACTATTCGAATCCTTTAATAACGCTTTGACGACTCATGGAGTACAGTGAGATAAGTGAAAAGTGGTCTTTACCTCGTGATTTAAAAGAAGTTCGTTTGTAAATGTGATTATTTTATTGGTGAAAATTGAATCGTAAATAAAAAATACACGTAATATATGTGAAGTCCTTAATTACAGTATACTATTTACACAAGTGCCTCTCGATCTTTCCACCGTAGTGTGCATCTATCTCCTGGATTAAGAGTAAAAGTGAAGGTTTCTTCACTTTGTTTGGTTACTTTGCACTGTTAACAGAGAGAGAGAGAGAGGGGGGGGGGCATCTGCCACGCAGTGTAGGGAATTGCAGTGAATGTTTGTGATAGTAGGATGCTTGTTTCTGATATGGAGATCCCCAATACAGTTACCAATTTTAGTTTAGCGCCTCAGTTTGGTCAGTTAACCATTTCTGCCGCTGGACCCATGTCTGTCGATATGGCAGGTGCTGCGAGCGTTGGAATTACCACGAGCGCTCTTTCACCCACTTATACCCATATATCTACCTCTGGAGCCCAAGTCAATTCCACCGTTTCGAACGCAATTCCCCCCACTACCAATAGTAGCACTAGTAACTCAAACAATAACAATAGTCTTTTAAGTCCAACTCTAATGGAGTCCGGTATCTTTCCCGGTGTAGCCGCTCCAACAACGACTCTGGATTACACATCGATAGACCTACCGGATACCAAGGAAGGAATCGAAGAATTGTGTCCGGTATGCGGAGACAAAGTGTCCGGTTATCACTACGGTCTTTTGACCTGCGAATCCTGCAAAGGGTTCTTCAAGAGGACGGTGCAGAATAAGAAGGTTTATACCTGCGTCGCGGACAGGTCGTGTCAGATAGACAAGACTCAAAGGAAAAGATGCCCATACTGCCGATTCCAAAAGTGCCTCGACGTTGGAATGAAGCTAGAAGGTAAGATACTCTGTTTTTGTTTTATTTTACTATTAACTGAAAAAGGGACAAATGCCCTTCAGGCAAGTTTTAATTAAAACATAAGAAAGATCTATGTATGGCTTATATATATATATATATATATATATATATATATATATATATATATATATATATATATATACGGTAGGTGAATATCATAATGCATAAAGAGAATAATAAAATGGAAGGTATCTTTAAAATTAAGTAGCTTGAAATGAAAAAAATATATTTTCACAGTACGTGTCCCGTAAAAGAGGAAATAGATTAAAAATACCTTTCAGAACAAAGAGGAGATCGTCTTCAGGTAAACTAAATATATAATAAATATCTAGAAACAAAATAACAGTAGCTTCAAATTAAGTAAAATATATGCTCTCTTTCAAACTCGTATTTAAAGTAAGCTAAATACCCACCAATATATATATATATATATATATATATATATATATATATATATATAATATTAAATATATTGATTGAATGAATGGGCCTAATTATGTTATTGTTAATCGTGGCAATTTCCCTCGTATACCCCAATTTCAGTTATCCACTGTTTCTGTCTCATTTATTTAGGATATTTTTTTTTTTAAATATGTGCTATACTTTGAGCCAGATACTCATTATATACACAAGATTTTAAAACTTAATGTGTACACACACACACACACACACACACATACAGTATATCATATTACATTACATTTGGAAAACCTGAAGCCATTTGGGCCTGTCGAGGTTATCCAAATCATAAGCTATATTTTATAATCATATTTTGAAAAATGTCGATTACAAGTCAGCTAATGAACATAAAACTATTTACACAGTTTATAAACTGTCTCTCTCATTCCTGAAAGCGTCCCATTTTTCTTAAAACTAAGGCGCTACTACTTACCACGTCGTAGGGCAAGTCACTACAAAAGTCCGCTGCTACTCGTGACTAAAAACGTATTTTTGTAGATCCAGTCTACGAATGCGTTTTCTAATTTATTTATTACGTCTCGAGTTCTTCCATCAAATTCTAATAAGAAAGTTTCTCGCATCTAAACTATTCAAACCTGAAAACATTTTGAACATCTATATCATATCTCCCGACTTCGATTTACCTCGTAAATACTGTATATGGGAAACTAAATTAATAATAATAATAATTCTACTTATTATTAATAATTGATTTCAGTGTACACTGTCCGTTTTGCGAGCATTGATTAATTATTATTATTCACCATGTTTGGGTTAAATTTCTGTTTCTGGCTTACATTACATCGGATTAATAGAAATCATGGCTATAATTTTTTGTTACTAAAATGAATATCCACATCTCTATTTTTAAACATTCATTCTTGAAATCTGACGAACTATATATAATCAAAATAAAATCTATCCTGGAAATGGAGTTCCACCTGGAGAGGTTTTTTTTTTTTCCCCTCAACGACCGTTTATATTAAATATTCAGATGAGTACCGAAGTCAGCCCATGAATATCTAAATAGGCTTTAAACTACGTACGTTTAGTGTTGAAAGGATTGCTTATTTATTATATTGCTAATAAATACGGTGCTAGATTTGTCTGAGAACGCAACTTAAAACTATGTTTATTTAATACTCTCGTATAGCTTCATTTTATGTTCAAAAAAATAGAGAATGTTCAAGTACTTTTTGAACTTGGGGGCCCCCTCTCAAAGCCTTTAAAGATATCTTAAATAGAAATGAATGAATAATATATATATTATATATGTGTGTGTGTTCCAGAAACACCATGCTATACCCCTTTAAAACCTGCAGTGTAGTTAATGCATGAAACATCTGTATATATGTGTTAATAGCATGATTTATGGAAGACAACTTTCGCTTTTTCCTTTTCATTGGATCCGTTCATGAGCAATGCTCTCGTTCTATTTTTTAACACGCACACACACACACGCTAATTTTTGTGTATTTTTGTGTTGGTAAAGAAGTCTCCCTTTCATTTTGATGTTGGTCTATTTACTCATTATTGGCTTGTGGATTCGTGTATTCATTCATTCATTCGTTGATGGGTTTGCTTATCTTTATCTCGTTATGTGGTTGGTTCGTTGTTCCTCGTTCGTCGTTATTTATTTTCGATTCTGAATCTTCGCTTTATCACTTGTTGTTGTTGTTAAGACGCTGATTCATTACGTTTTCCTGATTAGTTCCTTTTCCTACCACTGCCTACATCTCCAAGATATCTTTGATCACATTATATATATATATATATATATATATATATATATAGAGAGAGAGAGAGAGAGAGAGAGAGAGAGAGAGAGAGAGTCCTTACCTTTTTTTTTTCCATTCTTCATCCGCACCTTGATTCGAATAATTTAATCTGTGTTCCCCTTTTTTGGCCTACTTCTCCTTTCGACTGATTAACTTAATTTTATCGTCTTTTTTTGTGAAGATCGTGAAGGAGGAGGCCTCTTATTACATTATTATTACTTTAGTATGTAACTTTTGTTTAAGTTAACGTCTTCAGTTATCATTATTATCATCATCATCATCATTATTATAATTTTTTTTAGAATTTATTATTATATTTATTAATGTTTATGATCTTTTTTTAAATTTTATATTGTTTATGAGATTAGTGTCGCTCTCGCTATATTTATTTATTAAAGGTTGTGAAAATGCGGATGTCTGTGTACAGTTCGTCGGTTGTGTTGGGAGTCAGATGTTTATTATGGCTCCTTTTCAAAATTACACGCTTCATTGTTTTACTCTGTAAAACACACACACACACACACGTGTGTATATGATGCACACCCACGAGGAAAAATGGAAAGCTCTTCCAAGGCTTTTCGTGCATTCAACTAACTTTGGTTTTGCTTCCACCCCAGTTGTTCATTCTGACGAAGTTCAAATTTGTTAGCCCACCTTAGACCTACAGCTTAACGTGTAATCCGAACCACGATCCACCATGGGTGGTCAGAAATTACAATGTTTTCGCCCGCACTCTTCTTCACTCGCTCCCAATCAGCAGCAGCCCAGCGTTCTAACCACTAGGTTAACCAGGATACCCGCTTATCTACCCTTTTTTATTTGATTTTATGATGATTATGTTTTTGCACGGAAAGATGAACGGGTGGGTGAGCTGGGTGCCGCCTCATATTGCCAGGAATCGAACTCGAAGCTGGTTGATTTGTTGTCAGAGATGCTAACCAATATATATATATATATATATATATATATATATATATATATATTATATGGTAATAGTAATAGACTATTACAGGATTTTTCAAGTAATAGTAATAGATCATCATTTTTTTGCTGTAATAGTAATAGAAGGCAAAGTAATAGATAATAGTCAATTACTTTTCTATTACAGTGGCAATGGACATATTATGTGAACAAAGAACTGAAAAAATGAACTAAAGCTACTCTAAACTAAAATAAACACATATGGGAACTAATATTGTGGCAAATTTTTCCTTCAATAAAGTAAAATTGATGAAGACGTACACTCGTACAGTCTCTCAAATTGTAATGATTTGGATGAAACAAATATTTGTTAACACACTGCTTCTAATTGCATTTAAATAGACATAAAGATCCTTTTCAAATGAGTGAAGTACAGTATCCAACATACAAAGGTAATAGTAATAGATGACCAAGTAAATAGTAATAGATGAAAAATAAAGTAATAGTAATAGAAAAAATCAATAGTAATAGAAACCCAGTAATAAACCCCATGTCTGATATATACATATATGATGTGTGTGTGTGTGTGGCTCCATTATTATTTTATAAAGTATCTATGAGCAATAGATTGTGTAGTTCCTATTCTTTCTAATAATTTTTAGCACTCATTAATTGATTTAGATATTTACAAATAAAACTAAAATTAAGGTGTGTGTGTATATATATATATATATATATATATATATATATATATATATATATATATATATATATATATATATATATATATAAATTGGTGACCTGAATTGTATATTTAGCCTTATTTTTCTTTGCTTATTTGTGTTATATAGGGAAATAATTTAGGCGGATATGATTATTCTTGAGTTTTAGCTGAAAAACAAGGGTACTTCGTGTTCTTTATAATTTACATACAGTGAAGATTGAAAGAACATTAATGCTTGTGTGTGTGTGTGTGTGTGTGTGTGTAATTGGGGTTAAGTGAGGGCGAGTGTGTGATAATTCACAGATGTGGTGAGGTAATTTCTTAAGAGTTTAAAATGCTCTTGGTGCTTTGGAACATTAAAAATTTAAGAAAAATCTAGAAATATTTTTAGTATCGGAAAAAAATATATGTTGGTCCTGATTAGGTTAGGATAGTTATGGTTTGGTTAGGTTAGGCTAGATTAGCTAGTACATCACTTTTTAATGACTTGACAAACAGAAAATATCTTTAGAGTCCTCAGTCGCGCCCAAAACTCTTATCGCGCTCTTCTAGGTTTGATGACACTTAGGTTAGGTTAGGTTAGATTAGGTTTGGTTATTTACTTTATTTAGATACATGGATTTGAAAAAGTTGTTACCTCACCAATGCGGAGTGCGCACATGTCTGTGTGCTTATGTGCGCACACGCGCGCGTCAATGTACTGTATTTGAGGACCTTCATGCAAATTCTTTAAAATGTTCAGAGAAAACGTTTTATTTACCCCTCTCTCTCTCTCTCTCTCTCTCTCTCTCTCTCTCTCTCTCTCTCTCTCTCTCTCTCTCTCTCTCTCAAGTATTAAGGTATACCTTTTTATTTCTTTTTATGTACAAGGTCACTTATTATTTAGGTGGTTTTAAATTAGGATTGCTGCTTTGTATGTTAATGCCAATTTGTCTACTTCGTTTACATCTTTTGCGTGCATGGGTAGAACGGATGAGTCGGAGGGAAGGCTTCCAGGCTTCAAAATAGCTTACCTGTTCATCTGTACCACCATTACGGATGGGTAGGACAGGTAAGGTACCTGGTTACCACAATATACAATTACATTTTTAATTTTGATGCGGGACTGGAGGGGTACGCATTCTGTTCTGTAAGGGTCAGGATTACGGGACTCCGGGAGGTTACACCTGCTACGGCCTTTTATACCCGTTCTTGGGTACGGGGTATGAGCGCTTGGGCAGAGTTGTTTTGCCTCGCTTTTGAGAAACGTACACACAACATACCCACATTACGTTCTTCATATATATGCGCGTGAGTTATGGTGGTATTCTTGAAATCTGGGCATTCATTTAGTTTTATTTTAAGAGGTTGTATCGCAATTTCCTCTTAGTAGTTAAGAGGTTTTTCTTTTGAAGAAAGTACAGGGCGCCCAGTGACCTTTTATACAATTGCTCCAACTTGAGGAATTATTTTTATAGCGTTTGACTCGTTCACTACTCGGGAGTGTCCCCGGCTCTTCTGCCGTTGTATCCGGATTTGAGCTCCAGAAACGGAAGGAAGCTGCAAAAGACAAGATGAGGTCGGGAGCTTAAACACTGCTTCGCCAAATGTGCCACACGGAGAGAGTGGCATTGCCAAGCGTGTTTTCGTGTTTCAGGAACCACGTTACGATCGTGCCGTGCTCCTCTCCCGAAGAGAACTTCAAAGGTTTCTTCCAGAAGTTGGAGGGAGTGTGGACGATCTCAGGGGTGTACATTGAGAGAGAGAGAGAGAGAGAGAGAGAACTACTACTAGTCACACGTCTAAATCATGCACTCAGCGTTTTACTAAATAAAATTATTATTATTATTATTATTATTATTATTATTATTGTAAAGAAGAATAACAGTGTGAGTGAACTTTGTGAACGCACCTCGTGTAAAAGCATGTAAATAAAAGTCATATTTACATTAATGAATTGGGTGTAAAGATTTAACCAATCTTCTGTTCTGATTCCTTCCATTTGCTTTTCCTCGCTGACACACACACACACAACACTATATATATATATATATATATATATATAATATATATATATATATATATATATATATTTATATATATATACAGTATATATATATATATATATATCTTTGGTGCTGTAGAAAGAAAGTTTTTGTTGGTATTATTGTTTTTCGAATTATCCTTAATAGAAAGCGACGTTGTCCTTTTCTCCTTTCTCTTCTCTCCATTGGAAGAAAATAGTTCTCTCTCTCTCTCTCTCTCTCTCTCTCTCTCTCTCTCTCTCTCTCTCTCTCACTCCAAACTTGAGATACGCCCCTCAGACCTTCACGTGAACTCAAGCAACACTTGTAGGGATACATACTATATATATATATATATATAATATATATATATATATAATATATATATATATATATATATATATATATAGTGTGTGTGTGTGTGTGCCTTTTTTATTGTTTTATCCAGATATTGTATATCACTTGTTTTGTTTGAGTATTCCTGGTTTCAGATTCTTTTTCCATTGTCACGTCCGTATATATATATATATCATGCAGAAAGAGAAGTTTTTTATGTAATTGTCTATACGTTTAAGTGTTGTTGCTTCATCCTCTTTTTATTTATTTGAGAATTACAAAACGTCATACATGGAGTGCGTTGCAATATAGCTTCTCTGCCGTATTAATTTCGAATTACACAATGTAATATAAAGGTGACCTATATTATATATATATATATATGAAACCCACTCCCCTGCTTGCCAGTAGCAAATATACGAGTTGGCGAGGGCGTTTTGAAAATTTGAAGATGATATGTTAAGTGTAATAGGTCTTGTTACCTGTTGTTACTGGCGAATTTCAGTTTTATATATATATACAGGTGTGTGTGTGTGTGTGTGTGTGTGTGTGTGTGTGTGTGTGTGTGTACACCCAATTTTTTTTAATCTAAATTAAGTTAGTCCCTGTATAAGGCCTATGCATATATTATATATTTTGGGGGAAAATTACTTTCTTTTCATTTGGCGGAGTTTAAATTTAACGTTCGATTGATTTGCCAGTTAAATTAACTGGTGTGTTACGCGTATAACAAACTGATCAAGTGATAATTTTCAAGTTAATGTGTTAGCATTTTCTCAATTTTGCTTATATATATATACGGGGTATATATTATATATATATATATATAGTGTATCAAGTTAGACAGGTTATAGGGGTTTGGGGGGATTGAGAGCATGATTTATTTGATACCCATTCCAAAGGGAAAAATGACGGTGGGTCAGGGGGAAAGAAATATATTCATGGTTGTGGGTATATATATATATATATATATATATATATATATATCTATTATATTATATTATATCTATATATATATAATATATAATAACCGTTACCCACATTGTAAAATGTAGTTGAATATTTTATGAGGTAATGGTTATATGAAATGAAAGTATCTGTACGTTCATAAAATATTAAATATTTTCACGGAATCCGAGTGCACAAGTCCGCGAAATGGTAACACTTGTTATGCCACAATGTACCACAATATATACACGAAAGATTTAACGTTATCGGAAATAGGATACAGTGTGTGTGTGTGTGTGTGTTTCCGTAACTTTTTAAAAAAATTATTAGCGTTTAAGTATGGGATATAAATCGTTGTAAAATTTGGTGTTTGACGACAGACACTTTTTCTAACTTACTGTACTGTTTTGTAGATATTGTAAAGATTTTGTATTTATTAATTCACTTTCTTTGTACTCACAATTACCACTTTGAGCGAAGCTCTTGTGTCAATATTTAAATAAAAAGGCTGAATGATCACTCATTTTCTTTCCTTCTTCCTCCTCCTCCACCACCACCACCACCACTCTCGTTGTGCTCTACTCAAATGTAGATAGGCGAGCAGAGGTATAGAAGGCGGTTGGGGTTCTTTAGTGGTGTATAGATTGTTGCTGATAAGTGTCGTCCAATGTATTGAGTACGCGTATCGATAGAGATACTCATTGTAACAAACGTTGCTGAATGGGGTTTATATAGGGAGATATTGGTTTAAATGTAACTTGCTTCGAATGGCTTGAGGGTGGAAAGGATATCCTTTGTGTGTTCGCTTCTTCCTGAGTTGAATCGGTCCGTGGACGTGAGATCTTTCCAGTTGAAGGAACCGAGTGAAAGTAGTACTCGGAAGACGCCTTGATGGACTGGAACGCTTCGCTCCGAAGGGCTCGCTCGGCACAGGGCAGAAACGCTATCCTTTCCACCAGGCTTCGGGCTATGGTTGGATGGCTCGGAAGTGTGTGTGTGTGTGTGTGTGTGTGTGTGTGTGTGTGTGTGTGTGTGTGTGTGTGTAGAGGGAGGGAGGGAGGGGAGTTCTGTTGAGGAAGGGGGAGATTTAAAGGAATAGAATAAGGGGAGTTATTTGGTCGTGATGAGTAAGTGATTGTGTTCGCCAGAGATGAGTAGAGAGAGAGAAAAAGGGGAGGGAATTATTATTGTTTTCATTTCAATCGGGTTGTTTGCTTAAAGAAGTGAGTTGCGTTAGCGAGATTTTCAGGTCTTAATTGAACTATATCACTTATATGTTTTAATTAACATGATTTTCAGTAGTAACTGATGACATGAATTGAGGGAAAGAATTAGTATTAAGTCTTCCCCTTTGTTATAACTGCATATTTCTGTAGACGAATACAATTTCCTAAGGGAAAGTCATTTTGAAATAATTTCCCAGAATCGTATTGTACAAATTTTTACCTTTTCACGCTAATATTAAATACCTACGACTAAACCTTGGCGCTTTTTCGTTATTATGAATTTCGGGTGTTCAGTGTTTGGAGACTCGTATTTTAGTTGTCATATGAAACAGCTTCGGGATCAATCAACGAGAAGGTCTTCTCTTGTCATCCGTTTTGCTTATTCCATCCCAGGGAAATCTGATATTAATTTGCTTGTTTAGTTTTTACTACACTTACTAGTCTTTATTTTTCTGTCTCAATATACCTTTCAACCTTTCAAATGTTCCGTGCGATGATTCCTCATTTCACGAAGGTCAAGCTTGTCGCCCCTCCTCTCGAGTTGGCCTGGTGAAGTAGTGAGTTGGTTTCTTGTACTCTCTACCTCACATAGCCAGGTACGCTCGGCTCATCGGGGATTGTTCTGAGCCAGGCGTCTAATCTTTTGAAGATGTCCACCGTAACACCACTCGTGTTCCTTAGTTCTTTGGGCAGCTTATTAAACAGTCTTGGTCCTCTCACAACATAACTATTTTCTTTCAGGGTTAAAGATGTTCCCTGTCTAGCCTTTAATTTGGGAACACGACACAGTCTTCCTTTTCTACTTTCCACTGTTGTTTGGGGAGTTATGGTGTTCAGAGTAAGATTAGGGACTAGTTTCTCCATTACTTTCCAAGTGTAAATAATGGTGTATCTCTCTCTTCTCCTTTCCAGTGAATATAGGTTTAATTCGCGTAACCTTTCCCAATAATTTAGTTCTTTGCACCCCTTGATCTTGGCTGTGAAGCTTCTCTGAATCCTTTCTAGCTGTTTAATGTCTTCTTTTTTATATGGGCATCTAAGGACCGAGCAGTATTCCAATTTGGGTGTGATCAGTATTTTCAGTAGATAAATCATTATATTCCTATCCCTTCGTTTAAAGGTTCTCAGTATCTGCCCGGTTATTCTCTTTGCTCTGTTTACTGCTATCTTACTTTATTTCAAATTTCGCATCAGTCATTACAATTCCTAAATCTTTTTATTTAGAATTTCTCTGAATTTCCTGTCCATTTGGGGTATAGTATTCCATGGATTTTAGGTCCTCCCTTTTTCCATACTGTAACAGTTGAAATTTCTCAGTGTTAAACTTCATAGTGTTGTCTTCCGTCCACTTGCAGATTCTGTTCATGTCTGTTTGTAGATATCCTATATCCTCTGGGTTTCTTATTTTTCTACTGATCTTTGTGTCATCCGCAAAGGATGTTACTGTGCTGTCTCCAGTAGCGGATTATAATGGGGGCAAAGGGGGCGTTTTCCCCCATCCCCAAGATGCTGACCGACCCCAAGAAACTATGTAAACGCTATAATCTACCGTTGAAATAATTGGTCGACCGTGAGGAAGAAAAAAAAATTCTAGATTCCGCTTCTACAAAACCTAGTTTAGTATCCCATTTATATGAACAAAGTACACATTTTCTGTAATCACATCTTTGTTTTTGTTTCGTTTTCTGTTGATCGATCCCAGTCAGCTGATCACATCACTCGTATGATGTATCAGGTAAAGAATTGTGTTTTTCTAGTGATACCGGCCCGAAAATATTCATTGCCCCTGGCCCTAACAATGCTTAATCCGGCCCTGGCTGTCTCTAGTAACGTCGTCATCTATGTCAGTTAGCATGATTATGAAGAGTAGTGGAGCTAATACTGTTCCTTGTGGTACTGAGCTGAGGACCTCTGATTCTGATGAAGATATTATTCCTTGTACTGAAACCACTTGCCGCCGCTCACTAAGGAAATTACAGTATATATCCATTTCCCTACTTTTCCTGTTATTCCCATATATTTCAGTTTATATATTATGATTCCATGGTCACACTTGTCGAACGCTTTGGCAAAGTCTGTGTATATTACATCATATATATATATATATATATATATATATATATATATATATATATATATATATTACTTTGTTTATATAAGGCATCAGATATATGCAGATAATAGAATTTTGACAATTGTATTATTCGCGAGAACTGTCTTTCCCATTTAGTCAATACTGTTATCGAGTACAGTCGATTCAAAAAGTCATGTCACAAAACCCCATGTTTCCTACTGGTAAATATAGGTATAGAGTTTAGCGACATGATTGTTTGAAGCTACTGTACGTACTGTGCGTAAATGAAAGCGTAAATTGTATTGTAAGACGCGTTCTCGTACGACTTGCGAAAATATTGTCGTCGTTTTTTTCGTTTAGATTTTATCGTTAACGTGAATGGGATGAACGCTTTCACAATGTAAAGAATTGTAGTTTTGTGTGTGCCGCCGTACCTCAGGTGTGGGGGGTAATGGGAAGGTTTGGGGGCGGGGCTTTCGCAGGCACTCGATGGGGGCGTCCCTCCCGCGATGGATGTTTGCTTATTATTATTGTCCGTCTCGCGACCGATTGTATGCAAATTCCGTGTTGATACGCGTCATCCTTGAGCTTTCGTGAGCAAGGCGATTTGGTAATTTTTCGCTGAAGTCCTCGAATAGGTGTCCTTTTCTCCTGAACAACCTTCACAACTATTTAACCGAACACCCATTGTCGAAAAAAAAAAAAGAGTTAAAAATCCGCATACAGTAGCATATATATATATATATATATATATATATATATATATATATATATATATATATATATATATAATATGATAATGACCATGAATGGATGCATTTATATATATAATATATATATATATATATATATATATATATATATGCGCAGTAATGTTTTGAAATAACTGTTGAATAAATTTCGGTATAAGTTTACGTATATATATATATGCAAACAAGAACAATTATTCCAAGGCCTTTCGTGTATTCAGAAGTACACCTCGTCAAGGAATGATTATATATATATATATATATATATATATATATATATATATATATATATATATATATATGAGAGAGAGAGTGATGATGATGGTTAGGGAGGTGCGTTAAGCCGTCGGTTCCCCGTATATTATCCACTTGTACGTGCATGCATGGCGAATTGAATGGACGAATTGAAATGTGGAATTCAAAGGAGATCCACTTCTTGAATTGGATTTTATTAGTCGTTACTTTTCTTCATATGGTTATCGTATGTATTTATTATCTGTTTCCCTTTCCTTATCTCTCTTTCTCTTCTCCGTATTTACGTTACTAATTACTACTTTTATTGGTTAAATTGAAGTGCGTGTTAAAAGTTTGGTTAGGTTAGATTAGTGAGTATTTCAGTTGCGTCCGAAACACAAATCGCACCCTTCCCTCGTTCGCTGACACTAAGGTTAGGTTTGGTTTATTAGATTTGGATTTTAAAACGTGTGTGTGTGTGTGTGTGTGTGATGTTTTGCAATTAAATTAATAATGTATGATTAATTCGATGTCTTCACTTTTGGAGCATCGATGGATTATTTATTTATTTATTTAATTTTTTTTTTGAGAAACTGGTTTTCGAAGAGTGAAGAATGGTTAAGTGGAACATTTTTTTTTTAAAATGAGATCAGAAGATTATAACTGGAGGAACTTTATATTTACAAATATTCCAATAATAGCTAAGGTGAATATCAGTCTCTAGAACCGAATTGAATTGTTTCAACACAAATTTGAATTGATAAAATTAATATATTTGTCTTAACTCTTCTGCTGACTTTCCATTAAAAGAGGGGAATATTAAAAAATTATATATATATAATATATTTATATATATATATTATATATGGGATTGAACTCAGAATGGTCCCTGAGGTTTTTTCATGATACATAGTGTTACAGACAGACCGTGCATGGAACAAGGAACTCTTCTGGGAAAATTAAATCCACTAAGTCCGAATAAGTAATGGTAAATGACAAACGCAATAGTCTTTTCTTTTTCATGATGTTAGCCCGACGTGGGCAACGAGTCACTCGCAAAGAGGCCCCAAAAATATAGCTATCTGCAAAGCAGATAGGATCCAGCTTTGAGACAGGATCTAGGGTTTACAGCCACACCTAGCGTACTATATTCAGAACATCAATATAAGCAATTACCATTACATATTCGGACTGTAGTGGATTTAATCATTTTCCCAGAAGAGCTCCTTGTTCCATGCACGGTCTGTGTATCGTATATATATTATCAACGTAAGAACGACGCTTGTATAGGAGATATTCCGCGCAAGATGAGAGAGAGAAACGAACAATGAAAAAATGAGGTACCACCCGGAATCGAACCCGGGATCTTCCGATTGCCGGTCAGATATGATAACCGTTACACATGGGCCTCACTCATTCAAATGGTTATCATATCTGACCGGCAATCGGAGATCCCGAGTTCGATTCCCGGGTGGTTACCTCATTTTTTCATTTGTTTCGTTTTCTTCTCTCTCATCTTGCGCGGAATATCTCCTATACAAGCGTCGTTTCTTTAACGTTAATTATACTGCGTGTTTGCAGTTAAATATATATATATATATATATATATATATATATATATATATATATATATATATTATAATTACAAAGTTCTTATGCTCTTAGCTTCAATAACTTTTATGTACACATAATAAAAGAAAGAAACTGTAAGCGGCTTATGAAAGCATAATTATTGAAGGTTTTAACACACTACATTACATATTTTTTAGACCTCAACACAACTGACATCTTTCTCGATATATTGTTCAATTCAGTTTTAGAAAGACCTGAAAACATTCTCCAGTTGAGTGATTTCATGAATTGCATTTGTGATCCTGGCCATAAATTCGTATGAAGAATGTGGTTTTGATGAGTAGACGACAATTTTAACATGGCCCCATAAAAAGTAGTCCGGTAGGGGATGGGGTCAGTGAATGATGATAAACCTCGATCTGGGACGCCTCAAATCAGCGAGGAGATTGTGGCCGTCGTCCAGGAAGCATTTGAGAGGAGTCCATACGAATTGTTGCGACGTGCATCCGATGAACTAAGCATTCTGCAATCAACAGTGCTCAAAATCCTCAAAGTGAAATTGCACGAACACGGGTACAAAATTTCAGGTGGTTCAAATGTTACTGGAAGATGCAACCATGCGAGGTTAAACTGCTGCGAACGGTTCCAATAAAAAAATCAAGAATTCCCTTGAGGTTTCTGGACGAGTTGACATTTTCTGATGAAGCAACATTCCGCATTAGTGGCAAAGTCAACCACCGCAGTTCCCGCATTCGGGAGACAGAGAAACCTAACGAAGTCTAGTAACATTAAAGAGATTCGCCAAAAATTGATGTTTGGTGCGTTCTCAGAAAGTCATGCATCATTAGTCTTTTCTTTTTGGTGAAGAACCAAAAATGGGAAATGAACGTTACCTCGCACTGATTCAGAATTTATGAACGTTACCTCGTAATGTTGCAGAATTTCTTTATCCCTGAACTAAGACGATTAAATCTTTTAGGTAGCACCTTTTTTTTCAGTAAGACGGTGCTTCCTGCCACTATGCTTTGAATGTGTGACAGTTCTTGAATGAAGTCTTCCCAGCCAGATGGATCGGTAGAGGTGGTTCAGTTGCTTGGCCACCTCGTTCACCTCACCTGTCCCCAATGCACTACTTTTTATGGGACCATGTTAAAAGTGTTGTTTATTCATCGAAACCACATTTTTCGAATGAATTTGGAAAATCGGATTGAACGATGTATCCAGAAAGATATCAGTGATGTTGACGCCTACAAATATGTAATGTAGTGTTAAAAATCTTTAATATATATATATATATATATATATATATATATATATATATATATATATATATTATATATATATGCCTCGTTTTATAGTGGGTTCGTTTCACGGCGGGACAGGCAACGTTCAGCAGCTGACCCAGCTGTTCATCCTTCCATACAAAAAAATTGGTTGGTAAATAATGGATACCCTGGTTGCCTATTAGTTAAAACGGTGGGATGCTGATCGGGAAGTCGTGAAATCCAGTCCGGGCGAGGACTTTGTAATTTCTGACTTCCCTGGTATGTCCTGGTTTCGGATTCTACGATCTAAGGTGGGGCACAAGCTTAACCGTAGTCTGACTGAACATTTTAATAAGGTATTTTTTTTAACTACCTTTGTTCAACTAGGGTTTATATATATATATATATATATCTATATCTATATATATATATATATATATATATATATATATATATATATATATACTGTGTGTGTGTAACTATGCCCAAAACACAAAAGTACATTTGAAACTTTTATTTTTGTGCGTGTGACCCTTTCGAATTGAGATCAAGTTTTTAATAATGAACTTCCATTGTAAGCGTTCTGACGAAACCGTTCTAAAATAAAAAAAACGAAAACTAGTGCGGTTGATTCACATAAATTGTTGAAAGTAAAAACAAAATCTCGAGTTAGCCATTTCGGTTCAGCCTAACCGGTTTTTCCAGTTAATATTCAGGTCCTTCTTATGTAATTTGCATTTGCATGGTGGTTAAACGTATTTAACACCACACACACACACACACAACATATATATATATAATATTAGGTAATATTAATTTATAATAGCAAGTTTCGTGTTTTTGTATAATTACTGTAGGCGAATGAAGCTCATGGTGTTTCTCGTTTCTGAGAGTATGTACTAAATGTCGCCAGAGAGGTTAAGCCAACGTTTCTTCCGAGATCACTGATTATCTTCACTTGTTTACTGATGAACGACGAGTGACGACAATTGGAGACAATCAATTGCTCAGTATAGAAAGGGCACACACTTTTCCCGTCATTCTAGTTTTGATTTTATTTATATGTGTGTGTGTATATATATATATATATATATATATATATATAACTCGGTGGTGTAGTGGTTAGCATCGCTGACTACGAAACCATCGGCCCCGGGTTCGAGACCCGACGGCAGCCGGCGCGCAGCAAAACCCAGCTGTTCATCCTTCCATACAATGAAGAAAGTGGTTGGTAGATAAATGGGTACCCAAGGTAGCCTAGTGGTTAAGACGCTGGGCTGCTGATGGGGCGTGGTTCGGATTCCACGTTAAATTGTAGGTCTAAGGTGGAGTGAAAAGCTTGACCTTCGGGCGGAAGCTAACCAAAGGTTACCAAAGGTATGTATATATATATATATATATATATATATATAATAATGGGTGTGTATGAACCAAATACTTTTAACTTTCAGGGAATGAATAAACATAACCTGACCCCGATGTATATATTCTGACCTGACCATCTCGCGGTGGTACAGAATGTTGTGTAACAACAGTTGAGGCGAATGCGTTGGTGAATATGTGTAGATTTTTAGTTCTTTCCACTGCTATTTGGGTTTACAGTGTATATATATATAGATATATATATATATATCGGGTGACTTTTTAAACATCTAACGCTTTAAAAGGTTTGTATTCTTGTCATTAACTCAAATAAAATCAAAATTTTACCGTACGTTTTTTACACATGGGGAATTAGTTCCGTAGTGCAAAACATATTCTATCTGATATCCTCTCAGCTTACGATACTTACACGATGATACTTTCGACGAAAAAGTGCCGTCCAACAGATTTCGCGCGGTTTATGATAAAGGAATATCATGGTTAACAACATCACCAGATATAAACTCCCCGTGACTTTTATCTGTGAGATTATTGAAAAGATAAGAGTGTTTAAACAGAATATACACACACACACACACACACACACGCGAGAGAAGCATTGAAAACATCAAATAAGCGAGATTTCACAAATTTCAACAGATATTCTGTCCAGAGTACCACAAAATTTTGTTGTTCGTGCGCAAAGAGTTAATGAGCTGATAGGACGTCACATAGAGCATGTTTCCTACTTGGGGACTAACTCCCCATGTGTAGAGAAGGTACAGTAAAAATTCCATGCTTTTATTGCAGTTATTAAAAAAAATTACAAACCTTTTAAAGTGTCACACGTTTAAAAAAACACCCTATATGTATGTATGTATGTATGTATGGTTTGAACCTTTTAAAAG
>JAJOZX010003313.1:22500-187500 GCA_023014485.1 Bathynomus jamesi | reverse complement strand
AAAGCCGCGTAATTGCCTCTATATCTTGAGGAACAGTCCTCAAGGTTAAGAGTACAATGGAAGGAAATGAAAAAAAACTGCGTGAAATAAGCAATATAGTTGGCGTAAAGCAACACTGACAGAATGTGACAGAAGAACCTTATTAAGAGCTGTGAAGCGCGAACTAAAGACTGAAGCATTAAAACTTTGTTCAGAACTTAACAGTAGTCCGCAAAGACCAGTCAAAACGATGTTATGGGAAGTGAATTCCCTCAAAACACCAACCACTGCAAAAGCTCCAATGAAGTTGGAGAGAATAATGATGTGGGTTTTTTTTCCCCCCCATTTCTTTCAACGTATTCATAACCTTGGGGACTTCTTCTTCTTCTTCGAGAGAGTCTGTTCTTCACGCGACTTTTAATACTGAGACACCAACCAAACGGGTTCCTACTATCATGCCCCTTTCACAGTCAGTGACATCTTTCATAACAGCCTTTTTTGTAGTTATCCTACAAGAACGGAAAATCAGCATATTGAAAATGGTCTCAATATTATATGCATTCGCGTATGAACACCACTAATTATATCAGAAAATACAGCATCGAAAATGCGAGTGTTTCCTTTATTCTGTCCAATATATATATATATATATATATATTTGAGGCTATGTAGTTTTTTTTTCAACCTGTTGCTTTCCCGCCCGATGTAAACGGATGATCATATCAGACTAAATAGGTCAGTAGACTGGTTAATTGGTGGTGTAAAATTATGCAATAACCACAACGTACTCGACCATTGATGTCACGAGAGGCGGAGTCAGACTTGTGCTGAACCATTTAAAAATTTCACTCGTTCGTCCCCCCTTCCTCCCTCAGTCTGGTTGAAGAGGTTTGCAAATTTCGCAATTTTATTTATTTATTTATTTATTTATTTAGTTAGTTTTATTCATTTATTTATTTTTTCATTCATGACACATACAGGAAGTTCTTATTTTTTCCGCTGAATATTACTATCTTACCTTAGATGAATAAGGATTTTTTTTAGTTATATATATATACTGTATATATATATACTGTATGTATATATATATATATATATATATATATCATGCCCCTTTCACAGTCAGTGACATCTTTCATAACAGACAGACAGACAGACAGACAGACAGACAGACTTGCTCTGAATTCCAGTAAATGAGGCAGAAAGAAGGAACAGAAAAAATTTAAAAAAAAATACCTCGGAGTTACTTTCACTCATTCGGAAATCATTTCCTTCTTCGAAGGTTGATTTTTGCGCTTCTTTTCCCGCTATTTTGAACCTTATTGTCACCTTAATTCTTCCTCCTCCTCCTTAATTAAAGAGCGACTCTTTCTCCGTGTCCACGACCCCATCCCGTATTCTCCGATCTCCGTGGGCCCCGCGATTAACGATTACCCCTACGGTTTCAGCAGTCAGGAAAGCCTGGGTTAATGGGCTTGGAGAAATGAAGGGTAGGGGGCCGCTCGTTTTTACACACACACACACACACTGGCTCCCATAATTATTCGTACAGAAAAATATTTGTTATATTTGTTCTTATCTTTTATACCATGCGTAGGATAATTATGAAAAGTTTATTGTTCGTTTGGAAAAATTTAACAAATAAAAAATTTAATATAATGTAAAACATGAAAGGATTTCAGGAAAAAAAAAATATATATATATATATATGTTAAAAAGCAAAAGTTTTCGTACATTTATTTACAAAATTATTTAATACTTTGCGTGTTCACCTTAGGCTTAACGAATTTAAAATTTGTATCGGTAGTTGGCTGTTTATTGATTAGAGTCTGTTGGAAATCCTGAATTCTAGAATTTTCTCCATGAATCTTCGTATGAGATGGATCACCGTACGAACCATTAGTAAGTAATGGGTCGTCGTGGTAAGGAGTTGTCTACGGATCTTAAGTGATCCGTTATTGTCGCGCGCGAGTCTGAAAAGAGTTATAGGAAGATGGGAGAAGAAATTCGAATTCCATTTATGACGGTTGCTGCAATTATAAAGGAATGGAAAGGAGGCTTTGGAACGATTAAAACTCTACCAAGGTGTGGTGGACGACCTCGCGAGATTTCGGAACGTACGGCGAGACGGATTGAAAGAATGGCTGCTGCGAATCCACGAGTGACTGCGGGTGATATTTGCCAAACATTAAGAGTGTCTAAGTTGGATGTCCATCCCTCCGCTGTACGTCTTACATTGAGAAAGAATGGTCCGCGCGGAAGAGTCGCGCGAAGAAAACCCCCTCTGCGAAAAGCGAGCAAAGAAGCTCGTTTAAAGTACGCCAAGGATCATCAAAATGATGGATTTGCATTCTGGGAGAAAGTTCTCTGAACGGACGAGATCACGATTGAATTATTCGGGAACAACGAACAACGGTACGTTTGGCGAAAATCAAATATTACTTTCGACGGAAAAAAAAAACCATTCTTCCTACGGTTAAACGTGGTGTTAGTTCGCTTCTTTGGGGATAGTGCTTCCGGTCCAGGAAAGCTCGTTGTCATCAATGGAACCTCGAATTTGAAGAAATATCAGGAAATTTTTAGAAGAAAATGTATCGCCTTCAGTTCGGGAGTTGGAAATGGGTCACAGTTGGGTGCAGCATCGAGATAATGATCCAAAATAAAAGCAAGATCACGATGAAATTGCTTCAACAAAAAATTTCAAGCTTCTCGAGTGGCCCAGTCAAAGCCCAGAACTCAATTTAATCAATAATTTGTCGTTTGATTTGATAAAAAGGTATCCGCAAGAGAGAAACCCTTCGAATCTGAATGAATTGCGACAATTTTCTTTAGAAGAATGGGCTAAAATTTCTACTGAGAGATATGTCGAAAACTCGTAGAAAAATACCCAAAATTAATCATTGAAGTCATTCGAGCAAAAGGTTAACACACAAAGCATATATTAAATAATTTTGTAAATAAGTGTACGAAACTTTTGCATTTTAAATATTTATTTTCCACAAATTCTTTGATGTTTTACATTTATATGTTGGAGCTAAACTAATTTTTTATTTGCTAAAATTTTCCGAACTTATGGTAAACTTTTCATAACTATCCTACGCATGGTACAAAAGATAAGGACAAATATAACCGAAATACTGTATTTCTGTACGAATACTTATGAGCGGTAGTGTGTGTGTGTATATATATATATATATTATATATATATATATATATATTATATATATATATATATATATATATAATATACACAAACGAGTGAGATTTCATTTAAAGAGTTGTAAAAGTAAATTACTGGTCATTAATATGTTCTTTACATTTCTTAGGTAACTTTTATACTGTTACGTTTTATATATATATATATATATATATATATATATATATATATATATATATATATATATAATATATATATACACACACACACAGTGCGTTCGAGAAGTCTCTCCGCAGTGCGATGTTAAACACATAGGAAATTGAAAAACTCCAATGTTTTCATTGAACCATGATTTAGTGATTTTATTACATAACCTTTTGATTTTACACCATGTGTTCAAAGTGTTTTCCACCATTTTGCAGCCACAGAGCAACTCGTCTACACTTGTTGTCAAACACTTTTTTTAAAGTGTTGGTTGACTGCGGAGAGACTTTTCGAACGCACTGTGTATATATATATATATATATATATATATATATATCCGTGAGTCATTGGTTGAGAACAATAAATGTCAAATATGTATGTGCTTTTGTGCTTCTACAAGAGTGTTGCGGGGCAACAATTACTTCTTATATATATATATAATATATATATATTATATATATATAACATATATATACACACACATACCTGAAAACACCATAACCAGAACAAGTCAAGAAACAAAGAACATTGCTTCAGTATTTTTTTTATTTTATTTATTTATTTTTTTTTAATTGAGTTTGTTAATATAAGTATTAGGACGGAAATACCTTGTAAGAAAAAAAATTTATATGGCTTTTCACAGAATATATATATATATATATAATTTTTTTTTTTTACAGCGTAGAACTGCATTTTTTACTGGTGTTGTCATTAGAGAATAAGAAGGGGTTAGGATTATAAGTGTGAGAGAAATGCTTAATTAATGTGGATTGACATTAGTTAGCCGTGTTGATAGTTAGTGAATTTAACGGAAGCGCCATTTTCCTTTGTGTTTAAATGTGTGACCATGAATTCGTTTGATTATTCCCTCCGACGTGGAAATACTCATCATGATTGAATTGTAGCCATAGATAAAGACGTACATTTGCCCTATTCTAATCTTTACCTATATCTTACTTGCATTTAAGAGGTTTTTTTTTTTTTTTTTTTTTACAATTTTTTTAAAAAGTTAAATCTGTTTATATATAATATATATATATATATAAAATGATGACAGAAAGCCTTATAGATATCGTAATATAACGTACATAAAACCCGGAAATAGTTTCAAGGCAAGCACTACGTCACACATTTTTAAGTTTTTTGCTAGAGGGGGGCGGGGATGAGAGGGGAGGAGCAGAAGACCCTTTACGAGTCAAACTCCCCATTCTTTCGTATACCCAAGCCAATCACTTGGAAAAATTTATCCCAAGTTATATATATATATATGAGTAGTGTAGTGGTTAAGACGTTCTGTTGCTCATTGGACCCGGCATCGAGTCCTGACGAAGACTGTAATTTCTAACTTCCGTGGTGTGTCGTGATTAGGATTCGACGTTAGGCTGTAGGTCTTGCGTGGGGCAACAAGTTTGACCTTTGTCGGAATGAACAATTGGGGCGGAAGCAAAATATATATATATATATATATATATATATATATATATATATATATATATATAATATATATATATATATATATATATATGAGAGAGGAGGAGAGAATAAATTTGTTAAAATTAAAAGTCGACACTTTTTGGGTGGACTTTCATTATTTTCCTAAAAAACCCTCTTGACTTGTTTGGTATGTTTTGTTAAATCTTATTCATTGCCTTCAGTATAAGAAGAACTGATTCACAGTGGATTGGTTAAAAGTGAAGTTAGAATTGGTTGACGTCAGTTATTATTTTGAGCTAAGTTAGGTCATACGTTAGAATAGGACTACCTCTTTTCCGTTACTTTGTTTTTAGGATTTTAAACCTACGCTTGATATAATATCATAAATTAACTGTTTACACAATTGCACTAATATATATATATATATTGTGTGTGTGTGTGTGTTTGGTTTTCATTATTTGTGCAAATATGCATTCCCGTTTATTAGATTTTGGGGTGAAAATAGTTGAAAAATCGTTGATGTGACGCTCGACTCGAATACATTTTTAATGGCGTCTGAATTGCGTCAAGATTTGAAGGGAAGAAAACCCCTTTACACACACACACACACACACACGTGATGAAGGAAGAAAGTCTTGTTTTTCTGTCGGGTCTGTTTCTTGAATCCGAATTGGTGTCGAACTTCTTACCCGTTCGAACATGACCGGAATTTCCGGGTACAAAAGGAGTGAAATTGATTCATTGCATTACTTCCTACTTGGTGCCATTCCCATAGTCATTATCGGCCCTACACTGAAACTCGGTAGTTTAACCTAACCTAACCTAACATCATCATCTATGACCGAAGTAGGAAAAAGCTTGAAGCCAAATAACTTCTTCATTGTTTTACTTGGTAAAGTTGGTAGGTCCAGCATTCAAACGAAGTGTTCAAGAAATGCTGTAGTATGGCGTTGAGAATTAGAATAGTGATAGTCATTCAAAATGCAATTTTTAACGCACTTCATCCGTTTCCATAGTAACCGAAGTAAGATTAATTGTTCGTTCGTTCGTTCGTTCGTAAATAAAGTTTCCACTTTTTAAAACTTCAGAGGTGCCAAAGTTTGCAAATTGATACTTACACGGATTGATTTATATTATTCAAAATCTCATACGAACAGATAGAACACACACACACACACACACACACACACACGTTTTTATCAGTGAAGAAACATGAGAAATTCTTTTTAATGAAGACATATTTTTCAATAATTAATGATGGTAATTATATAATATTCCGTTTATTAAGATTTAGTTTTATCTAAAGGTAGTTAAATATTATCATTGTATATACACCTTTAGTTTGCTTCGCCCGAATTGTTCATTCTGATGAAGGTCGAGCTTTTCACTCCACTTTAGACCTACAGTTTAACGTTGCATCCGAACCACGCTCCACCAGCAACCCAGGGTAACCATTTATCTACCAACCACTTTTCTTTATTGTGTGGAAGGGTGAACAGCTGGGTTTTGCTGCGCCCCGACTACCCTCACCGGGTCTCGATCCCGGGACCCCCCCCCCCACACACATATAATATATATATATATATATATATATATATATATATATATATATTATATTATGTTATATTATATTATATTATATTATATATTAATTGAATATTTTACGGTCTTTTTAACCTATTTTGCAATGTTTCGATACGCATAAAAGCTCATTTTGGATTTGAACGAGAAATAATTTTAAAATTTTATTGATTTGGTATTCATAAGTCGGAATTAAATGTGGTGATTGACCCACTTTCCTCAAAAAATAATACTTAAAAAGAAAAAAAATAACGTTTCTACATATTCTAATAGGCAATATATATATATATAGTCACGGACGACTTGCAGCTTCCAAGGTCTTTATAATAATACTAGTAATATTAAATAATTTAAAGGAACAAGTAAAACAAGTAAATTAAAGATGAAGTTGTTAAAAAAAAAATTAAAAGATATAAAGTGATACTAATTTATACCGAATGATGATGATGATCATAATAATAATGATGTTAATAATAGCAATAATAATGATAATAATAATAATAATAATAATAATTGGTAATTAAATATGTCTCTAATGCGACCTATGTTAATTATTATCATTATATGAATAAGTTCCAAACCAAACTGTTAATAACTCGCATATTCGAAGAATTTTATATATATATATATATATATATATATATATATATATATATATATATATATATATATATACAAAGATCGGTTCATAATCGGTGTTGAAATCTCTGCTTGGTTTTTAGTTGTTGTTTTTTGGCGTTTCGGAGGGGGGGGGGGGATTATTTCAAAATTATTATTTTGTTTTCTTTTTTTATTATTTTATTTACATTTCAAATACTTGCCCGCATCATTCATGCGTAACATTCAGAGTTACAATACTGCTCTTAATGAATGTGTGTGTGTGTTGTGTGTATATATATATATATATATATATATACGTTCGATTAGCTTTCGAGTCGTGCAAATCTGATTTGAAGAAATTTTGCAACGCTATTGTCTTTTCTTGTGACCTTGACACAATTTTTTTGTGTGTACAAATTTTGCTAGTATATATATATATATATATATATATATATATATATATATATATATAATAATAATAAATAATAGTGACGGTTGTAGTAGTAATAATAATTGTGGTGAAGTTGTGGTGGATGAGAAGCAGGAAACTATTATTAAAGGGCCGGTAAGCCGTGATGGAATGAAACGAGTTTGGGAAGGTGGACGCGGGATTGGCTCCTGGTAACAGGTAATTCTAATGAGGCGTTCGCACCTGTTCCTAATTGAGACTCACTTGAACTCGTAAGACGGAAATAAGACTCAGGCCTAATCTTCCCGCTCCCTTCGACCATTCATTTTTGTCTAGATCGGACAAATACTCATTAAACCATTTTAGTACTTACCTTTGTAATATATATATATATATATATATATATATATATATATATATATATATATATATATATATATATACATATATGTATGTATGTATGATGTATGTATGTATGTATGTATGTATGTTGAAGTACCTAATAATCATGGCTGTAATTTCTATTTACAAATCTACGGTCTTCAGAAATACAATTTGCAAATAATCTGTTTGTCTGAAGAGCAGTTACTCTTATGCATGACAACGGCTGCATCTAACCGCTGATGTGTCCCCGTTGCTGCGCTTCTGATGAAGAAAACTCCACGGGGCAGACTAACACCATATCTCCGATTATTTATTTTATTATTATTAATAAAGGTTATTCTCTCTCTCTCTCTCTCTCTCTCTCTCTCTCTCTCTCTCTCTCTCTCTCTCTCTCTCTCTCTCTCTTCTATATATATATATATATATATATATATATATATATATATTATTAATTTTTTGACAATTTAAACTAGTTTAAGAGTCGGGAGGAAGAAAGATTTAATAATATATATATATATATATATATATATATACACACTTCGTGGTTACTTTCATCATATTTATTTATTTATTTATTTATTTATTTATCTCACCGTTCCATACGCTAGCAACTAAGTTGTTAGTTGTTGGGTCATTGTAACATGTAAGTTGGAGATTGCTATTCTCCGTTGCTCGGCGTGGGGCCGCAGGGTGAGTTTTATGGGCGCCGTCAGAGACCCGAAAACAGTGTTCGGCTCAAGTGGTTCCTTTATCTCTGCGAGAGAGAGAGAGAGAGAGAGAGAGTGAATGAATTTAGTGGCATACGCCTCTCTTCCACACGAGTTACGTAACGCCCAGTCACTGACTTCTATAGTTTTCTGCGGCCAAGACAGGTAGTACCTCTTCTACGTCTCTCTCATATATATATATATATATATACACACTTTTTTTAATTTATTTATTTATTTATTATTGTTCTTGATTATCTTACGAAGCTGTGGCAATTTTTAGGATACACACGGCTCATCGCGACACGAACGTGCGAGTTGCGACAATAGCGGTGTTGCCATATTTCAAACTTTTTTTGTAATTGAAAAGTCATTAAATATAAGAAAAAGGATATATATATATATATATAGGTTAAATGTCGCCATGCACAATTGAAAAGGTCGCGGTTTCGTAAGGTAGCCTAACGTCTTTGTGTGTATAACGAGAGAGCAACTTGCAAAACGAACAGTTACATTAGCAATATAATGTAGTTGAAGAGACCTGTAAAATTTATGATCCTGTTCCAGCTTCCTTTGACGCCGCCAGACAAACCTGATACAAGGCTTTGTGTATGTGTGTGTGTGTGTGTTGGCTGGTATTTTAGGTATCAGGTTACTGCTTATTCTATTGGTATTACATCACTAAATTTCATTTACTATCTCGATATTCCCTAAGCTTGAAATAGGTATATTTACTTTTGAGTTGCTTATTTTTGTGTATGTATGTATGCATGTATGTATGTTCTGTAATCCTCTTATCTGTGTGTGTGTGTGTGTGGACAAAGAGGTCTAGTGTATATATATATATATATATATAGTCTTGATGATGTAATAAGTATGTACGTATATAGTAAAAAAATATGGATTTCGTATCGTGAAACGCACGCAACTTTCCTGTTCTAATTCCTTGTTCCTCGTTATCGGCAGTTTCGTCAAAGTTCCGCAACAGAACTTTTAAGGTTGACAAATAGTTTGAGGCGTTACGCTTTTTATGTATACGCGTATAAAAGCGTAAACTCATTCTTAAAGGGTGCGTACGCGAACGTACAATGTGTGTACGGAGGCTGTAAATACGTTTACCTTAGATAGTATTTCGTCAGAGATGTCTCATACGCACGCATTAGATGCGTCTCGTGTATGACATCGAATGTAACGAGGGTTTACGCGTCGCGCGAACGAATATTACGCAAGTATCTCCGGCCGGGGCGGGGGGTGTCTTACGAAGTATGGAAACTATGATTTCGATAGTGAAAGTAGGCCGCGCTCAATGTCAGTTTCGGTTAAATTCACGCATACACATATACTGTATTTACACACACACACACACACACACACATTTTTTTGTGTGTAAAACCTTTAATGTCATAATTTGATGTAATTAACTGGGAATTGATGGAATGTAATGATGTCTGTCACTTAAGTAATTATTTTGTAAGGAAATAAAATAAATTAGTGTTCCCGTTGCTGCGACTTGAAATGAAACTGCATAATAAGATTTCAGTTTGGAATTTAAATGAGTATTAATGTAATTATCGCACTGATTCCATTGTTGCGTGATTTTATTGAGCGTTCATTTATTGGTAAATTATTAAGAAGAATTTCGTTATAATTTTTGCTTTTCTTCCGCAGCTGTGAGGGCAGACCGCATGCGGGGAGGACGCAACAAATTCGGTCCGATGTACAAACGCGACCGCGCACGGAAGCTTCAGATGATGCGTCAGCGGCAGTTGTCCCATCCCGGCCTTATGACGTCACGGGGGGTACCAGCAACCACCGCCGTGGGCATCACCTACTCGACCGCTTATTCGGTGTCCTCCCCTATTAAAGAGGAGATCCAGAGCCCATTCTTGTCCTCCACGTCCTCCCCGGACTCCTCTCCCGCTGCCATGCAGGTGGTGGGGGCGCTGCCCCCTGCGGGCGCCACGTTGGCGGTTTCTCCCGGTGGCACCAACGCCACCGTCATGGGTGGTCAGGAGCTTTCTCTATGGGTGGGGAATGTTCCTGCGGGCGCGCCGGGGCCTCCTGCGGGCAGTGGTGGAGTGCCAGGCGGAGGAGGCAGCAGCAGCAGCAGTAGTGGTGGTGGTGGCGGTGGTGGTGGTGGAGGAGGTGGAGGTGGTGGTGGTGGTGGGGGGGGAGGAGGAGGAGGTGGTGGTGGAGGAGGAGGAGGAGGAGGAGGATCAGGAGGTGGTGGTAGTAGTGGTGGAAGCAGCGGCGGTAATGGGAGTCGAGTGAGTGTAGTGGGCGGCGCAGGGGCAGCCCCCATGAACAACGGCGGGAGCGGGCGAGTGCCGCCACTTATAAGGCAGCTGGTTGCGCAAGTGGACGACGCGGAGTGGCAGTCGTCGCTGTGTTCGCTCCTCCAGAATCAAACGTACAACCAGTGCGAGGTGGACCTGTTCGAGCTGTTGTGTAAGGTGCTTGACCAAAACCTTTTCTCGCAGGTCGATTGGGCCAGGAATTCCTACTTCTTCAAGGACCTCAGGGTGAGTCATTATTCATTGCTTCTACTTGTAAAAGGCCAGTTTTGAGAAAGAGGAATATGACTGGACTTTCTTTAGCGCTATTTAAGGTGGCTCCCAATTCATTAATTGTTAAATGAGTGGACGATCTTTTTTTTTTTTTTTAAGACTAAAAATTGAACGTCATGTAAAGTATTTCGTGGAAAAGTGAAAGAAAGGACTTACGTTGCGGGTGATTGGAAGAGGTCGGAAACAAGGTCTAAAAGATAGTTCATTAGTTGGTGGTTTGTGTAGCTTTATTATCGTAGTTGTAGTATTGGAGGGTTATTTACATAGGCCTCCCTATACTCGACAGATAAGTCACGCCACTGGCCTATTATTATTATTATTCTTAAGAGAAACTTGTTTTTCAAAGCTGAACCTTCTATAATTCGTGACATGAAAATGAAAATTATGTGGCATCAAACACGCAAAAAATTCACTAGAAATGCGTCGTAAGAAATTTTATTAACAGTTCCTGCTGGTAGAACCTTACCAGTAAGGTGAGGTATATATATATATATATATATATATATATATATGAAAATTATTTCACGAAAGTGACACGTGAAAAATATTTATGATGAATAAAACTACGAAGGGAAAAGAAACACAAAGTGGTGCTCAAGCGCTTTCGTCTAATGACATCCTCAGTGTTCATGAGGATGTCATTAGACGAAAGCGCTTGAGCACCACTTTGTGTTTCTTTTCCCTTCGTGGTTTTATTCATTATATATATATATATATATATATATATATAAAAGTAGGAATGGTTTTACTACGGAGGAGATCTCGAAGTGAATATTATGTTTCATCTATTCCCTTTGTTTTTTCGTCTTTACTGTTTTTATTGGATGGGGATAGTTCTCAAAGACCTTGTAGGTAGAAAGGTTTCTTCAGGCAAAAAAGGAATGACTTTCTCCCGCTCAATTCCTTTTATGAAGAAAATCGTAGCATTTAAATTCTCTTCTCTCTCTCTCTCTCTCTCTCTATATATATATATATATATATATATATGCGCCTCGGTGGTGTTCATCCTTCCACACAATAAAGAAAGTGGTTGGTAGATAAATGGGTACCCTAGGTGGCCTAGTGGTTAAGACGCTGGGCTGCTGGTGGGGTGTGGTTTGGATTCCACGTTAAGCTGTAGGTCTAAGGTGGAGTGAAAAGCTTGACCTTCGTCAGAATGAACAATTCGGGTGGAAGCTAACGAAAGGTTATATATATATATATATATATATATATATATATATATATATAAGGGAATAAACTCAGAATGGTTCCTGAGGTTTTTTATGATACACACAGATCGTGCATGGAACAAGGAACTCTTCTAGGATAATTAAATCCACTATTGTCCGAATAAGTAATGGTAAATGACAAATACTACAGTTTTTCTTTTTCATGATGCTAGCCCGACGTGGGCAACGGGTCACTCGCAAAGAGGTCCCAAAAATATAGCTTCCCTCACCAGCTATCCTCAAAGCAGATAGGATCCAGCTTTGGGACAGGATCTAGGGTTTAAAGCAGCCTAGCCCAGCTACATTTAGAACCTCAATATAAGCAAAAGACTCGCTGCCTTCACGTCAGATTGAATACATCAAAGAAAAAGGGGGTAACTATTATATTTTTAGCCAAAAACCAAAACTTAAACCTCAACTGGCAGAATTGAGCGTCCACTTTTCAAGGCATATAACATGTCCGTTTCAAGATGGGAATGAATAATAGTTACCCCTTTTTCTTTAATGTATTCAATCTGACGTGAAGGCAGCGAGTCTTTTGCTTATATTGAGGTTCTAAATGTAGCTGGGCTAGGCTGCTTTAAACCCTAGATTCTGTCCCAAAACTGGATCCTATCTGCTTTGCAGATAGCTGGTGAGGGAAGCTATATTTTTGGGACCTCTTTGCGAGTGACCCGTTGCCCACGTCGGGCTTGCATCATGAAAAAAAAACTATAGTATTTGTCATTTACCATTACTTATTCGGACTATAGTGGATTTAATTATCCTAGACGAGTTCCTTGTTCCATGCACGGTCTGTGTGTATCATATATATATATATATATATATATTTTTTTTTATTTATTTATTTCATACATGTTCATTGTACTGCTCGACACTTTCCCACTACTCGATCGATGGGACGAACAGAGTTACAAGTTCTTCCATGGACAACTAAACATTTTGCCTTGACAAAAATCATTCCCTCTTTTCTAAAACGTGCCCTAATCCTTCACAAGTTCCTGTCGAAACGCTTCTTGATCCATATTAAAGTGGTTTGTTTCTTCTCGCTTCTAGATTAAATTCTACTGAAGGTTTTTAATCTATAGATCGTACCTAGCGCCTGCTGTATAGAGAATGGGAATATATATATATATATAGTGTGTGTGTGTGTGTGTGTGTTTTAGTACTTTTGAAATTTAAAGTCACCTATAATACAGTAGATGTGAAAGATCATAGCATATCTTCATATATTAATTTTGCATCATATTTTCAGCCTTTGAGTTATTATTTGTGGAGCGCGTGATTAAATCTTGTAAGCCTGTATACTGTATAGTATATTCGTAAATACCTTTATATAAAGGTTATAAAAGCTCCTTTTCATTCTTCCTTCGCGCAATATTCGTCTTTAATTGAACTGAATTGAAGAGTACGCATTCAAATACAATTCTTTTTGGATTCCTAAGCGCTTTACGGTGTTTCCTAAAGATAGATTTTCTCGTAAGTTTTCAGCAGTTTTAAGGGAATAAATCTATAATAAAAATTGGATTTATTGCAACTGAGCTTTCGGTGGATTCTTAGGTCTTCATTGAACTTCTTGCAATTGAGAATATTCACTTATCATATTTTCAGTAACTTGTTCCGAAGCAGCAAAACAGAGATGTTCACCACTCCCAGTCTCATCCCTGACTATCCCACCTCAACCCCGGGTGAGATTATGTTAGGTCGGATTAGTTTAAGTTAGGTTAAATCTGCATTTCTCATCATTTTCGGACCGCAAATGACGGGGGACGCATCGTAAAATTGGGAATGGCTATTTAAAAAAGAAATCCATGCTGGTATCCGTTGATTCTCTATGTGAAATCTTTATTCATACACTGGTCACTAGTGGCAAAAATATTGTTAACCCCCTTCCGAAGATGACGTAAATTTAAAACGAATATGGTTGTGGTCGCTTGTAGTATCTTCTTTTTTCTTCTTTACTCTTTTATTTTTTATAAGGCAATCGCTTCATCCGAGTCATTTTGTAACGCGTTATCGTCGAAAGCAAGGAAGGCTCTCCAACTATTCTGGATTTGTGAGCTGTTGTAGGAACCTTTGATGTATCTTTTTTTTTATGATTATTACCCGACTACTATAACTTAAGGGAAAATACCCAACTCTTTTTTCCTAATATAAAAATTAGTCCTTTAATTGCGTTATTATTATTATTATTATTATATTATTATTATTATTATTATTGTAAAACATAACTTTTTGATCAGTTATGCTGCTCTTTCTTGATTGGAAAAAACAAAATTGAAGTAGTGTTACTGGGCGAACTAATTATAAACCCCTTTGGGGCGCTACCAGTCCGCTGCAGCCGACGGATTGGAAATCCTTGGTAGGGAGAGTTTTGTTTTTTGAGAAACGGCGAATTGAGCAGTTTCATAAAAATTACATACGTAGTACCTGTAGTGTCTACTCAGACACTAGATTACAAGATTTTTTGAAAAGTAGTCGAGTTGAATGAAACTGCATACTCGATTTTCCTTCCCTAAATTGTTCATCATTTAAGTTTGTATCATATGGTGTAGGTGAAGGTCCTCACTATTGGAATATGGAGTATTCCTGATTAGGTATTATTAGTTCGTACTAACAGCAAGGGTCAGGTGACAAAAGGGACCTACAACTGAACGTGCAATCCGACCACCAGTCCCTCTGTACATCATCTGATCTGGACGCGGATGACGGTGACCCATCAACATACTACCCACACCCAATATTGTTTAACTTCCTTGATTTACCGGGAAACGGTGTAGCGCATGGCTACGGAAGTAGGCGGTTCCGACTCCCGAGTAGGGCTATTTTTATGTTATAATGTAGATGGATTAAATTTAAGACTCCCACAGTAGGTTAGAATGTATCTGAAAATTTAGTCTGGTTGACTAAATCAAATGTAGCTTCGATTCTCAATCAGAAAGTCCAAAATACATTTTATCAACTTCTTCAGACTTCGTATACAAGAAACTATTCTTCGTAAAATATCTGTATAACCTAACTTACAATAGACTTCTTTCAAAACGAATCGCGTGTCGTACAAAGTACGCTTGTCTGAAGAGATTAAGAAGACTACGGGTAGTAGGTTAGTACTATAGGTATAAGCTACCTTTGGTAATCAGTTCCTGTTATCAGTTTCTGGCGTTTTCCTGAACTCTGAATGCGAGCCCGGCATATTGGTCCGTGAAGCGCGGTAGCTATCGCTCAACTAAATAGGAATTAACACGAGAGCTGTAACGTATCGCTTCTTTAAATACCTTCGAATAGTTGAAATTTTTTAAGACATTATTTTTGTTGTTGTTATTGTTACTTTCTCGTACGATTGGTGCTGTCATTGGATATAAGCCAGCTTGAGTATTTAACCGAGTACCTGCAGTGTAGCTAGGCTACTTCGTATTAACCTAGACCTTTTAAAGGCCTCGAAGGCCCTATGTTATTTTAGCCAACCTTCTCACTGGTAAATAACCGCTTCCCTACACTACCACCAAAGTAGCGAGACAAAATTTAGTAATAAGCCTATTCATAACTTTTAATAGTTAAATTGGTACCAACCGTAAGTTATAGAGGATTGTGCGCCGAATTTTTATTTGGACATTACTCTATTTTACCAGCTTTTCCAACGAAAACGATTTCAGTTTTTACCCTGACTTTACACCTAGTATTTGCGTACATACGCCCATTTCCACCGTCACGGGCGGTACGGGAAACTTTTTTTTTTTAAAAAGTGAGAGTACTCAAATGTTGGGTACAATACCTCGTTTAATTAAATCACTTATACACGCATTGCTTACGATGACGATAAAGAGGATTAATGGAAGTTCATATTTTAAAAGTTTGTTAGTTCATTATCATTATTCAATGTCTCCGAAACTACCATAACCTTCGCAAAACTAGAGTTTTTTGGTATTTCTTGGTATTCAGGTTGGTGCCACATATGAGCTAAATATTTCAGATCGTTATTTGAGCGCCGATTAATTAGTATTTCGAGGCCAGTTGATCACTTATAGTAGAGATTTTTACCAATCGAGCGATTACGCCCGATTGGTGTAATCGGGCGTAATCGGGCGTACATTTACTTAATTACATTTACTTAATGTAATCATTTACATTTACTTAATTTAAATTTACTTAATGTAAATTACTTATTTACATTTACTTAATGTAAATAAGTAATTTATTTACTTATTTATCCAGTAATATTCAGAATATTACTGAATCAATATTCAGTAATTATATATATATATATATATATATATATATGGGCTACGTCGTGGCTGATGTCGTAACACCCGCTTTCTGGAGATCAGCGAAGTTGGGTCTGGGTAGTAGTTGGATGGGAGACCGTCCTCTGCGCCCAGATTATATAGCGACCCATGGTTCGGATCCCGCGTAAAGTTGTAGGTCCCCTCCGTCATATGACCTTAGATGTTGCGAAGGAGGTTAAACAACCCCAATTAAAAATATATATACGTTGGGGGGGGACCGAAGCAAATCCTAATTCTATGTAGCTGCGGTCGATTTCCTTCCAATTCGATCATATTTCAGCTCTATTTAATTCGAGTCTTCATAAGATTTAACTAGATAGAACTTGTACATTCTCTAAGTTAACCAATATTCCTACCGGCTAGAAAAGTAACCTAACCGGCCGCTAAAGATTAGTTCGTTCTAATTCCAGTATTATTCGACTTACTTCGATTCGAATTGTTTCCAGTTTGACCTTCCAGTCCCAGATTTTGGGTTCGACTTTGTAGTGCATTCTTTGTAATAACGGCTTAATCCATCCCTCTGGCCTTGTTGCTTGCAGTCTACTTCACCGCCGCCATACCTATATATATATATATATATATATATAATTACGATTTGTAATATAACTTTATGCATTAAACAGTTTATGATATAACGTTGTTTGTGCGCCATTTAGTATCTGTAAACAAAACAAAAAAAGATAATAAAATTGAAACAAACAAACCTGTGTTGCGATGTTCAAACTCAGGATTTCCTTTGAGAATTAGAGCACTAGGGCCAAGTTCATGCGACGTCAGCTGGCCTACATTTTATACTCTCCCTTTTAACGATAAGAAAAGAGAGAGAGAGAGAGAGAGAGAGAGAGAGAGAGAGAGAGAGAGAGAGAGAGAGAGAGAGAGAGAGAGAGAGAGAGAGAGAGAGAGAGAGGCGAAAGTTGCCGTACGCGTTGGACTGCAACAATTTTTGTTTTATTTTCAAATAGTAAATATGATTAGATAAACTTATCTTTAAATGCTTTATTTATTGGTTTTAATGTTTGGTTCTGTGTTTTAAAATGGGGGTTTGAGGTGTCGTTAAGAATTTTATTGATTAATATATATGTATATATGTGTATGTGTGTACACACACACACATATATATGTATATATGTAGATGGCATTAGACTGTCTGCTGTAGTTGTCATATTCCGCAAGCAGCGTTGAGTTGGCAGGTCTGCTTTCTGTGACGTCAGATCTCTGTCCTCGAGTAGTCGATGACCTAGTTTCTGAAACATTTATTTTTTATGTATTTATTTATTTATTTACTTATTTATTTTTTAATACATTTGACCCAAATAAACGGTATTAAACTATAGCCAATTATTTCCCTATACCCATTGTTCCAAATCTTGGATAAAAAGAAGCCTCAGTAAATAGGGTAACAATTTTGTTATGGTTATTTTTGACTTTCTATTTCTTTATCACTTTCCTTCTCGAGATGTTTATTCTGTCGTTCGTACATTTTTGTAGCTTATCGCCTTATCGCCATGGATAGAATAGAAGCAATTTCGTAGTAGGTTTTCCTTAGCTTGTCTCGTTAAGCAGTTTCTAATAAGTTTGACTAGATTTGTAAGCATTGAATATAATGTGTCTCTTTGGCACTATTCTCATGCAGGCACTGACTGTGTCAAGGTCAAACCCGGCACTTATATTTGAGGAACATTTTGATTGATGAGTCATTAGGTCTATATTCGCGTACCTCGTACAAACTCAAGCGTTCAGATATTTTCACGGCCTTGGCTTAATTATGCATTAAAATACATGAACTTATTTAGGTCACTAGAATAATGACAAATTTACACACACACACACACACACACACACAACAGAGTGAGAAAGTTTTAACATTGCCTTTGTTTGCGAACAAAACGTGCAATAATACACCGAGAGAGTTTATTTGAAGGTCGTGAAACATGGTTCATGCAGTTGATGCTCGTGATGTGTCACTGTTTGCTTGTAGTCGCGAGATGCAGAATTAGAATGTGGTGAGAGTGAAAGTCTAATAGCTCAGAACCTTGGACTTACGAATGGATGGTTCAGAACGTGATCGAATTTTCGTCAGACATAAAGAAGATAGTAACTATCCAGGATGGTCATCGTTGGTTACAGAACTAAATACAAAGAGCCCTTGATCGTCACACGAGATCCATTCACGAATTCACAGACGGGCGTTGAAATATCCAAATTAGTCTATATGAATTGTCACAAGTAGTAGTAGTTTCACTTTAATTAGCACAGATTACAATACAAGTTTGAAATGGATATTAACACGGGACAAGCGGATGATGTACAGACGTATGCCATTTTTTGAAAGTCTCGTTCTCCTCTCGGACGCGGCTGTTATTTAAATTCATCAAACGTCGCATCTTCGCACATGGGTGTAGCGAATGGATGATGAGCATTTCAGGAATGCATTTTGCAAGGTATACATGTAGTAATGTGATTGTATGGATAGCGATTTCAAATGCTAAAAATAGTTCTTATACTTATTAAAAAGAGTCTTAGTGCTGCTGAAAGTACAACCATGCTTTAGAATTGTTATAACGGAATATTTTGTAGCTGAATACACGTGTCAATATCACCCTTCGAAACGGATAAAAGGAGGCTACAAGTTATTCCAATTTGGGCGCATAGAGCCCTGATGCAAGTCCTGCTGAATGTGTTTGGGGGGTCACCTTCATTGTCAATTGCGAAAATGGAAACCTACATCTGTGAACAAAAAAAGTCAAATTATGGCAATGATATAAAAAAAATTCATTGCCTGTTCGCCAAAACTTGTCCAAGCTCTTCCTAAAACTCATAAAAAGGCTACTTAGTATTAAATGACTGATTCCCAATTTTTGTTTACATCATGAAATGTATATTACGTGATATAGAGTTGATTCCCAATTTTTGTTTACATCATGAAATGTATATTACGTGATATAGAGTAGAAAATAACTTTTCCGACAGATTTTTTATATGTATATCGAAATACTGTACGGTATCCTGTACTGTAACTTTTTTATTTTTATACGAATATTTACAGGTTGATGATCAAATGAAACTCCTCCAACATTCTTGGTCAGACATGCTCGTTATCGATCACCTACACCAACGGATACACAATAAACTACACGTAAGGATTTTTCATCCTTAGTCCTATGAAGGCACAGCCTAATCTTGAAATATAATTCAAGTAGATATACTGAAATGAAAGTTTTCCTTTGAAATTGTAAAATGTTAAAGTTATTGGTCGTGATTCTGTCGGGGAATATTACGCCGACATAAAAGTAATCCCACACTATTCAGACATAAATGAAACCATCTTATTTATTATCTTATAGGACGAAATGACACTGCCGAATGGACAGAAATTTGATCTTCTTTCATTGGCACTCTTAGGCACTACGCAATTCGCCGAAAGGTTCCAACAAATTATGAATAAACTCGTTGATCTCAAATTCGACATTTCAGATTATATATGTCTTAAATTCATTATGCTTTTGAATCCAGGTAAATATTTTGAGGAAACAGTATACAACATTGGCTTCTCCAACGTATAAAATATGCGTGCTCTTTGTTGTGAATGAATGGAAATATGCCATATACTGTATAATAGTCTCGTTTGCGACTCAAAATTCTGAAGGTGCTCAATTTTAGTCTTCTGAATGTTATTTTGAACCCCCCCCTAGAAATCCGAAGTCTCAACGACCGAAGATCAGTATCTTCGGCTCACGATCAAGTTAAACAGACCCTGATCGATTATTGTCACGCAGCTTATCCCGATGAGCAGGTAAGCGTATTTTTAAATAATTTTCTTCATTTTTTATTTTTTTTTAAATTCGCCATGTTTCTTTCCACCATTCTCGTTATATCTTTATCGCTTATTGTTTCGCTTCTGTCTTCAGAGATAAATAAAGTTGGGCCTTATTAATAGTAAAAACTAATTTTTTTTAGGCATGTAAATGCTACTGAATTATTGCAGAAGAGATGTACGTATTTGTATTATTTAGTCACTGCAAAACAGTTATGATGGGTGTGTATTTGATGTTATACAAAGTATCATCTTGTTCCATTCCCAAGTATTCCTAAGCATTTAGGATCATTCAATGAGTCTGTCTAACGGTTTTCATTATTATACGAATAAGTCTAAATCCATTAACACTGGCGCCCAAATTACATCCCACGTTTTTTTTTTTAATAAAAAAATAAACATTGTTAAATAAAAATCCTCCCTCCCCCTCCCCCCCAACCGAACTAAATTGGCACAAAATTTGTTAATTTTAAAAGCCGTGATTATCGTACACATTTAAGTTGAATATTTGCAAACTGGCCCTAGGTTTATTACCTAGTACTATCTTTCTCTCAACCTTACTTAAATAGAGAAGTAGATGGGTATGACTATGGTTTTTTTTATACCTTTTATTATCAGTACCAATACATTTCTTCGTTTTAAAGTGACCTTTGATGATGTGTTCATTTAACTGCATATTTCCCTTCCCAGATTTTTTTTGCAGGCTAAAATCACCAGAAATTGCAATCATTTCTGTTCCATCTTTCTTCAGAGGGTGTGATCCAGGTGGTGACCTGTTGACAACGGGCTCTCGATTTGAAAGGGCATTTCATTCTTCTAAAACACTCGATTTCATTCATGTTTAATGAGGATATTTTGATCGGAGCATAGACTAAGTAGATTTTGTATATTATCTAATAACAGTTATCTTATTGATAAAAGGAATTAGGTGGATAATAACTAGTTATGATAAAAACTCATTGTTTGATAACTTGCTTTCAGTAGTATTTGAAATAGGCCCTTTTCTCCATTTGTGTAGTATCACGAGGTTTAACTTTACTTAGTTTCTGTAGTACAGATGTAAAGAGGGCAGCCTTTGTTATATGGTGTTATAGGTTGCCTTTGTTATGACGTTTTAATCCCCTACTTCTTTTCACTATTTAAATTTAAGACTTTTATTTTTAAGATTTTTTTTTTTTTTAATTTTTGCGTAAGAAATTATAATTATTAGTTTTGTTTCCTTTTCTCACATTAGGACCGCTTCCAGCGTTTGACGGAACTTTTACCCGAGCTTCACTACATCGCTGACAATGGGGAGCGGTACCTCTATTTCAAACATATTCACGGAGCGGCGCCCTCACAGACGTTGCTTATGGAGATGCTTCATACGAAACGAAGATAAAAATGATAAGCTTACCGCTTTTTATTATTTCGTGAAAATTATTTCAGACTTCCGGTGAGCCTCGGATATATTACGAATATCTCCTATTTTTATATTATAATTTATTTTAATCTATTAATTACTCGGTAATGACCTAATCTGGGTAGTTAGTTTTCCTTTATCTACCGAAGACTTTCTCTTTAAAAGGAATATTATTTTGGAATTTTTGTTTTTTTTTGTTTTCTCAGATGGTACGTATTCTTTAACGTAATATAATTCGATCCCGCATATCTTTAAAGTTTTTACAGAAGTTACAGGCTACCAAAGACCCGATGATCCACTCTTGGGTAGCCAAAGAAGGAAGTAAAATGGGAAAGATAATGAAGTGGACAGTCATAGATAATTCCAAGTAAAGTTCTCATACCATGCTCCCACATTAATTACCTCGTGTACCCAAACGCATGAACTTTTGAGGTAGTAAGAAGAAGATGACAAAAAAGGATAGCGCGGAACACTAAATTGCATCATCTTATTTACAGTTTTTCCCCCTCTCCCCCTTTCCTTCCTTCCCTTTCCTTCCTTCCTAAATAGTGGAGCAGGTATGTGACAAAGCTACTCATTTCTGGCAGAAATCAGGAAATTTAGTCTGTAGGAGTCTGTAAGCGAGGAAGAGTTAAAATATAAAGTGGTAGACAAGTCGTACGGGCAATGTATCCTGCTTAAATTGTCAAATTGAAGGTGGGGTTGGGTTGGTTGGTCAGATTTAAGGAGACAGAAAGAATGTGATATTTCTTGCATATCATCATCAAATAACATACTGTATTTATGCGAAATTTAGTATATAGGGGTTTTAAAGGATGCTGAATCACGGGAAAAAATAGATAAATTAGTTACAAAAAGTACAACATACACTCGTAATATTCCAAAGCTTGTTCCTGCTACAAAATATACGATGTTATATTTATTCGTGATATGGGATAAAACATACACTATTATTATAATCTGATCAATTGTCATACAAAGTAATGCAAATCACATTTTTTGTATTATCCACCGACTGTTACAGCCATAGGTTGGTAAACTGTTACCTTGAAACTGTGTTTAGTTGTACAAAACTTAATTACTTCAAGCATATTGACCATTACAGCAGCAAAGCTGTGTATAGGGTTGATTGGCCTTGTAACACTTGCATCTGCTGGTGCAGTTACTAGTTTGCAATTGCATTTCACAAGCTCCTGACACGCTTTGGATGCATCTGGTAGAGTGCTTCAAGAGGGAGTCAGTTGCCCTCAGCTTTGACTCAGCCCCAGTCTACTGGAGGGGGCACTAATCAGGATTTGGAATGAGTGTTTGTTCCCTAGTGTGGCGTACCTGGAATGGTGCTCTTTTCACATGTAAACTAATGCAACCCTGGTGGATGGGATTTTTTCCACTTGTCGATTTTCGTTGGCAAAAAGGAGTTTCCATGCTTCATTCACTTTGAATGATGTTCATTCGCAAAGAACCACCACAAACCTCCAATATATCCATATCGTCTGTTAGCTGGTGTGGGAAATGAGTGTGATGAAAACTGGTTTGAAGTTATCTGAAGACTGGCACATCTCCCACGCAGTCTTCTTGCCAATTCTACAAAATGCAGAGACTATCACAACCAGACAAAGTATGCAGGAAGAATAGACCTTGGGACCACTCGGCACCCAGAACCATAGGCGGATGCAGCATTGTCTGTAAGGGAGGGCCAACGTTTCTGGGGGCCCATGAATATGGATATCAGAAGCTCTCAGTTCTAGTGAAGTTCACATCACTCTCTTTTTGGTTTTACTATTGAAGTTAAACTTGGCCATCTTATCTAGCTTATAAAACATATATACTGATTTTGATTTTATGTAGTAAAGTATCACATGAACGTATGCAACATAATATGAATCCCGTTTAACCAGGATGTATGGGGCCTCCAAATCTGTCTAAAGGTGCCAATGGCCCTTTGGATCCGCCTATGAGCAGAAATGTACCGGAAAGTCTTTCCATGCTCATGGATACTGGCTGTTCTTATGGCTAGAGCAACTAAGCACACCGGACAAAAAATTAGTCACCCCTAATAGCACCGATAGTAGGAAGTTCAAGGTCACACAGAGGGCGCTGATGTAGCATTGGTAAGTGACAAGTAGCGGTGACGTAGCACACAGGATCAGATCTGTTTCGTGAGGTAGTGAAGAACAAAGTGTGTGTTGGATATAGTCTGCAAAATGGGTCGTGAGGCAGACGTTACTCAGTGGCAAAAAGGAGCCATCGTGTTTGGCAGAGCCCACGGACACAAAATGTCTGAAGTAGCCCAATTTGTTGGTGTGTCAACGCGTACTGTCCAGCGAGTTCACAAAGAGTGGTGTAGTTCGCAATCAACTGACAATCGACGGCATAACTGTGGCCGGAAAACAATTCTCGACAATAGGGGCCGCCGCCATGTTTCTCGTCTAGTAACTGCAAATCGTTTTCAAACCAGAGAACAATTGCTCCAAGAAACCAATGAGGTTCTCCAGCGACCAATTTCCGAACGGACATTGCGATGAGAACTGCATGCGATGGACATCTGGAGCAGGGTACCACGGAAGAGGCCGCTGTTAACAGCAAGTCACAAATTGGCACGTTATAAATGGGCTCAGAGGCACAAAAACTGGACTGCGGCAGATTGGAAACGTGTAATTTGGTCCGATGAGTCCCGTTTCTGTTTGTTCTCCAATGATGGGAGGCGACGAGTACATCGCAGGTCCAATGAAGCCTTTAATCCTGAATGCGTCGAAGGTGTTGTTCAGGCTGGAAACAGAAAGTGAAGCGCAGGAATAGACACCCACGGACTCTGGCGGAACTTCGGGACCGGCTGATGAACGAGTGGCAGCAAATCGATGTTCAGTACATGCACAACCTCGTAGAGTCTCTGCCTCGCCGGATTCGTGCGGTTATCAAGGCCAGAGGCGCCGTCACACGTTATTAGGTACATTCTGAGAGGGGTGACTAATTTTTTGTCCGGTGTGCTTATATCTGTACATGTGGCTTGAATCATGACTTTCCCGTGACGTAGTTGATGGGCATGTGCGGTGTGTAGCAGCATTCTTCCATCTGCCTCTTGTATGCATGATTCAAGTCGGGACACATTTGATTGAGAGTAGACGCAACTCTTTCTTCCTAGGTTATGAGAAGCACCTTGCCTTCGGGAGATTGAAAGATTCTAAGGAAATTGCAAGAAACTAATCCACCCAAAGAAGTCTTCCAGTTTTGGGAGATTCATGTACTGAAGGAAACACGCAGAGCTTCACCAACACCACGATATTCTCTTCCATACGATTTCAGGTTGCGTGCCGTGTAGACATTCCATAATATCCAATCTTGCCACAAAGTGCATTCGTCTTGCAGTGCGCGTATGAGGGCAGCTTCACCAATAATAATCGTCAGCCACAGGACTATCATTTGGGCGGTGTGCTTCTAGGCAACCCATGAGGTCAAGTCGCCTTGCTGCCCTGACGCATCAAATTGTTCTCGGCAAGCGATGGTGGCCATGGATAGTGTTCATGCTCAAAGAATACATCTGTAGCTTGACACGAGATTTATATTCTCGAGGACATTCGTACATCACTCCTAATAATTACAGTTTCCTCGCATTTGCTGGCACTGCACTCTTTTGAACAAAGGCAAATTGTTCTTGTGAATGGTGTTATACAGCGATTTTAACGATTCTGCCATTTGCTCCTCAATGAATCCCTAGTACTGTGTTTTGCCAAGGTACTGGGTCTAAATATTGGTGCCACCAAGGATTATCTTTAGCAGGATACATTGCTCATACGATTTATTTTTTTACCTCCATCTTTTTAAAACCCTACGGAACAAATTTCATGCTTTCTGCCAGGAATAAGCATCGCACTTCATATTTGTCACATACCTGCCCCACTATTAAATTTATTAAATAGAAGCAGCATCGTTTCATCGAAGCATCATTTACTAGGATTATCTATGCTGCATCCACTTATTATACTGTGCCTAGGTTTTAAATGTGGTATAGAGGGAATGAATAATAATAATATATTGAGATAAACATTCGGTAATCATCAAACTTGATTGTAATCTCAAATTTTTTTCTTACAGTTGGTCTCTAGACAACGTCATCAGACACCCACCTACCAAAAGTCTCGCGACTCCAAATAAACAAAATCAAGTTAATAATAAACTAAGTGTTCATATCATGCACAATTCACAGACGTTTTGAAACCTGGAAAGTGTTCATTCTTATTAGAGAGAGAAAAAAAAAGCCTTGAATTACGGAACATTTTTTTTCACATTTTAGTGAAGATGCGTTTATGATTATTTTTTCAAATCTCAGTGTCGTTAGTCGAAGATAATTTCAAGTACTTTTGGTGCTACCCCGATTGATGGGGACGCCTTCTTGAATCAATCCTGCTCATATTTTGAAAATCACCCGTTTTGCGTTTGTATGGATCAAGACCCATTATTTTTCGATAATGAGGAAGAAAAACTTCGTTGTTTAGACTATTGGTAACTCTTTCTGGAAAAGCTAATAAAATTTAAACATTAAGTTCCCCAGTGCTTCGTTACCAAGTACTTTGTGCTAACTTAATAAAGCTGCTAAAGTTCTTCATAAATTTACTTCTGCTAGTGTTCTCTTCACTGGTTGTGCCTCTCACCTACCGACATTACTGTAAACTTACACCGCTCTACCGGGCACACCTATTCCCCCTGTTAGGTGTAGGGATCCTCAATACCATTGGTACAAAACTCACTATTACGTGCGAAGAGCTCTTTCACTAAGGCTATATTTATTTCTGAGTTCGTGTAAAAAATAATGACTCTGTAGAGATGAAACGAGTTTAATAAAAAAAAAAAAAATGTACGTTTAAGGCTTACACACGATTATGTAGATGTTGTGAATTAGATTTTATACATTGTTTTTGTACAAGAAATTGTAACGTTAGAGAGAGTGCATCCAATTTTTATCGTTACCCAGATATCGCTGCCACTTTGTCTTTATTAGGTAGAATTCAAAAAGTGTTTAGCGGCTGGGATCTTCTGTCCCTTTTTTTTAATATATTTTGTACGGCTCTTCCCCAATTTTTCTCTTTAATTTACCGCTATTCGCCTCTCTCCTCTGTCCAGTATGAACTCACGTAGGAAAACATATCAGTATCTAACGTTTGGTTTCTTTTCGAGTGGAGAGAAGATCCCAGTAAGCACCTGAGCATAAGTTTAGTGCCTGCCTCGATGCGGTGTTGTTTGGATGGTCCAAATTAATCAGTGATATGCACTAGAAATATATTTTAAAATATATTTAAGATAATTGACTTCCAATTTTTACTCAGTCCATAGTTTTGTAATGCTAATCATGTTGACTATTTAAAAATATATTTTATGTAAAAAGTTTATTAATATTACTATTCTTGTTGTTAAATTGGTACTATCTATACAATATACGAATTGAAAATGTAATGATTTAATTAGTTTGTACAACGAGCAATGAGAAGCTATTTTATACTTTTTAAATTGGAGCTTATTACTAACCTTATTGAAAATACTTATTCACGCAGGTTGAATCTCCGATAGCTCGAGTAATTCATCTAAGATTCATCAAAGGCTTTCCCCTCAATGCTGATTAAAATTATTTAAATTATTATTATTATTATTATTAATTAAACTAATATATATCGGGGATTAAACCTTAGTTTAAGGTCAAAAGACTTTGAAATTGGAACATTCCATTTCACGGGATTTCGGGCATTTGGTATTTAATATGAAGCACGAATGGTGTTTTTAATTAATTATTTTCATTCTTGGGTGCGCACGTTCTCTTTCATTCTCTCTCGCTTTTTCTTTTTTGCATTGATGGATGGAGTTAGTTAAGAGTTTCATATCGTCATATTTCCGAATGAATATTTGTTTCGTTATAGAAATCAGTTTTATCAGTTGTTCCAAGTTAATAGTACTGTTTTTGTTTGTTATTAGAAAGTTGTTTATTTATTATTTAACCCGTTGTTAGCTGTTATTTGAAGTTGAGCTAAAATTAAATGAATAATTTAAAAAAAAAGAAAATTTAACTTAACTCCGAATCAACAAAAAATAACTTAAAAAAAGTTGGAATTTACCATTCATGAAATGCGACAAATTCATGCTGTGCTTTTTAAACAATACTGAAATTTAACTTTGTTCTTACGGTGTTAATCTTAAAGGTTTGTTTCTAGTATTTTATAAGGTTTAGAGTTTAAAAAAAAAAAAAAAAAAAATTCCATCAAAAAATAGCTACTCATTGCCTCCAAATTAACACTTTTTTTTTTCGTCCACTTAAACTAGAATAGAAAAGCAGCTGTGAAAAAAGAAATTATTTTAAAGCCAATAAAATTGTAATTGTTAAAATTGAACTAAATTTGTTTTTATTTAGTGATATTTGTACTATATAATTTAAAAAAAATTTAAAAATACGAAAAAGTAACTGTGACATTAGGAAATAAAAAAAAATAAATATTTTTATAGTATTCGTTACAAAACTAAAAAGTTTAATACTTAAATTTATAGTTTTATTTTTTAAAACTAAACAGTGCTAGATAAGAATTAAGGTGTACATGTATTTATATATATATATATATATATAAATATACATACACGTTTTGTATGTATGCATATATATATATATGTAATGTTGACAATAGTTATATTGCACAAGGTGTTACATGTTGAAAAATGTTCAAATCTAGTACTGTTTAAACCTACTGTAAGTGATAGATATGGTTTTAAAGTCCCAATACCTCTAATTTTAAGTAAAAACACTTAATATGGTAATTTTCACCAAAATTTGTAAATATATAAATATATATATATTTTTTTTCCGCCACTTTTTGAAAGCTATTTTAAATAGCGTGAATGTAATAAAAAGAAATTATTTAAAAAAAAATTCCTTTTTTCTTCCAACAAATCTCTTATAAATTAATTTTTTTTTAAATATTCTCTTCATTTGTCGATGTACTCTTAATGCGAATCAAAAATGAAAAATGTTTGTCTTTTCAAGAATTTTTTTTTTTTTTTTTGGTTGGTTGTAATTATTTTCTTTGTCTACGTAGGTGAATGTGATCTGACGATATTTAGTGCCTCACTTAAGTTACTGGAGAAATGTTGGTTGAAAAATAAAGATGATTATTTATATTTAAATAAAAATATTTTTAACGCATACATAATTAATACCCGTGTATGTCAATGAATATTAGTCCATTACTGATATAAAAGCAAGGGATTAAGTTAGCGTGTTTTATTTAGATCTTTTCCTTTTTTTTTTCTTACGCTATGATGCCCTTCTAGCGAGTTGGTGTTATTTTAACGAGGTAGGATGAATTTTATAAAAGTTCGTTATATGAAGGTGGTATGAACTTCCTCTGTTGGAGAGAATTGGAGGAACTGTATCCTTGTGTGTACATATGATGATAACATTCTATATATATATACACACACACACTATCTGAACACATGGGGTGGATATGACGCTTGAAGTCGGGACAGAAAACACTCGAGTCAATTACACACAAGGATACAGATACGTAGATATCACCTCAATGATTCAGTATTACTCTTCATGCCAAGGATTGGGGTATACTTCTAGTGATACGTTAAGCGAGACGAACGTCTCCATTTACACACCATAAACCGCTTCCATTCCTTTCTTCATTAGCTCTTATGGATCACCTGAAGATCCGTCACCCCAGCTTTTTTTTAGTTAGCTTTATAAGGCTAACTAACGAAAATATTACCTTACCTAACCTAACCAATCGTTAGGTCAACCGTACGCCCTTGACGATTGGTTAGGTTAAGTCGTGATATTTTTGTTAGTTAGCCTTATAAAGCTGACTAAAAAAGGCTGGGGTGACGGATCTTCAGGTGATCCGCTCTTATGCCACATTTATATTAACTCCATGTTTAATCACACATTTATTAATAACATCTCACCACCGTTTACGTCAGCACGCAACCTGGGTAACAGTTTTCCTATAAACAAAGTGAAGACGCAGGTCGGGGGTTCGAATCCCGATGGGATTGGTAATAATAACCCCAGTTAGCGCAATGGGCCACATTAATTGGCCTAAGCGTTGTGCCAGTTTCTGGCCCTTCTGGCTGACTGCTGTTGTTGTTACAGTATCTTTCACCCGGTCTTCCTCCACTTCTCACCTATTCATTCTCTGTTCATGACGACCAATACAACCATACTATCCTCACTTTTCATACGGTTAATCTGTTTTACACCAATTATATACTACTAAAATTATTCATCTCGACTGCTCACACGAGTGAAATATCATGTTAAACACGCATCTCGCACCCGTACATCCAATACTCCTTCCTATAAACCTCTTGCTGCATTCACGCTGAAACACTTCCTTCCTGCCAGGGCTTTTTATCGCGTCTATGAGTTACTTTACTTTTTATGACGCAACCTCTGAAGTTTCTCCATTCACCAAATTATAATATGCTGACTCTTCTCTCAACGACAACAACATTTTATTTACATTTGGCCACGTCGCAACGTAGCTTCCGTTACATCGGCGAGGTAAAGTGACGTTGGGTTTGTTTAGTAATTGGATAGGTAACCATCCCCTGCATTCAGATTTTACGACCCATCGTCACGTGAAACTGTAGGCACTCTGTCACATAACCTTTGCCGTTACGAAGGAAGCTAAACAACCTCAAACGTTATTAATTTATATTCACTTTCATTAATTTCTTTTCACGTACGTCAACAAAACTTGTCACTACTCTCGCTAATTCATTCTCTACTCACCCAGAAGCACAACGCTATCAGCATACATCAGATGAGACAGCAGTCACTCGCTCTTTCAAATCAGATTTACTTCTAGTTCCAGCATTCGTGCTTTCATCTCATGCATTACTCCATCCATATACACATTAAACAGCCATGCGACAACTAACAGCACTATTGTACTGCAACATTAATACTGAGTCAGTCACAATTCACTCAACTCTTAGAGGAGCACAACTACACACATGAAAACTTTCATTATATTAACACCTTACACCATTTTTTTTTTAATCAATCAAGGCTTAAAACACTTTGTAATTGCAGTTTAAGTGGAAGTAATATAAAAAGTTTTATATTTTTCACACGTCATTCCGCCCACACGACTATTGAAGTTGTAAGCACTTGCCACAAGGCAGATCTTTTTCCTTTATCATACACCTTTCCTTCTTATCACTGAGTTTCTCAATCAACTACCTCGCTGAAAACACTGTTAGTACATCCTGTGCCTTACCTAAAGCAGCCTCCATCTCCGTATACTGTACTTATGTAATTACATTTAAAGAGACTTTTACCTCATAATTAATTTTTACGAATTTGTTTCGCCTTCATTATCATAAATTGGTATTATTACCCGAAACGCCCACTTTTTCACATTTTTTGACTATCTTCCACAGCCATTCTACCTCCACAGTTAATCATTTCATTACGTATCCCATCAATTCCTACTGACTTCCCATTCACGAGCTTGCATAGTGCTCGTTCAACTTCCCCTAATTTGACGTCTTTCAGTATACACTTCTACGTACACCACCGAAAACCAACTGCATTTACAGTAGTTGCTTCCTGTTCACCTACTTCCTCTATCTGCTTACTAAAATACTTTTAAATATTTCGTGTATTCGCTCAGCTTACATTAACACATTGCTATTATTAACTTTCATATAACGTCATTCCACTAAACTGATATTTGCACTTTCTCACTTCTTTCCAGAATAATTTTCTGTTCATCCATCCCGAGTCTACATCTATTCATTTGCTGACTTCATCACTCGCCTAACCTTCTACTTTCGTTCTTACAAATTATATATTTTCCTTTTCATCACTGCAGGCTGAGTTTGTAACATTTTTCCTACACTTACTTTCTTTCACTGCATTCCTTTTCCTTACCTCATCGTTCCACCGTGCAGTCGCCTTCCTCTTAGTACTTTACAAATTCTGTATCTCCAGTTGTTTATAATCTATCTTGCCAAGATTCTGTTGTTCTTTTATATTGTTGCCACCTCATTCGAATTCAGCTTTTAACTTTTATCCTGTCTGTCTACTTTCTCTTCCATCCAACAATTTTATACAGTATTATCATATGGTCTGACAAACTTCTACTCAGTCACCGAACAGCTTTTGTATCGCATACATCCTTCAATATATCTTTACTAACAATCTGACACATTTTCCATTGACATACATCTCTATACAATGTACTACTTTGTGTTGGAAGTATGCGTTCATAACACAAACACCATGTTTTCCAACACTGCAGTCTCCGGAGCAACTCCTACTTTCCCATTCAGATAACCAATTATAATCAACTACATTACTAAAAGCACATTCCAGAAATCACCATTCTTTTCTACATTACATGACACATATACTACAATCACTCTTTTAAACTTTAACTTAACACACAGAGTCTAGGCCTATCATGAAAACACTTTTACTCTCATATTCATACCATTCGTCTTTAATTAACAAAGTAACACCCTCTTACCTGCTCCTCCTCCCTGGATATACTCGCGTCATGCATGGCCACCTTATGGAGGGGAGACGTACCGCTTCGTGTCCTTGCAGTCTTTCCCTCTCCATCTCATCTCTTGGCTTGCCCCGCCTGCCTTCGACGTCGCACAGTCCCATCTCAATCTTCCTCTTCTGCTGGGTACCGAAGGACTCCCTCTTCTTTCTCTGTCGGACTGGTCTCATTGGGTCCAGGTTAGATCTCTTGCTCTCCTCGCCGTTCTTTGTACCCTTACTTCCTTTCCTTCATTCAGTCTTCTCTTTAACTGCCCCCTACCCCGTCTTGTTTTCTTCCCTTCTCCGATTGTTGCCTCTTTGACTCTGTTTCGACGCGAAATGACCCCTGCAGTAGAAGCACTGGTAAAGCACTATTTCTTCCTTCTTTCCTCCCTGCATACTCTATTTCACACACACATCGTTCTTTCTCGTTCAATATCCCTATTCCCTTTCAGCTTCATTTGTCCATTCCGACAAATCTTGCATCTTCATTCACTTTTCTTAACATTCCACACTGCTTGAAGGTGTGCAACGTAGGGCAACCAAGCTTACCCCTAACCTAAGAAGACTAGAATACAGGGATAGATTAGAGGAATTAGGTATGTTTAGTTTTGAGAGACGTTGTATGAGGGGAGATATAATACAGATGTTCAAAATGTTTTCAAGTTTGAACAATTTAGACGTACGTAACTTTTTCTCACTAGATACTGATGGGATAACTCGTGGGCATAATAAGAAAATTAGAAAACAGACTTGTAGACTTGATCTACGAAAATACTTTTTCAGTCATAGTAGTAGATTTTTGGACTGACTTGCCATATGATGTGGTAAACAGTAGCTCATTAGTTAATTTTAATTAAAATTTAAACACTTTCATGAGTGCGAGAGATAGTTTGTAGATTGTATAGTGTATATTCTTTGCTTCAGTTATATATGCTACTATGGTGGTAGTAAATAGATTAATTAGCTGACTTGAGTGTGACATCTTGCAAGATTTTATTATTATTATTAAAAATGTAGCTCATGACTTAGATCATGTTTTCCATATGGAATGTAACGTAGACAAGCCTGCAAAAACTTCAAAGGGCAGCGGTTGTGAGCGTGCTGAAGTACAACATAATACTCGTAGGAGAGTATTTTTCAGTGATGAGACCCCACCCTAATCTCCAATCTTGTTACGCGGAAGAAAGCAGGAGTATATAACCCCATCCCCAGGAGTTTTCATAGAGTTGCCTTTCACGACACATCCGAGGAAAGCGGAAGATCAATAAATATTGCTGAGAAATAATAGCGTTTAAATACTTCTATTTATAATGGTGGTAGTCAATGTTCTTAATCCATTATTACCAAAATCAGAAGTTGATGGAAAAGGAAAGTATGTATATATATTCCTGAAGGAAGACTGTAACAAGGGCACAGAGTATAAGAACTGACGAGACTTCCATCAAAAGAAACCGGCTAGAAGGTACAGATTCCGATTCAAGATGACTATTTTTATGTTGCTGATAAGCAAAGTTGGGGGGGGGGGGGGGGGGGGGGGGGGGGGGGGGGGGGGGGGGGGGGGTTCCTATTCAAATGACGAAGGCTGCATTTCAAAGATTTTAGCAAAGGGAGAAAGGGAGGAACGGCGGACTCTGGTCGAAGGAGACTACTGAAGGAAAGCAGGCTTAAGTAAAGGAAATTCGTGATGCATTAAGTTTAACATTATTTCTATAATACATTCCACTCCTTCGAAAAGTAGTCTGCACTAACTGGGCATTTCCTGTATGAAGAGTGACGAGGAACAGAACACGCACAAATACATCATATTTCATTCTCAGTGAGATAGATAAGATATTTGAGCTCGGACTGAGAACATTTAACCACCAAACATACGAAGAACTAAAGATAAAAGGGATAACCGTCGGGAATAAGATAATACCCCAATCTTAGGGAATCTAGCGTTACTTTTCGAGACGAAGTTGGAGATATGCCTCAGTGGTACAAAACAACTGCCACAATTTGATGGATTACTGCACGAAGTGCTCTCATGCCCGGAGAAACCACACATGGCAAACTCTTCTTCAGTGGCATTTACCAGTAGAGAGAGGTTTCGTAAATCTTTAACAGATTTAGGCTAATTCCGAAAGATGCATAATAGATCACGCTTGTGGATGAATGAGAAACATTACATTTCTTCTTGGGAGATGGACGAAACACGGAAAAAGGCTGGCACGGAGAAACACTAAACAGATAACAACAACGTTCAAGAGGAAAAGATGAACAGCGGGAAACGTCGCTATCATTTCAGGCGCTAGGTCCGAAATCAAATCTTTATTTCGCGTCAGATCCCTCGAACAAAAAAATAAGTGATGAGGCATTATTGAGTTCCCATCTATACAGAACCTCAAAAATAATCTACAACGGTCTCGCCCAAAACCGAGACCAGCAAAGGAAGGTCTATGTTCTTAGTTCAAAATGGAAAGCACCATGAGTATCTTACAAGTATAACGGTCTAACCCTTCAGCTTGTGACAAGGCTGCATCGTGAGAAATTACTCTAAAAAAATGTAATGATGGGGTTGTTTAACCTCCTTCACATCATGATCCGAACCACGGGTCACTACCTAATCTGGAAGCAGACGATGATCCCCCATTCAACTACTACCCAAATCCACTGTCAGTTAACTTCGCTGATCGACGAGAAGCGGTGGCCACAACGTAGCCCAGGTTCCAGGACATTTTTAACCATAGACGGGTCTTTTACCCATGGTAAACGGACGGAAAGGTTACTTAATCTGTCCCCTCTCTGACGATTACTTTCGTAATTCTGCCCAGGGGAGGAAGTGAAAGTAGTGAAGGGAGAGAAAATCCCCACTGGCACAACTCTTTAGTTCCTGAGAACACGCAAGACCCCAACGCACCAAGGCAACTCCCATTTGGGAAAAAAAAAAAAATAAAAAAAAAAGATGGGTTAAAATTTTTGCAAGAAAAAATACATTTATTTTAAATTAAATAAGTGATATTAAAAACTACAAAGAATTAGCTTTAGTTCACTCTGATCCTATCACAGAATAAAAAATTGGGGGATAAAAATAGGGCAAGCATGCTTTACACAGTAACAGAACCTAACAAAAACTTTCGAGGGGGCTGACTTACAATACGAAGACCTCCAAAATGCCTGGGTTTACAAAAATGGAAGTTGCCACCTCTTTTATACAGTAATGTTACGTGGAAATAATCAAAATTATTAAAAAAGCACCGAGAATGACTAGACTGATCATAATTATATTTGATAAGGAGTCCTCGATTATAAATTATTATTAAGCATTTCTTAATCTGATCAAAAATAACTAGTAAATATACAACTAAAATATGATTTAATAAATAATACATTTCCACTTTTGGTTACAATTCTATATTTATCCTAAAGTGTAAATTATATAGATTATGAGAGTTTTCTATACACGTTCTACGCGATTCAGATATGTGTGAAATCATGCGCAATGCAGATTTATCACTTTCATTTAAGAAAGCGGTGGACAGTTCAGAATCTTCCCAACAGATCTTTCGAGTTTGGGCGCCTTTTATTTAGCAAGAAAATTAAGCCAGTTTCAACTGTTCTTGGCCAAATAGAATGAAACTGAAGAATTTGCTAGTTTCTTAGCTTTCGTTTGTAAGCAAACCAAAATTATAAATTTGCCACAAATTGCTATAAAGTACTTTAAGTAAGCTTCTTTGACAAGACACTTTTTTAAATATTTTTAAACAAAAACTTGCCCTTATTCGGTTTTCCCATGTCCATTTCCAGTATAACGATTGTCATTGTTATTATTATTGAATGGCCACCTGTCTCAATGTTTTGGTTTAAGTTTGAAGCAAAACGCAATCCGAGCCATGCCTGGAAATGGTTTAAGTGGTTTGACTTAAAAGTTTTGTAATCTTGTCTTACAAAAAGAACACATTCGCGTTGGCTCAGTTCAAGTAGGTTTAATTCACTTTTTGACTTATAAAAGACGTCTTTAATGGATATATTAACACACACACACACACACACACAAACACACACACCACACAACACACACACACACACACACACCACACACACACCACACACACACACACACACACACTCTGCCCAATTTACTATCATTACTGATCATGGAACGATTTCAAAATTGTCATATGTAACAATAAGACTTAAATCTATTTGTAACAACTTTCCTACATCGAAAAGTAATGATTTTAACAACTTTCACAACAATGATTTTCATTACTGCAATTCCTAGTGTGTTTAAAAATTTAAATTTCACCTATTATAATAACTATACTGAATCAATATTCAAAGTAAAATATAAAAAATTATAAAAAGTATAAAATCCTACAACAAATTTTCTATTGCACAAAAATATAATAGGTATTGATGAGCTGAAAATTCTTCCGGCAAACTATAGCTATATAATTTTACTTCTACTACATTGAGAAATGTTTCTCATACAAGCCATTACTTTACATGAAGTGAGGGGAAACTCGCAAAGGAAAATCAGCATCAGAGATGAATAATCAAATTTCAGAAAAAAATAATCGAAAACGTATCTTGGAAGGAACTGAATAGGCTGCTTCTAGATAAAGATAAAGAGAGATGCTGAAGTCGTTCTTCGACCATGATATTAGCTACGCATTAAATGTAATTCTAAAAATCATAATAAATATTAATAAGTAGCGACTCTTTCGCTGTGAAAGAAAAATCTATTTCATGCTTAATTCAAACAAAAGCTTAAAACCTTAAAAGTTTTCCTTCCACCATTCCCAAAAGACTAAGGAAATATCCCTCTTACCTTAACATGAGCATACTCTACTCTTACAAAAATAAATATTACATTTTTCATTTTAGTAACAAATAAAAAATTACTTTACTTTTTTTTACTAATGTTTGCCCAGCTATCAAATTACTCCTAATTAACTACAATAATATCATTAATGAAAGGTTAGAGTCAGTTTTAAAAATCTTCAAATCTATCACAGAAAAAATGCAAATATGTAAAACAAAAATCTAACTAGAAAAGGATAAATAAAATGTACAGGGTGGCCCATAATTCCCAATCGGTTAGTAAAAAAGCTTAATAATATAATATGACAATAAAACCCACACTAATAGATGGAGTTTATTTCCACAACAGTTTCATCCTCTTCGGGTGGATACAGGAAAACGAATGAACAAAAGTGAGCAAGGAAACAATCCAGGACAGGTAAAAAACATTCTAGAAGGCCAGAGATCATTAAGAAATTCACACCTAGGTTAGATCTCGTTCACCCGACACCGGGTGTAAATTGACTGAAATTTTAAGCAATGCGTCAAATTGGTGATACGCTACCAATCTAATCTTTCTGGTAATGCTGCATATGCATGCCCATTGGTATTTCCCAATATGTTAGGTTAGGTTAGATTTTGTGTGTATCACCAATTTGACACATTGCCTGAATTTCAGTCAATTTATAAATTAAATTGCCCAATTTCAGTCATTTATATATATATTATATATATATATATATATATATATATATATATATATATATACTGTAAAAAGTAAATTGGTTATGAATAACTTTGCAAAATAAGAGAAAGCTGGTGTCTATATCATTCCCTATAAAAATTGTGATTTAGTATATGTAGGAGAAACTGGAAGAAATATTGAAACTCGTATTAAAGAACATAAATATGCCTTCAGATGTTGTAACACTAACAATGCCTTTTTTTTCCTCACGCCAGCCAAAATAATCATGCCATAGATTGGGAATAAAGTAAGTTACTTTATAAATGTAATAATTATGTCAAAAGAAAAATAATAGAACCTGTATGTAAAGAACAAGAAGACAATCTTAATTTGTGCGAAGGTACTTATAAGCTGGACCCTTTAATGAGATTCTTAGTCAAAAAATCCCTTCCGGTGTCGGGTGAACGGGATCTAACCAAGGTGTGAATTTCTTTATGGTCTCTGGCCTTCTAGAATGTTCTTTACCTTTCCTGGATTGTTTCCTTACTCACTTTTGTTCATTCGTTTTCCTGTATCCATCCGAAGAGGATGCCAGTGGGCATCGAGACTGTTGTGGAAATAAACTCCGTTTATTAGTGTGGGTTTTATTGTCACATTTCGACCTCCATGTAAAAAAGTGGAGTTTTGTATTTAGCTTATAATAAGTTAAGAAATATTTACTGATTATTACAAAACTTTTTTTTGAATCAGCTAGATGAATTTTCGCTTCAATTATACCCGATTAGGTCTTATGGGCTACCCTGTACAGAATTACATGCAACTAACTCTTTTAAGATGCTATTTACATCAGCAATTATACAAAATATTACCAAATGTACATTTATACATTGAGAACGTATACAATATTAATATTTTTGGTAAGGTGTTTATCCTTAGCTACAAAATATTCCTGTACGCAATGAAATTACGTATGAAAACGTACAATAATTAAAATTACAACCTAATTTCAAAGTGTAGAGCTACTTCCAGAAATTCATCAGTCATATTTGGCAAATTTTATCCTTGTAGTATTAAATGTACATGATTAATATACTATATGTTATTTACATAATTTTATGGGGGCCAATGCTTTTATATACTATATATACGAGTGTGTGTATATATTAACAGTCAATGTCTAAAATCAGGCAATTTGTAAATTGATTGAAATTTTAGGCAATGCGTCAAATTGGTGATACACTACCTAACCTAATCTTTCTGGTAATGCTGCATATGCATGCCCAATTGTTATTTCCCAATATGTTAGGTTAGGTTTGGTGTGTATCACCAATTTGACACATTGCCTGAATTTCAGTCAATTTATAAATTGCCTAATTTTAGACTGAATATTATATATATTATATATATATATATATAATATATACACACACATATACTGTATATGCCATAACATTAGGTATTTAGAAATTCATGTTCAGTGTATGACTGATGGATTTCTGACAAAAGTTTGAGGGAGGATTTCCCTAAACAATCATAATTGCTGGTCGAAATATGAATTATTAACCTACGCAAACGAGGTGTTAAGTGTCAACACAGTTATACAAAGCTTGAGTATTTAGTTTTAAATTTGTTTGGTAACTTGTACATTTAATTAATAATTTAGCCTACAAATCGAGATTAAGGCCAAGACTTGAGCGTACACGTTATAACAAGGTATGCGCATCAATTAGTATGTTGCCCAATGGTCATAAAATAGTATTTTTTTTTATCGAAATTTTATATTATGTAGTTTAAGTTTAAATCCGAGGAGGTTTGAAAGAACGCCAGAACAAGCAGAGAGAATACCAAATTTCGTAATATTATATAGGAGTGTGTTGGCGGATAATCCAGATATTTTGAAAGGGCTGTCTAGTTCCTGAAAATGAATTGTTATTAGGTTTTACACGAAACTTGTCAAAATACTATTCAATCTTCTTAATTTTCCCCTTGAACCGTATTTCCATTCTGAATTAAATGTAACCCTAATGCTACAGCCACCCAATTTTTTCCTGTACCCTAAAAATACAACATACTTGAACAAAACACCGTATTCAACTTTTAAATGTTAATAGCTACATTTTTTTCAGTCTTATAAAGCGAGGAACTGCACCAAATAACTTTAAATTACATGAAAAGAAAATGGGAAAAACAAACACACGTAAGTACCTTTAGAAGAACCGAAACCAATTTCAGCACATTATTTGCTAACATGAGATTGTCCTTTTTCTGCGGATTTTGCTCCATATGGAGATACATATTAATCTGTTCTGTTATCAGCACCGAAGGGTTGGAATACTTCTTATTAATCAGAGCGCCCAGAGTCATGAAACGAATCAAATAAATGCTAACAGCAAAACACCTGCCGATAAAAGGTGATTGAATTACACAACATACATTTTATAAAACTACCAAGTTACCAAAGGGGTATCGAACTGCGTAGTTCAGTATAATCTCATCCTTTCCTTTACATCATCAACTTGGTTAAATTACGGAACATTCAGTAGGTTGACCATAAACCTAAAAACAGGTAAACTTCCACTCCTTACTTTGTAAATGTACCATTTATACATACAATCTCGACCAATCCCACATCCCAATGTCGAAAACAGAATATGCTCACCACACGAAGAGTTCGCAGTTATGAAGAGGCTGAAAACTCTTTTCTTCATCTTTTAAAGCTTCAACCCCAAGATAGAAAACGAGCAGGAGGGTGACGATGAATGTGGCAGAAATGATAACGTCCACTGAATGCTGAGGGCCCCGTTTCTAGAACAGAAGGATTATATATATATGATGAATAAAACCACGAAGGAAAGGAAACACAGAATGGTGCTCAAGCGCTTTCGTCTAATGACATCCTCAGGAACACTAGACGAAAGCGCTTGAGCACCATTCTGTGTTTCCTTTCCTTCGTGGTTTTATTCATCATAAATATTTTTCACGCGTTACTTTCGTGAAATAATTTATATATACCGGGTGTACATAAAGTCAGGATCTATTTTTGTGAAGCACTTGGAAATTATATGGAATTCAATCATAAAATGATAAAGTGGTAACACTTATTAAATAATTAAGAGTAGGATTCGACGTGACGCCCATCAGTATCCCTGCACAGCTCAAATCGTTCCGCAGCATTTCTAAACACATTCTGGAGCATTTGCGGGGTTATGTTATCTGCAGCAGTTCGCATACGTGTACGTAAGTTTTCAAAACTCGTAATCTTCGTCTGATAGACGTGCGATTTGATAAAGCCCCATGCAAAGAAATCTAAAGGGGTTAAATCTGGTGATCTCGCTGGCCAAGGTCTGTTGCTTCCGCGTCCGATCCAGCGATTTGGAAAACGTCCATTTAGATAATCCTGAACGATTTTGGCATAGTGACAAGGAGCACCATCATGTTGATAGACGACGGGGATAGGATTGTTAGTACCGTCGTCTATCAACATGATGGTGCTCCTTGTCACTATGCCAAAATCGTTCAGGATTATCTAAATGGACGTTTTCCAAATCGCTGGATCGGACGCGGAAGCAACAGACCTTGGTCAGCGAGATCACCAGATTTAACCCCTTTAGATTTCTTTGCATGGGGCTTTATCAAATCGCACGTCTATCAGACGAAGATTACGAGTCTTGAAAACTTACGTATACGAACTGCTGCAGATAACATAACCCCGCAAATGCTCCAGAATGTGTTTAGAAATGCTGCGGAACGATTTGAGCTATGCAGGGATACTGATGGGCGTTACGTCGAATCCTACTCTTAATTATTTAATAAATGTTACCACTTTATCATTTTATGATTGAATTTCATATAATTTCCAAATGCTTCACAAAAATAGATCCTGACTTTATGTACACCCTGTATATATATATATATAATATATATATATATATATATATATATATATATATATATATATATATATATTATATATATATACTGGGTGCCAAAACTACGGGTCTGCTTCGAAATTTTGTAACAGCTAGAAAATATAAAAAATATGACGGAACTTTATTAATTCGTATTTTAATAACCAAATGAAATGGATATTATGAAAGAAATCAAGCAAGGCCTTAAATGAAGACGATAATCTCATATTCTGCATTACCTCCCATTCGCAACCAACGCAAAATTCAGTCGTCGTGGTACTGATTCAATCAATTTATTGGGTGGTAGTTTCCAACTTTGTTGCATCACTTCCCACAGATCAGTAGGAGTGTTGCGCTCATCCTTTTTCTTTTTAGATGTAAACAATGTTCATAAATACTTAATTGAATTCAAACCAGGTGATTGTGGCGGCCATTCCATAATTGTTAACACAATCTGTTCTTTATGCTTCAGGTTAAGTTATGCAAAAGTTATAGTTGTGTTTTGAGTCATTATATTGTCGAAAATGAAGTTTGGACTCGTTAAAACTGTGAAAGTCATTGGTACCATTCTATGTGGGCGCCTGATGCTTCAGTGATTACGGTGGCGCACTCCGAGCGGTGTGGCGGTGGCGCTGGTTCACTGCTAGCCGTTGGCGGAATTGGTTAGCCGCTTACTCTTTCCACTCTGGCTCAGGTGACCCTTGGGGCACACTCACCCCAAACGTCGTGGGGAAATGAGCTTCTTGGATGTTAACCTTTTAATATTCTATGGTAAAACTAAAAACCATACTATTATGGAGTCCCCAGCATTTTTCATGCAAGGTTTTACACATTTTTGACTGATCAATAATCAGGGCTCTTGTCCTATCTTCAGCAGTAAAATCCTCACTTTTTGATTCACTGCATTAAAACATTAAAAGCGACTGCAGTGAGCCACGAAATATAAGGATATCCAAAATGGATTTGTTACACATACACAAGGCAGAACCTCCCAATTTCTCTTGGAATTTCCAATAAAATTAATAAAGCAGAACACTTTCAAAATCTTCGTATATTGGGGTCCATTTCTAGAGAGAAAACGAAACCATTTTTAAGTGATTATAATAGCGCAACCAAATTACGCATTATTAAATTCTAATTTTGCATATCTTTCTAACAATGTAACATACTTTGATTGACCGATTTCTTAAGGTGTTACTGGCACTTTAACTTCGAAGTCATATCGTGCAGAAAGTCAGTGGAATTGTATGTGGAATTGTATGTGGAACTCGTATGTGTAGGCTATGGTGGAGTCAGTAGAAAATTGTGACTTAAATTTCTAGTAATACTCCTGAGTTCTGCAGAAATTGGAAGAGGGATCCTCTAGGTTCGGCGGCTTCGTCATTCAAGACATCTTTGAGAAAGAGCATGTCCTTTCCTGCTGGAATGGGGACATATTCCTGTCTAAGATCTAAAAGTTCTGGACAATCTATCAGGATGTGTTCCACTGTGAGCATTGTGAAGGGAAGAATGCAGCCATCGCAGTATTGGGGTGTCTCACCTTCCATTACGTGGCCATGCGTCAAACGGCAATGTCCCATTGAAGTCTGACGACTCCTACATATAAGGGGTATAAGGGGTAGTGGTTAGTTTGACTGAGTGTAGTTTGGTGTTTGGGATGACGTCCCAGTAGTACGGAAAGTACTCTTCATTTAACACTTACTGGTAGTGTAATATAATCGGTAAAGGGGATACGGAGTCTCTATTGGTATTCCTTGCAGCGTTCCTTGCTGCGGCATCTGCCCGCTCATTACCTGGGACGCCGGAGTGAGAAGGAATCCAGCAGAACCGAATAGCGAGACATCGACTTTCGAAAATGTGAATCCATTTATGGGATGGGATGCAAAGAGTGAGGTCTCTCAATTGCGAAAAGGAAGCTTAATGAGTCTGATATGATGACAACCGATTTAGAGAAAGATCGAAAAACTGTAGGGAGAGCTATAAGGATGGCGTAAAGTTCAGCTGTAAAAAATTGAGGTTATTTGAGGGAGGGAGGGAGGGAGGGAGGGAGGGAGGGAGGGGAGGGAGGGAGCCTACTCGGGCAAAATTTTTCGAATCTGAATCCACAAAAAACCTTTCACATCAGGATTCGGATTCGCCTAGCACACAATAAGTAGTGCTGGGATTAAAAAAATGGGATTCATTAAAAGATGCGAAATAATAAAATTATAACAACTTAACTAAAAAACATAAGTTAGGTTTAATAGATAGATTATATAGTTAGGAAATAGGCCTCAGTTGATTACGTGAATTTTGCACGAAGCCAAAAGAACAGGTCTTGTCGCGTTCATACTTGTCATCTTGTTTATCCAATCATGTATTTATAAAGAACATATATATATATATAATATATATATATATATATATATATATATATATATATATCGGGTGGGAAAAAAAAAAAGGGGGGGGGGACCTCAAACTTTGCCTGTAAAATCCAGTTATGGTCAGATTTCAATATTTTTTCACACCCCACAACTAAGTAAATTTCCTATACTGCGAGCGGATTTCAAAGAAAACTAATGGGAATTACAGATTTACTGAACATTTCTTTATGTCACTGGAAATTCTCCATTTACACTACTACTGCATTGTGTGTGCAGATAAAAAGTTACAAAGTACTCGCATATGGTGCTACCGTGATGTTAAAAAACTTCTTGATATGTTTACCACGAACTTCTATAACCTTTTTCAGTCTAGGACGGAACTCATCCGTGGCTTTATTGATTTGTTCTTGTGGTAGCTCATCCCATTTTCCGAGCTGTCGTAAATGAGCGACATTTCTTACTTTGACCTGATAAATTCTGACAAATTTTCCCAAAGGCCGTAATCGACAAGATCTAAATCAGGACTGTTTGGTGGCCAAATTTAATACCGCTACCTGGTATTCTTTTCACATCTCCTGTTTTATCGATTTTCTTGAGAAGCTTGTCCAAACCTCCTGCAGTTGGCTAACGTTAATTAAAATCGCTTTAATTATCAACTTGAACCTATGATTAGCAAGATTCTTCTGGAATATTCGCCATAAACCCAATTTCTCAGCTAAAATGCTGAAAGATGGTATACAAACCATAAAATTACGTAGTACTAACACACTAACATTTTATGGTTCTATGTACCGTATTTGCCGATATATGAAGGATTTAAAAGGTCTCCCCTCTCTTTTTTTTTGTTTTTTTTTTTTGTTCAATAAATCCGTAATTTTCATTAGTTTTCTTCGAAATCCGCTCACCGTAGTATAGGAATTTCACTTAATTGTGGGGTGTGAAAAATATATTGAAATCTGACCATAACTGGATTTTACAGCCAAAGTTCGAGGTCTTCCCCCCCCCCAACATATATATATATATATATATTTTTTTTTTTTTTTTGTATTGGGGCGTTTACCGCCATTTCCCGCTATACGCTAGCGGATATCATGGCGAAGCAGAATATGAGAAAGAGAAACGGAGACGGGGGAAAGGCACTAGAAGTGGGAGGACCGCGGACGACAGGTGAGAAGTCACCTAAAGCTCAGAGAGGAGGCGAGATTGGGAGAGGAAAAGGAAAAGACGGTCAAGCGAGAAGAGAGGGCTCTCAGCGAGCATAAGACGTAAACGATCGGGGAGGGGGAAATCAGAGAGGAACGGGAAGGCGCGACGACGTACTGACGACAGGGTGGGGCATTCCACAAGGATGTGAAAGACGGTGAGGGGCGACTGGCAGGAGGCGCAACGAGGAGCCTCCTGCCGGGACATAAGATAGCCGTGCGTGAGGCGCGTATGGCCGATGCGAAGCCGCGCAAGGACGACCTCTTTGTGTCGGGAGCGGTGGAAAGAGGACGCCCAATATGACAGGCGGGGGCGGATGGACCAGAGTTTATTTCCGGTGGCGGTGGCGGTCGTAGAGGGACCGAAAGACCTGCACATAGTCAGAGAAGGGGAGCGGGCGGGGGAGGGGAGGCATCGAGGCGGCGGACCGGGCTGTGCGGTCAGCCGCCTCATTACCGGAAACACCGACATGGGCAGGAACCCAGCAGAAGGTGACCCGGATCCGGTGAACGGTGTGCAGGACATGGTACTCCTGTTGAATAAGGCGTACGAGGGGGTCCGGGGAATCATAGCGCTCGAGCGCTTGAAGGGCGCTCAGCGAGTCCGAAAAGATGGTACAGGAAGACCGCGAAAAACCCGATACCAGACGGAGGGCTTCCAGAAGGGCAAAGAGCTCCGCGGAAAAGATGGAGGCCTGAACCGGCAGGTAGGTGACAGCGACGGAGAGAAGACGGCGGCCGCGACACCTGCAGGGGAGCGCGAGCCGTCGGTGTAGACGGGAACATCGTCCGAGTGTACGGGAAGATGGGCCAGAAAAGAAGACCGGAGGACGGTAGGAGGAGACTCCTTACGCAGGCCACGGAGCGCCTGGCAGCGGCAGATAGGGGTGGTCAGCCAGGGGGGCGACAGGTCGAAGGAGAACGGCAGAATAGAGGGTGGGGGGGATCCCCAGGGACGAAAAGATGTCGGCCAGGGAGGCAGCGAAATGCCACGTGTCAGGCCGGGGTAGCTCCTGGGAGATCGCGGAGAAGAGTAGGGACCTCGGGAGGCGGCAGATGCGAAGGTAACACTTCGCCATGAGAAGGCCCCGGCGAAGGGGCAGGAGGGGGGGGGGTCCGCAGTCCACCTGAAGACTAGCGACAGGGGACGAGCGGAAGGCACCCGACGCCAGGCGAAGGCCACGGTGGAGAAGAGGATCCAGCATACGGAGTGCCGGAGAGGAGGCGGAGCTGTAGACCACACAGCCGTAGTCGATGCGGGATTGCACCAGGGAGGTGTACAGGCGCAGTAGAGTACGCCTGTCCGCCCCCCAGGTCATGTGGGACAGGTGACTCAAAAGAGAGAGGGTGCGGCGAGATGATTGCCGCAACCGCCTAAGGTGTGGAACCCAACCGAAAAATTCGTCGAGGGTCATACCCACGAATCGAACGGATGGGACGAGGGGAAGAGGAGTGCCGGCAAGGGTAAGGGCGAAGGTATGCGACAAACGGAGGCGCCGAGGACGGAAAAGCATACTGGAAGACTTAGAGGGTGAGAAAGCATAGCCAACCGAGGACGCCCAGCGAACCACCGCGTTGATGGCTAGCTGGAGTCGACGTTCAGCCAAAGACGGGAGGCGGCCAGAGCAATAGATAGCCAGGTCATCGGCATAGAGGGAGCTACGAACGGAAGTAGGCAGGACCGTAGCGACTGTGTTCATCACTAGTGAGATACACAGGACGCTAAGGACACTACCCTGAGGGACACCCTCCTCCAACGGAAAGCGGTCAGAGAGGGTAGAACCGATGCGGACGCGGAAAGAACGGGCGGACAAGAAGTTATAAATAAAGGAGGGGAGAAAGCCTACGAAACCCAGGGAGCGTAAGCAGTCAAAGACCGCGCTCCGCCGAGTAGTATCGTAGGCCTTCTGGAGGTCGAAAAAGACGGCGAGTACAAAGTGACGCCGGGAGAAAGCCTCCTGCACGTCGTGGCTAAGGAGGAGGAGGGGGTCGGTGGTAGACCGGAAGCGCCGGAAACCAGCCTGGGTAGCTGGGTATTGGTCACTCGCCTCCAAAGTAAGGGACAGCCGCGAGGCGACCATCGCCTCCATAACCTTGCAGGCGCAGCATGTCAGGGAAATGGGGCGATAGTTCGACGGGAGTGAGGGGTCTTTATCGGGCTTCGGGATGGGGCCGACGATGGACTCACGCCACCGGTCCGGGAATGAACCCTCCAACCAAATCCGGTTATAGAGGTCCAGTACAAAGCTGAGAGCAGAGGGGTGGAGGTGCCGTAATAAGTCATAGGGGATATTATCGGGGCCGGGTGCGGAGGAGCGTCGGGGGCGGAGGGCCTCCCGAAGCTCCGTCATGCGGAAGAGGTGATTATAGGGGTCATCCCTATGAGGTGGAAAATCCGGTGGGTCGCGGCGGGAATGGGGGGAATCGGAACTGGAGATGGCTGCGAAGTGCGCCGCGAGTGCGTTCGCGACGGCCTCCGGATCGGAGACGAACTCGTCGTCCCCGACCCGAAGCACCGGGGGTCGAGGGGGGACACGGGTCCCCTCAAAGCTACGCACCTTGCGCCAAACAGTCGAGGGGGCAGTCGAGGAGGAGATCCCGGACACGTAACTCCGCCAGGAGGTACGCCGGGCCAGTTTCAGGACCCGACGGGCCACTGCCTTCAGGCGCTGAAACTCTATCTTGTGCTCCAGCTGGCGGGTCCGGTAGAAGCGGCGGCCGGCACGGCGCCGCTCCTGAACGGCATGGGAGCACTCTGGGGTCCACCATGGGACGCTTCGCGGCCTGGGGGAGCCAGAGGTACGGGGGATGCAACTGGCGGCAGCCGAGAGGATCTTACTCTCGAGGAAGGCGAGGGCCTCACTGACGGATGGAAAGGCAGGAATTGATGGCGAGATCGCCGTGCCCCTCGCGTATGAGGCCCAGTCTGCTCGGGCGAACAGAGGTGGGGGGGAGGAGACGGGTCGGGGTAAGACACACTGGGAAATGGTCACTGCCGGAAGAATCCGGCAGGACCTCCCAGGTGAACTCCGTCACGATTTCGAGGGAAACCAGGGAAAGGTCGATACAGGTGAAACTGTCGTGGGCCGAGTGAAGGCAGGTTGGGGAGCCATCGTTCAGAAAGGTGAACTCGAGCTCGTCCATACGGGAGAGAAGGGTCCCGGAGAGAAAGGTGGAGCAAACGTCCCCCCAGGCCGGGTCCCGACTGTTGAAGTCCCCGAGAATCAGGAAAGGGCGGGGAAGCTGAAGAATTAGGTCACGGAGAGAATCGGGTGGAGGGCGTACGTTAGGGGAGAGGTAAAGACCGTGAGCTGGCGCCCCAAAGAAAGGCGCACGGGCACAGCTTGCAGGACTGTACGGAGCGGGAGGGGGCGGAAAGGGACGGAGCGGTGCACGAAGACCGCGGAGCCCCCCCTCCCCGCCCCATCGAGAGGCGGGGAAGGGAGCCCGCAGTAACCGGACACTCGAGGGAGGGTACGGGATCCCAGAATCGTCTCCTGAAGGCAGAAACACGCCGGACACCTGGAGGCCAGGAGAGAGGAGAGACTCTCGAGGCCTACCAGGAGCCCGCGGATGTTCCACTGCAGGAGCGAGGTATAGGGAGGGGTAGGAAAGTCAGCGTAAAGGATGGTTATCGGGTGGGTGGGCCGATCGGGCGGCCCGAGATTAAAGAGGGAATCGGAAAGCCCCGGAGTTCAGCGAGGGACGCCGAACGAGGGCGAAGGCGAGGGTCACCCCGACGAGGGGGCGATGTGGAACCAGACGCCGGCAAGTCCTCCAGAAGAGGAGTCTCCCGGACGTCCGGGGGAGAGCGATGCAGAGAAGGGGATGTGAGAGGTATCCAGAATGCCCCTCCCTTCACCGGATGTGCGGGGGAGGCAGGACTACGAGGGGGAGTGGAAAATAATACCTCACCCAGAGGCATTGGCAGGTCGAGGAGAGAGATGGGGCGGGTCAAGCGCGGGGGCGTGCACGTCCCACCCACGCCGACCAGGCGGGCGAGTTCCCACTCCAGTGGGTCCATCGACCGGGCCGGAGAGGGGTGTATCTCAGCCCCCACCACGAGGGCCGTCGGGGACCCCAGGGGGGAGCGTGCATAACGGTTGCGCAGTGGGGACGGTAGGGCGAAGGGGGCGTTTGTGTTTGGGAGAGGAAGGTGATGCGAGGCTTATGGCTTCGAACCTTTCGGGGTCACCACTGGCGCGGCGCTTGCGGCCCCTACCCCTCCGTCGTGCGGCCCGCATGGGTGACGGCGGGTCACGATCCGGAATGGGGGTGGCCGAAGGCGCCGGTGGAGAGGGCGTAGAAGGGGCAGGGGGGGGTTGCCGACGAAGCATCGGCGTTCGCGGAGGGAGCATGTGGGGACGCGCTGGTAGTACGGGGAGCCGCGGTAGGAGTCCGCTGGGCGGCAGAGGATGGACTGGGAGTAGCGGACACGGTGGGTTGAGGCGCGTTGGGAACCGCCGGTGAGGACGGGGTCCGGGAACGGAGAGCCTCGGCGTACGAGGCACCACGCCGGGCCTCGCAGCCATGCAACCTGTCCCGCGCCTCCCGAGCGCTGAGAAACTCTGATGAACAGAGGGCCCGAACCTCCCTTTCAAAGAGGAAGGACGGGCAAGAGCGGGATGAAGCAGGGTGTGGTCCATGGCAGTTGGTGCAGGAAGGCGGAGCAGTACAGGGCAAGGGGTGGGGAGGGCCGCCGCAGCGGACACACAACGGGGCCGGCTGACGGCAGGAGCTGCTCACGTGGCCAAACCTATTGCACTGAAAACAGCGCGTAGGATCTGGCACGTATGGTCGTACTGAGAATTCGCACGCTCGTCTCTCACCAAAGCCCCAGAATACCGAAACGGGGGGCACCAGTGAGTCGAAAGTGAGGAGCAGGCGAGGAGAAGGGGCGGTTGGGGATCGCGATCTGTCGGAAAGCGGTACACCCTCACAACACCCTGGGAGGCGAGGTCAATCTGGATGTCTTCCACCGGGATGGGTAGAAGACGAGCAGCGTAGATTGTGCCCTGGCACTGATTGAGGCGGGGGTGGGGGGACACCGCAATCCCGCAGCCCAGGACATTGGGGATAGCGAGCAGAGAGGAGGTTTCGACAGAAGAACGCGACCTTATCAGAATGGAGCCATCCCTCTGAGGCCGAAGGTCAAAACGAGCCGTCCCCGTCACCCCATGGATCGCTCGAAAGAGGCGTTCATGGTTAGTGGGGAGGGGCTTGGAGGAGGAGGGGCGGAGGACGAGGAACTTGTCCACCGTCCTAAGGCCGAGCGAAGACGTCGGGCCAAACACCACCGGTACTTCGAGGGGACGGGGAGACGAGAAAGGCGGACGGCGACGTCGGGTCCCACGTCCCCCAGGGGCCGAGGGCGATGAGGCCCGACCGGAGTGGGAGGCGACCGGGGCCGCGGGCTTCCCACCTGAGGGCGAAAAAGCAGGTGGGTCCCTATCGGGACGTGGAATATGGGGGGATCCAGGGGTCGGGGGGTCCACTGCAGGTCCATCCGCCACTGGCGGGGGTCGGGCAGCGGCGCCACGAGCCTGGGGAAGAGAGGGAGAGGTGTCGGCAAGAAGAGCAGACGGGGTGGGCGAGGGCTGCCGACTGCCCTTGCCGACTGCCCTTGCCGACTGCCCTTGCCAGACCCAAGGTCCAAAGAGGTAGTCAGAGGGAGGTCAGATGCACAAGCCGGGTCGTCAACAAGGTCCATTAGATTTGTAAGTGTTTCCATAAGGAAAATTTTTATTGTTGTTTCGCGCCCGGGGCCGCGGGGAACCGATTACCCGGGGCCCAAGGGGACCAAGCGCATGCCGGCGGGGGATGGGTGCCTCGTCCCATGTAGGTACCCCCATTTCAAAAGGGGCCCTTGCAGCGTCGAAAGTTCTCCCCCGCCGGTAGCAAAGACCAAGGCCCCCCAGGGTCCCAGGCCTGGGCACCCTACCAGCCAACTTAGTCCGGCCCCGGCCATGGGAGCGACCCCCCCAGCGACCAGCCCCGGCAGCCCACGGGGCGCGCCAAGTGAACAGAGAAAGCAGAAAAAACAGAGGGGGCAAGGAAGAGGGGAAAGAGGGGAAGACAGGAAAGAGGGGGCTGTAGGATAGCAGGGTATGCTAAAAGTCCACTTCGCAACCGGGCGGGGGACCCGGCAGGGCCCCCAGCCGCGGCTGACCCCCCTCGCCACATGGAGGCAGGAGCCCGCGGGCGATCCACCCCAGAAAGACCGCCCGCGGGGAGGGGTATATATATATATATATATATATATATATATATATATATATATATATATATATATATATATATATATATATATATATATAAACTTAATACGGTTAAATGGGCCATATAAGTTAGTTAGTTAATATAAAATAGATAGGAAACTGTAAAAACTAGTAAAAGAATGTATTAATGAATGGTACGAAGTTTTAGATTCAATGAAAAAGGAACGTGGAATTGTGTTTTCCGAATGCAAAATGAAAAGCCAACTTCTGATGGGAAAAAGGCAGAGTGCATTGCAAATGAGAGAAGAGTCAGCAGTTAGAGAGAGAGGTCGTACAACAGTCCAAAAATTCCTGTTATTTTTTTATTTTAATGTCCACTCGTGCCCATGGAATTAGAGCCCACTTCTAAGATGAATTCCTAACAGTAGTAAATTCAATTCAATTCTCTTCTCGAATATACTTGATGGAATCTTTCCTTCAGGCCCTTGGCCTATTCTTTATTTCCTTAGGCTTACTTGAATTCCGATCAAAACCTATTCGCCTTGATTAACTGTGTAACGTAAATGTGAAATTAATTTAATTTGTGGAAAAACATAAGATCAAAGTGTAAAAACTTCGTTGTTTCATAACTGTGTAAATTTATATTAATGGTTTAAAGGTAAACGGAGGAATGGAATTTTTTTCATTCATTTTGGGGGGAGGTTTCGCCGGGAGAAAATTTGAACCCAATAGTAGCGCACAGTCCCTGAATATCTTTCTTCCAAAAGCTTAAAATCTCTCGAATCAATTATCACCCTCTTTCTCGTAACCCTATCACAGTTTATTCACAGCAATACACTACTTAAAAACACTATCTCTGTATCACTTCTCCCATAAACAATCACTCCATCTCCAGTATGCTTATTCCAGAGTTGTCCCTCAATGCAGAAACAAAGGTACCAACTTTTAATTTATCATTTTTACCTTTAAACAAGAGCGTCGCGTGGTTCGATCAGTTTGGGTGCCACTCGGCAGTGCTGAGACTACTCTGAATCGTGAGTTCGAACCCCAGTGCTGCGTAAACCTGGGTAGTTGTTTTTATTGTATCTTACGTCACGGAGCGGCGGGCCGGCCATTCCCCTTTAAGTGACTCTGACTTAAAACCCCAACTTCCTGGGGATATGGGACATTTGGATGTTACCTTACCTTTAAGCAAGATCGAATAGACAACCAAGACTTGATATTGATAACTTTATTCAAACGAAAATGTGGAAGATCGTATTTTCTGAAATAAATAAAAATTAACTTTCAAATAGGCCAAATAAAAATATAAATCTTTTTTAAAAACAAATAGAAAAACCAAGGAATAAAAAACTTCAAATTATTATTATTATTATTAATAATAATAATAATAATAGACTGAACGGTGAAGTTGTTCACTCCCGCCTGCTGGCTCCTGGGATGAGTTGATTTGGCTGCTTACCCTGTCTGCTTAGTGACTCTTGGGGATACATTCGCGTCCACATCATGAGAAAACGAGTTTCCTGGCTGTTATCTTTTTATTTGGGGTTGTTTAACTTCCTTCAAAACGATAGAAGTCATGCGACGGAGAGGACTTACAGTTTTACATAGTAATTCAAACCACCTGAACGAGAGGACGGTCACCCATACAACTAATGAACAGACTCAACGTCGCTTAGCCCCGCTGATCTAACGGGAAGTAGCGTTACGACGTGGACACAACATGTTTAGTAATATTTTCGTTTGTAAGTTTAATATTTCGCTCATACACGCCGTAACTGTTGTACGGCGTTAGTGTACATGGATGAAATAATTTTCAACAAACAAAATTCATTTCAATTTACTACTAAAATCATGTTTAATTGAACGTTCGGTTTCACAGAGTGGATTATTATGGCAAAATAAAGAAATTTCGTTAGCCATTCCATCAAACCCGACACCCCATATAGAAGAGGAATGTAATGATGGTGGCTGTTTAACCTCCTTCGCAACATCTAAAGTCGTATGACGGAGGGAACCTACAGCTTTACCTGGTGGGGTTCATATAATGCACTTATGGAACTCTCTTACCTGGCCCTGCGTGCCGATGTTAAATAGCAGAAATGCTTTGCGTACAAAAACCTTTGCTTGAAGGTTCTTTCAGCAACAGACAGAAGGAAAAAGAAGCAAGATCCAAGGACAAATCGATTCATGCCATTCAGGACGATTAGCAAGAAACACCTTATAATAGGAAAACGTACGAGTGCGGTTATTGAACTTAAACTGTACTTATATTATAAATTACACAAAATTCAATAACAGCATCGTAAAATGTTTACTCTTTAAAATTCAATTTCAGATAAGATCAAATTCTATTTTCAGCTTCGAATTTGCATAAAAAAATAAATGAATAGAAAATTCGCTTAAGAAACTTCTCTGAGTGATCGTTACGACAGAGACACGATCTTAAAAAACCATTGTGCATACCCCCCCAGTGTCATCTGAAGTACGACTAAATATGATACTTGATATATATGATTAACTGAAGCGAATAGTTACCAGTAGTTATCCCCAAATATTTGAGTAACAATATGATAATGAAAATCTGTTTCCTGATGTATGGTGTGATTGCACTCCTTTCCTTCACTCGGAGGCTCTCCATAAAGAGTGAGGAGACGATACAAACTTGGTACCAAAGACAGAATCCCTCCCATCACCAAACCTAAAGATAACCAACTAAAATCAGCAACGCGTAAATAATCAAAGAAAAGGACCTTAAATATTATATTTAACTACAAAACAAAAACGAGAGAAAGAATAAATAATGGCAGGTTATATCTCAATTGAAGTCACAGTTGCTTTTAACCAAAGCTATTTATAGTTTAAACTATATTACAATAGACTAACATAGCTTTGTTTTAATTCCTCCTAAACACCTCAAAGCAAAGAGGTAGTAATGGTAATCAAGCATAAAACAATTAAAACATGTACAGGGAAATAATAAAATGCCTAAATACTGTATATTATGCTTACCTAAAATTGTGTATTTAATACAACTAGACCCATAATAATTACTTTCTTAAATTCAATGAAGCAAAAATCAGAAGTAAACAAACATGCCTTTATTAAGTGGATTAAATGTAAAGTTACAGCGCAAACGTTGGTAGGTAGACTACCACTGCCAATTTATGAAAATCAATGATCCTCCCAGCCAAGGTTTTACAATTAAAATTTCAATTGAATAGTAAAAAAAAGAGAGAGAATTAACCGCTACTCAGGACTATATTCGGGCTTGGAGGTTAAAAGAATATAAAGCTCAACTGGCTATTTCTATACGACGGGTTTTATCTGTGTCATTGCCTAAACATCAAGTCCTGCGGGTAAAAAATGGTTTGTATAGTGGCAAGAATCTTTCTAATACGATTTCATTCAGGAAATATGTAATACATATAATTCTACATAAAAACATATTGTATGAAAGATAAATACACGGGAAATAAATATAGAGAATATATAGCTACACTTGGTCTTTAGGCTATGACACTCGAGATAAAAATTCACCATACAGAAATAGCTGCTCCAATTTTTTGAAAGTTTTGGCTACAACTGCACTGTTTCAATCTAGCCAGCCAGTATCATCTTTTCTTCCATTGATTTTTCACAATTTTTACATCTTTGCTGTAAACCTGCCAGATTTTGCAGCCAGTAATGACCAATAATTAACTACTTTATTTCCAGTTTATAATGTTAGTGCAATAATCATAAAAAACGATTTGAAAAGTAGCGTTATAATACGTATAAACTCTAGTCCTGTTACAAAACCACATAAAACATTGAAATACTTTACCAAACATGAGATAACTAGAACTCTGGTGCAATGAATCCACTCGAGAAATGATGGCTGATGAAATGTCTAACACGGATAAATCAACCTTCTTCATTTCAGAATCTTCCCAGATCTTGCATCCAACTGTAAATATTCATAATTGTCATAATCACAGTCTTTTCCAATAATCAAGATTACTTTCAAGAATTTCATTAGTATGTTTCAACAAAATTGACATGAAACACAAAGCCCCAAAAACCTAAAACCATTTAATGCAAAAACTTAATGTTTAAACATAGAAAAAAAAGCGAAATGAATCAATAATGTCCATAATTTTTGAAATTGAAGGTTTAAAAAGCTAATAGCATTCACATTTTCTTAATGGTCAAATGGTAAACAAGACAACAGAGTTTATATTTACGTCTTACTTCTCACATAAAGACAGACCACATCATACAGTAATTCTAAGGAATGCAGTGAACCCACATCTCTAATGTCAATCCCAAAACGTTAACGTCACAAGAACGTTTACCGAGACTTACAAATCTGTGTACAAACTTTGTTAATACAGACTAAGCAATTATGGTACATTGGCACTCTAAATGGGAATATGCCGATAAATCGATGTCTAATTAGTAATTGAAGTAATCGGGCACTTTGGATTAATGATTATTTGATATCGGCCTTTTCAGACCAATTAATCAGACTTTAAAAGTGAACTGTTCCCATAATTTTTGTCCATACTATATATCTGGTTATCGAAATATTTTGAAGGAATGAATGAAAGCGCTTTAAGCATAAAAACAAATGTTATAGTTTTTACAATAGTACAATAATTTTATAACAATTTTATAACACATTTGCTAACTGGACTATTACTACTTATTTGTATTTAATATTTACTCAAGATTTATTTCATTGTATTATTATTATAACAAAATTTTCCATCATTGACTCATGAAAATTACTTAGAGGAGAAATAATGAAAATACAAAAATCAGACGTCTGGGGATTTTCCATTTGCAAAGTAAGCGAATTTAAGACAAAATACTTATACTCGTATAGCTCATCTCAGAGCTGCCTAGTTACGAGCGTTGCTGTAGGCAAGGAAGATTTGTTTAATCTTCCTATAAGTTCTGAGTGAAACACTAAAATAAAACTAACACTAAAGGATAGGCCTGTCCCTTCATGCATTTAGGCATTGTGAATTGCCTGTATTAATTAGACTGAATAAACTCCTTGCCTAACCCTATCGCCTACATCGAGAGAGAGGCGCGATAGGCAACCGCGCGACCTACAACCAGAAGCAAGATCCAACGAAATAAGAAGGTATGGTAGTTTTCTTTTTTACCATGAGGCAGCGCTAAATACCAAAGGCAAATAAATTTAATTTAACCAGAAAAAAATACTCAAGATCCTTTGAAGACCTCCACAAACACACAGCTTTTTAATGAAAAAACGTAGGGTCTTTGCCGTTGACTCTAGCATTAAATGTGGCGCAAATTTTCACCTGATCATCAAGTTGATAGCAATCAACCCATAACCCTATAATATAGTTTTTCCATTATTATTATTAAGATATATATCAATTTGTTTCTAAAAGCACTTACATTAGTAATATTTTATTTAAAATAATAAAGTTTCATGAAACAATTACAGGTATTTAAAAATGTGTAAAATAGTCAAACATTATGCCAGCTATTTCTGCATTTAATTATTAATTATTATTATTAAATTAATTAATGAGCGCCCTGTAGCGCAGTGGTTACGATGTTAGGCTCTGGGTGGAGGGGCTCCAAGTTCACTCCCAGCTGCTGGCATCAAGCTGGGTTTGGCTGGCCACTCACCTTGTTTCTGTTTCGGCTCTGGTGATCCTTGGAGTAAACGCACCCATAGGTAGTTGAGGAAATTTTGTACCTCACCTATTTATTATTATTATTATTATCAATACTTGCCATTTCACTTCCTTTCAGTAATAAATAAACTGAACACCATCAATTTTACTTAAAAGCTTCCATGCTTCATAATGGCATATTCAAATAATACTATAAATATATTAATGCCACGTACTACAATATCCAAATTGGAAAAAAAAAAGTTCTCTCTCTATTTGAAGATTACTGTAAAATTTAAAACTTTATGTACTTGTATTATTTTTTCTGAATAAAGTTTTTGGAATTTTAAACATCAGTGCTTAAATCATTTCCTAATATCAATTCGACAAAAATGGGTGATTTTAGGGACAAACTATGAAAGTATTATTAAGTTAATTATAGGGTAACTACTGTACATTTTTCAAAACGAGAGTAAAGGAATTGAATAAGCTACTGTTCTCTGTTTACAAACATCAATGTAGCCAATATGGTTCCTCCAATTACCGCCCCCCCCCCCCGTCTTCCCTAAAACAAAATAAAGTCTTTATTCTCTAATTTTCAGAATACTGTAATATGCTGTAATCTTAAAAGGTTGTTGTTAGGAATAGAGAGAGAACAACTTTAGTTATCTGCGTTGTCAGTTATCACAGACTATTTATTACAGTGTATCTAAATAGGTAACAAACTGGTATGTGTGTGTGTGTGTGTATATATATATATATATATAAAGAACGACGCTTGTGTAGAACAGTGTTCCGCACAAGATGAGGAGGGAGAACGAGCAAATGAAACATGAGGTATCTCCCAGGAATCGAACCCGGGGTCATCCAATTGCCGGTCGGATGTGTTAACCACTACACCAAGGACCCCGATTAGTCAGTACTCGTAATTCTCTTACATACGAGCGGAATCAAATGCCCTGAGGGGGCACCTTCGCATGCCGTACATATATACATTTTAACTGCAAACAAAACAGTATAATTAATATAAAGAACGACGCTTGTGTAGAAGTGTGTTCCGCACAAGTTCTCCCTCCTCATCTTGTTCGGAACACACTTCTACACAAGCGTCGTTCTTTACATTAATTATACTGTGTTGTTTGCAGTTAAAAATATTATATATCTATATATATATATAATACAGCTGTTATACGAGTATAACACAGCACTCAAAGAAAAAACGATTGGAAAACCGATCTGAATATTCATTTACTGCTTCTAGTCTAATATGTAATTTGTCTGTGACTGAGGTCTCAATTTGAACGATCATGTTTAGACAGGTAGCAAGTTGGCATTTATACTCGTACACTGTAGCAAGTGGCTGATTAATCAGTTATCAGCATTTTTTTTCCAGACGCATCGGCACAACCCTACCATAAAAGGTGGGTAAGTCTTTCATTGAATTCTAAAATACAAAGAGCTTCCAGATTTTAAATATTTATTATGAAAAAACTAACAAAGCTACAGCGAAAAGCAAGATATACAAATAAAGAACTCAAAAAGTTTTATTTACAAGCTACTGAAGTTCAATATGAGCTGCTTTTGTGGCTCCTTTTGAGGTTACGACATTCCTGAATGAGTAATTGCCTGATCGTTGAATCGGGCAGGGGGGAGGGGGGGCATTCCTTGGCTGGCACGTTCGCCCGATCTAAACCCCCTTGACTTCTTCCTCTAGGTCAATATAAAAAAATAAGTTTTTGTTTCACCAATGACAACAACTTTGGAACATTTGAACGAAAGGATATGCGAGGCTGTTAGAAAAGTTCAGTATGATATGCTACAAAACGTATGGAGGAAAACGGAATACTGCTTTGATGCCTGTAGAGCCACAAAAGGAGCTCATGTTGAGCTTCAATAGCTTGTAAATAAAACTTTTTGAGTTCTTTATTTGTATATCTTGCTTTTTGATGTAGCTTTGTTAGTGTTTCATAATAAATGTTTAAAATCGGGAAGATCATTTGTAATCACCCGATATAATAAATTGTTTATTATGGAAACGAGCAAAAGTCATTTAAAAATACTGACAACAAAATTTAAAAAAAAAATCAATAAATAGCAACACCACAATATTAAGAATAAGAACATGGACCATATTAAAAGCCAAACATATTTGAATTGAATTGTGGAAAGCTAAAAGTACTTTAAAAGATTCCCTAAGGAAACTGTCATGTGCATGATGGTAGCTATATAAAAAAAAAACTTTTATTATTATTTAAACAAACCCAAAGTTGTTTCGTAGGAAAGGGCCCTAATTCCATGAATCACAACAATCATTTTGTGTTTATATAATCAGCAAACTTAAAAATCAGTTCAAACCGTAACAAAGAGGTCCTGAATTTCATAGAAATAGTGTGGATGAAATGATGTGATGCCGAGTAAATGGGTGTTTTGTCAACAAAATATTTAGTTTGTTTACTCTCTGGAGGCGAGTTCTAGAGAGGTGCATTGGGATAGGAATGCTAAAATGCAGAAGTTCTGCAGTGTGAAATGGTATGGGAAAGGCATAATTTCCAGAGTTTTGTAACCTTGAAAAAATATGAACGAGTGACATCATCAATGAGTGAATGAAGTTTGAAATAGCTATAGAAAAGCGATGGAGGTAAAATATCTTGTCATACATTTACTCGTGGTTACTTGTGATAGTTCTCCCGTTGATGGTTTTAATAGCCCATTTTTGGGTTGCATAAAAATGTTTGACTGCACTTCAAAACATTCTAATCCCTCAGTCTGAAGGTGGACATAGCTTTTGAAAATGATAGACAACTGGTGGAATGTGAAGTAATGTTTAGTTCTATAAAAAAGTTCAAGCTTTTTGCAGCATTTTTAGCTACTGATATGGCCAAGAGTATCCAGAAAAATTGTGTGTAATGGTGAGGCCTAAAATCTCAATGAGGGTTAGTTCTTTTTGATAAACAAGATATACAGTATTTAGCTTTGGATGCACTGAAAAATATATTGTCAGACTCTGACTTTGCAACATCAGCAAGGTCAAGGTTTAGTTTGTGGGTGACAAGATGACCTGACTCTACGAGAATGATTTGGGTATAATGTAATTTGAGGGTAAAGGAGTAATGTGTTGAGTAATTTGCATAAGAATAGATGGAGTTTGTTATAGCGCAGAGGTGGTCCCTGATAGGGAGAAAATAGTGGTGCTTGAATGGATCCGAGGAATGCCCGAGTTGACAATGGAAATCAAGTGACGAAAGTAAGTTTGAGATAAGAAAATTATGCCAGATCTTTCAAACTGCTTTTGAAATGCCTATCATCTGGTGTGTGAATTCATCAGGAGAGAGAAGATCGGCAACAAAGCAACTATGTCAGAAATCATACCACCAGTCATGGATAAGTATTTTTTCCAAGGCATTTGAGAGTTTGGGTATTAATGATGGTTTTGAATATTTTATCAGTAACGATGTCATCAAATTGGTCTGTGAATCGAAGGATCCGAGTGTGTGTCCTCTTTAAGGACTAACAGAATATTGGTATCGTTCCATGAAGAAGGAAATACAGATGTACAAAGGGATACACAAAAGTCTGGACAGAATGGGAACATGTTTACAATATTTCTTTAGGGCAATCAGAGAACTTCAATTCTTTGGGGTTTTTCATTGATTAGGAAGATTTCGTGTGGGGGACGCGGGTAACGAACAAATGGAAAGAAATAATTAAGCCATATAAGGGAATTAAGTTTCTTGTTAAGTTTTATAACTGAATTAATTATTCATGCATGCCCACCTTAATGATGTCAGTGGTATGGGATAGCAGCTGGAAGAAGTCATATCTGAGAAGAAAGAAGACCGAGGGAAAGCCGAGTAAAAGTCATGGAGTCCATTCCAATTTGCTCAATCAAAGTGCCTTTCTGTCACTACGATGGGCTTTGACAAGAAATGCTCCGAGTTCAGGTTGGTAGCAGTGGAGACAATGCAGCTATCAGACCAACCAAGGTGAGGTGAAACATTTGCAGTGTAAGTAAAGGTTGAAACAATTTGTGAGGAAGAATTTTAAAAATTTTAAAAGATATCCATTGTATTTACTGCTATCAGGGACCAGAGTTGATTTAATTTGATGGGGAGGGTTGCGAGAGTCAGCAACAGAGTCAGAGGGAGTAAGCACATCAGCCACTCAATATTGTGTTCCAACATTGAGTTCAACAAATGAAACACTTATGAGTTATTATTATTATTACAAAAGGGGGGTTTCATTTGGAGAATGATAGCCATAACAGAAGTGCTTTGTGGTCTTGGAAGTAAAAAGTTGTAGAAGGCAAATCGTTGAAAACTTCACTAAAAAAATTTTGCATTCTGCAGAGATTGTACGCACACACGCACACACACACACACACACACACACACCCTTTTCTTTTTTTTTTCCAAGATAATTGGGTTTGGCTGACTTCAGACAGAAGTAAACTGAATCAGGATTGATACAGAGTCTGCAGATATTGAAAATGTGAATAATGAATGGATTTCGATTTGCAGTACACAAGGAGTCCTATCACTACTATGTTCTTTTGTAAAGTAATGAGAATGAGTCCTGGGGAATCAACCCTACGCTACTGGTGTGGGTGTTCTGAGTCAAACCTGCTTGAAAATTTTGTATACAAAATATCTATAAAACAACTGGACAATTATGAATGGTGTTGTCAGTTGTCTGTGAAAAGAAAGAAATTTTGGGTTGATGGTATTTCAGATTCTTCATGTTAAGTGTTGTAGTTAAGAAAGACCAACAATTGTACACAGAGGAAAGAGTTCACTGAGTATTAATTATGCATCCACTTAAGATAAGACGATAGTATCTTCCTAGACGGTTGAACTGGTAAATCTTTCTTGTAGCCTTAATATATGGGAGTGTACTTGAAGATGGAAGGAGTGAATGTAAAAACTACAGAGGTACGAGTTTGTTGAGTGTAGTGGGGAAGGTGTATACTGGAATAGTGATAGAACGAGTTCATGGTATTAAAAGAACACTTGGTGAGTGATGAACAAGAGTTTTGTGGTGGTGTGAGAGAGAAGATTGTTGAAAATGAATGTGGATAAAGGCAAGTTATTGATTGTGGTGAGCAAGAAAAATTTGAACCATCATGTGATGGTGAGTGGTGAGACACTGGAGGTAGTAGAGTCTTAAGTATTTGGGATGTGTTTTGAGCAAAAGAGGTACAAGTACAGATGAAGTTAATAGTAGAGTGAATCAAGGTGCACTGAAAGTGGATGTAAGGAAGGGAAGACTAGGGAGAAATGCTGCAAGATGTTTACATGAAGGTGTGTTAGTAAAAATTGTAAATGTATGTGCTTCTTAAAATCCTATAACCAGATATGCAGTGCCAAATTTTCATTGAAGCTAACCAGGGTAGAAAAAACCATGGTTATTTAAAAAAAAAAATGGTTAAAAAAAGTTTACTTGGTTTTAATGTTTTTTTTTTTTGGTTCATTAGTATTTGATTGTAATAAAATTATTTTATCTTTCATATTATTTTATTTAAGCATTATACTAACTTTGACAAGAAACTACCTATGTTTAGACTCAAAATTCTAAAACGAGCTTGTTTATTATTTTCTTCTAAATAATAGTGATAATAATGAAAACAATTCCTTTAACACTTCAGATTTCAGATACACCATAATCATATTGTTCATACAAACAAAACAGCAGCATAAGCTAGCTGCTGGCCTGCTTGTTTGCAACCCATTCAGTATGAATTAGGTATGCATTTGACATTCGTTTGTTCTGGATTGGTGAGGAATAGGATGGTGTGCTGGTAAACCTGCCAGGCTGCCACTGATTGATCCTACTATGATAATCAATGCATGTAATGTTGTAGTGTAATTGATACTTTAATAGTGGTTGGGACAATCTTTATTGTCAGGATTTCCATTAAAAAATAGTAAAATACCTTAGCTGAAAGTACAGACATTTTTTTTTTATATGTTGATTGTTGACAGTGTAACAGACATAATTAAAAAATAAGCACGCTATCAGGTTTCATGTATGAAATTGATTATGAAATTGTTAACATTGATTATGTTCATACTAAGCATTAAAATATCATTAAAACAGAATAAAAAGCAAATTAAAAAAGTTCTTTTTTCCCATCAGCAAACAAGAAAAAACAACCTGTGGTTTAAACCAATCCACCCTGAAGCTACAATGAAAATGTTTAGCACCTTGATGATGATAATTAAGAGTAAAGTTGTCTGCAAATGAGATACACGTCTTTAATCTTCAGTTTAAATGATTATATACTCATGGTGGAAAGGAGTGTCATTTTTAAATACTGGGGATAATTAGAAACTTAAGCAGTATGGACCTCTTTGTTTCAGTATTTAAAGACTCATTACATTATGCCACCAAAGAAATTATAATGCACCAACTATCTTTCCATTTTACAAATGAACTTACTGCATATGGGAGTCAAATAATTCAATGCTGATTTTTCACCTTATTTAAAGGAGAAAATAAGTTAAATCTACAGTAATGAGGTTATTGGGAAAAAAATTAAAAATAAAATAGTTACATCCCTAGGGCATTAAAGAATTATTTGTTTAAAAAACTGTCATTATGCCTACTCCTTTATTTCACTTTATGAACAAAAACATTTGACTAATATCGAGTTTCAGTACCACCAGATTTTGTTGATTCATCCCCCTTGGACCAATTGGGGATACACTAGACTAGGTGATCATTTTAGGTTGATTCCTCATGTGACCAATTTTAGCTAATCAAGGGTCAAAAAGAAAAAAAAAGTAGGTAGCCCTGAAACTCCATATCCACTAAAGTTTTAGATATACATTTTCTCTTAATGGACACGCATATATAGTTAATATTGTCTTTAGAAAATTTTAACCCTTATTCTTTAATCTTGTTCTCCAATTAGTTCCTTCAAAGTCTTCCATTACAGAGAAAATGTACCGATAAGATGAATTGTCAATATTTTATACCTTTGTCAACCTCTTCAGTTGTAGATGAGATGACAGCTGCAGGGGCCCCCTGAATGTGCCAGTCAATGGGCTCCCTATGACCTGTATCTCCCAGGTCATCCCAGCCTGCTTCACTTTCACTGCTGTAACTTGGGTCTTCACTGTTTGTTGTAATTCCAACGCAGTCAGTAAACAGAGGCTGAAATGTGGGTACAGATTGTCTGGTGAGTTTACTAAAAGTATACAGTACAATCTATTCATTAATATGAATTACTTTAATTTTAATTATGATTTATAATGAAAGACCAACTTTTTTTTTAATCAAAATTTTGTTGTAGGGCAAAAGGTTTTGTGGTTTATATTCTTGGAAGACATATCTGAATTTTGTTTCAAAACTAAACCACAGCATTTTGTATACATAGTAGTAAATCAAATTAAATCACATTAGGAATTTTTGGGAAATTAAATTAAATTAAATCACATTAGGAATTTTGGGGAAATCAAATTACTCATAAATCACTAAGAATTTTTTTTGGGGGAAAAAAAATAAAATAAAAATAAATAATCAGATAAACCAAAAACTAAGATAGCCTGAATTAAATAACACTTAAAATACCATATACTGTACAATTACTAACAAATATATAGTTAATTGTTTTTTAGAATAAGAGTTTGAAAGTTCTTTACAAGAAAAACAGCCACAAAAATTGCTTTTATTTTACATTGTTTTGGTAGAGCAACAAATCAGGGCTTTAAAAAATAAGGCCATTTATTTTATTTAACAAATATGTAATTGGATTTTGCAATTATTTTTATTAAATATTTTCTGTTCTTAGTACCTGTCCTCTTATATCCATCCTGAGTCTTTGATTCACTGTAAGACGTGAAGGACACAAAAACCCCCTAAACTAAGAAAGAAAAATAAAAGTGGAAATTTTTGACGAGTAGGTGGTTAGTTTAAAAATATCAACCTGGCAAAATAACAGGAAAAATAGCTTCATAAGACATTTTTTTTTTTTTTATGAAATAGCGTGTTATGTACCTTATGTTTGTTAAACTGTGAAGGAAGTGAGGAACTACATTTCTCTCCATCGCTATCACAGGAAGAGTTAGAATCATCATCTTGAACAGCAACAAAAGGAAACTTTTGATGGGAATTTGGAAGAGTTAATAACCCAGGATCAGATTTCTGAGGTGACAAGGGCTGCCTCTGGTTAGAAAATTTCCGTTAGTTTTCAAGGAAACACTGTCTGAGTCATCACTCACATGAAACAACCAATTTAACTATCAACTCAACACAAAAATTTCAAAGATTACCATAACAGTTAAGGGTCATAACTCAAACCATATTAAAAGAAAATTAATTAATTATTAATAGATAAGTCTGCCTATATAACAGTAATAATTAAAGAACTGGGGACTTGTGGTTAATTTGGTTATATGGAATTTGATGGCCCATATATTCATAATCACTAGTCCTTTGTGTATCAAATACACGAAAGAAACAACCTGAAGATTAAATGATCACACTTATCTCCTGCAATTGTTTGATAGTAAAATAAAGTATATGATTTTTAATTTTATACTGTAGGTTGGGTTTTGCGAGTAAATAAACTCTGAATATTGTAGTCTCTTCATTAAAAAATACCATGATAAAACTGTAGATTACTCAGGCATAATACAATTATAAAATAGTGTACCAAGTATAAAAAGCTGAAAATAGTGTTATAAGAGAAGTGGTTAAGGAACTCAATCATCACACAAATAAAACAATTTGGAGTTTTCTGAACTTAAACTTATGAATAATGAAAGCCTTGTATGAACTGAATTTGGATAACCAAATCCGTGACCAACCTGAATGAAAGTGTTGGACCCTATTTTGAAATTAGATTTCTTTTCTCTCCGATTCACTTCATCTTCATCAGTTGTGGGACTTTCACAGTCCGCATGACAACCCTCTTCCCCATCACTGCAACCATCGCTCGATCTCTCAAACCCAGTGTTGATGAACTCTCTGAAACTGGGTCTGATGAATTCTTTCATACCTTCTCCTTTAAATTTATATTTATTAGCCACGCAACCTCGATATCTTACTTTACATTCTTTAGTTGGCTTTAACATACTCCACCTCTCCTGCATAGATGGATTTTTCTTCAAACGACCTTCAAATGAACTTTCAGCAGGAGATACATCTTGCGAAGAGAGATTTATGTTTTTGTTGTCAGGATCAGTTTTTACTTCACTCATCTTATGGTCTCTTTCATAGTTCAATAAAAGGTTATTTTCGGATGCAGATCGATTTTCAAATTCTAATGTGTGGCCTGAATGCAAGTCTTCAGAATGGGACCTACATCAAATGGCAGGATTAGCATATTTTGTACTATTTTTTACGCATTATAGATCATCTACTTGTATCAGAATAACCTATACTAAAGTAGCTAAAATGTATTTATTTAGGCTGTCAAAGTGAAAGCAACAAATGCACAGGTCAATGTATTTAAAATAAATAATCTACTCTAACTTCGTAACACAATACAATGAACACCAACTTCTTACCTGCAAGAAGAATCAAATGTTCTTATACCCTTTGTTGAGTTTTCCTTAGCATAAATTTTATTACTTGAATCCTCTTCAGTTGAATTACAAGATTTTCCAAAGCCTAATATTTAATATATTTTGAATGAAAATAATGACATTAAAATAATATAAACCTCATTATTAAAAAGAAAAAAAATAAGCAAAATGATTAGGAATCAAACAAACCTTTAAGCTCTGTAACCAAACTATTTCTCCTGCTATTTCTAGGCTTCCTCCCATTCCTAACAGTTCTTCCAATTCTTTTCCCACGGAAAGCGACCTTAATACCTTTTCTTCTTGTACAAGCCATCTGAGACAGAATGATGCTGAGAAGAATCAGAAGCGCAGCTGGAAGCAACACTTCTGATCCAGGTACAATCTGAGGTGCGTATAAACACATTAGACAGGCCTATATATGAAGCAAAAATTTACATAATGATTATGGTTTTTATCATTATTAGTTTAGCATGTGACAATAATTCAACAATTGTAAATCAATTTTTTTTTAACTTTTAAGTTTTTCTCATGTTCATTGCAATTTTAGTTCTATTACTAAAGTTTGGTTCACTGCTTTCTTTCATTTATCAAAGTATAATAGTGTGCCAATTAGCAATGCAAAAAGGTTTTGTCCTCACCAAACTTTGGTTACAAACCAGGTACCAATAACCGTATATACCTACATACAAGGTGTAATAAAAGTCCATTCTCATAGGGAAATAAGATATAACAGAATTGATTGTAGAACAGCGAATCGCCACAATCATCATTACTGGAGTGACAAAAATCCACATTGGGTTGAAAATGCACATTTGCAGGTTGATCCCAGGATTATGGTGTGGGAAGGAATTCATAGAAGAACCATCATAGGCAGTGGCAGACTGGTTCATAAAACATCACTAGCCAGGTATTGTCATAGGGGCCCACAAAATGCTTTCTATTTTGGTAACACTACTTTTAGAATATAGAATTAAAATTACAAATAAACAATACTGGATGCAAACAAAAAATAATCCCAGGATTACAGTGTGGACAGGAATTCATAGACGAACGATCTCGGCAGTGGCAGACTGGTTCATAAAATATCACCAGCCAGGTATATTGCCACAGGGGCCCACAAAATGCTTTTTTTTTCAGTAAATGGTTTGAGAATCATTAGATGAGAATCTTTGTGGCAGATGAATAGGACACAGAGGTTGTGTGGAATAGTTGCCCCAAAGCCCTGGTTTGACCCCAGTTGATTACTTCTTGTAGGACCATTTCAAGTCTATTGTTTATCCAGCAGTTAAAAGAAAAAATTACAGATCAGTAACAAAATTAGTGTGGAAACACTTCAAAACAAATGATAGCTTACAAAGATGAGTAGAAATGTGTCAATGGCTACATGGAATGCAATTTGAGCATGTACTAGATTAATTGGTAAGTTGATTGTATGGAAAAACTATACACGCTTACAACATGGTATCGTATGTGGTACCTTTACTTTTTAATTAAATATAAATTATTAATTAATTGAATTAAATATCTATACAAAATTGCCTCAGGATTGGCGACATAGCCTATTGGGGATGAAAATAATTGCCACACATACATAGAACTCATATGTAGGCATCAGGCCTGCTTGGACAACAAGAAAACCAAATTTATTATTTTGTGTTCAAAATTTTCCACTGTCAACTCATGAAAATTACATCATGAGAAGGGTCAACGAACTTTGCAAATTTGGCAAATACTAAAATATGAAGATTATATTATATTGGCTCGCTCAGAGCTGCTTATGTTACAGTGATGCTTTAAGCAAGGAAGATGTACTTAATCTTCCTATAAGTTCTGAGTGAAATCCTTTTAATATAAAACCTAATAACTATAAAAAGGATAGGCCTATTCCTTCAGGTATTTAAATAGTGACTCCCTATATTAGTTACATCAAATCAATTCATTGTGTAACTCCATCGTACCATGGCCCTACATCAAAACAGAAGCGAGGCCCAATGAAATAATAAGGTAAGGCAATTTCTTTCTTTACCATTAGGCAGTGCAAATACTGAAGGCAAATGCACACAGAGGTCCTTTGAAGACCAACATATACATAGCTCTCTAACGAAAAAATGTAGGGCTTTTGTCATTAACTCTCCACTGAAATCTGCTGGAAATTTCCAATGGATGAGGGTATCAGGCAATCTTGTAATGTATAGTTAAAACTATTTTCTCATTCAATTCTGTTATATTTCCCTATGAGAACGGACTTTTGTTATACAGTACCATATATATATATATATGTCCTCAGCTCAGTACCACAAGGAACAGTATTAGCTCCACTGCTCTTCATAATCATGGTAACTGACATAGATGAGGACATTACCAGAGACAGCACAGTAACATCCTTTGCTGATGACACAAAGATCAGTAGAAAAATAAGAAGATACAGGATCTTTACAAACTGACATGAACAGAATCTACAAGTGGATGGAAGAAAATATGAAGTTTAACACAGAGAAATTTCAGCTGTTACGGTACAGAAAAAGAGAAGACCTAAAATCCATGGCATATTATACCTCAAATGGACAGGAAATTCAGAGAAATTCTAGAGCAAAAGATTTAGGGGTTGTAATGATGGATGATGCGAAATTTGAAAACAAAATAAGATAGCAGTACTCAGAGCAAAGAGAATAACTGGGCAGATACTGAGAACCTTTAAACAAAGGGATAGGAATATAATGATTCCTCTACTGAAAACACTGATCATACCCAAATTGGAATACTGTGGGGGTTGTGAAGTTTCTCACAACCCCCCCTTGATTTTCAAATTCCCCTTTTGGGGGTTATGGAGTTTTTCACAAAAACCTCACCCTAATTTTCAAGTCCTATCTGGCTCTTCTCAAGTTTTTCTCTCCCCACAGGAGTTTAGTTAGTATCATTAAAAAAAAAAACCCTAGCGTAACATCCAGACTATTTATGATTATTAATACGGATGGATGTGTCCTGTTGGAAGCCAAGGAAGTGTGGAAAGCCTTTAAAAGGTATGAGGTCTTTGTAATCCTTGGCTAGAGTATAATAGGAATAAAGATTTGTTCATAATCTTTATTCCTAGTTATTGTGGTATTGTCATTTGTATTTCACCATCATTATCATTGTTAATTATTATTATTAAAAGTAGACATATATATAGGTTGTTGAAACTGTGACTGAGTATAGATAGGTTTGCCACCCTGTCATGTAACTAGCTAGAGAACTAATTATCATAGGTCACCAGTCATATTATTCCAGAGTTAGGTTTTTGCCCATGCTTGTTTGGCACTGATTATAGGTTGATTAACTCATGTGAGATAGGTTTGCCATAATTGGCAATGTTTATAGTTATTATTTTTTATGTTGGTTATTTATTATTTATGTGCTTTGATTTCATGAGTAAATTATGTTTTCCAGTGATCAATTATGAAGTCATGATTCCAGTTAATGTTTGTGGTTAATTGCCTGTTATGTTATGTTATTATTGTGATTAATGGTGCATGTAACTAATAATCTTGTGTTGTCTAGGCAACCACTTGGGATTCAACTCATGTGGTCCAGATTCATCAGGCTTGGATTGTGGATCCCATCCAGTGGGAGCTACGCAGTTTGTGTCAACCACTGTTGGCCACTAGATCTGCCCTGAAATCAGGCCTGTGACCCTAACCCCACTAACTAGCCAGCCAATAAAGGAACTGGAACTCAGGTCATAAAGGGGGGGGGGGGGGGTCAAGTTTGGAGGGTAGCTAGGCTGGGACAAGGGTTAACATTCTGTGCAAGTCATTTCTGGTACTTGTCTCCCACTTGTTTTCTATCCTTTCTGCCAAATCTCACTAAGGGTTATTGGGGCTCCAGATGTTTTGTTAATTGTGATTCATTGCCAGTCCTTTTGTTATGTTTATATTGTCACACTGAATAGTTGTTTATTTCAGATATAATAAAGAGAAAAACATGAGTAGTTTACTTCTATTAGGTCTACCTTTGAATTCCAGCCCTTTCTTGGACCCTGAGTGGTTGGGTCTTCTACTCAGTGGAGAGTCAGATTGAGACACCTACACTAGGGGAAGTCCTTTACAGTTAACGTGCGTCAGACCTGAATAATCTGGAAATAAACCACTGACCAGAGAGGCATTCCTAGATACCAGAGATGATTACATCTTTGCCAGTCGGACCTGAATAATCTGGAAATAAACCACTGACCAGAGAGGCATTCCTAGATACCAGAGGAGATTACATCTTTGCCCAGTCTCTTGACTATCCCGAACCCAGAAATGTGAAAAGGTGCTAGGTGGTTCGACAAAACAGATACTTGGGGACTATGGCCTACGCAGCCACTGCAGCAATACTGCTCAGTCCTAACATCCCCAAATCAAAAAGAAGACATTAGACAGCTAGAAGGGATTCAGAGAAGCTTCACAGCCAAGATCAAGGGGTGCAAAGAACTAAATTACTGGGAAACGTTACGCAAACTAAACCTATATTCAATGGAAAGGATAAGAGAGAGATACCATATTGTACACCATTATTTATACTTGGAAAATAATGGAGAAACTAGTCTCTAATCTTACTCCCCAAACAATGGTGGAAAGTAGAAAAGGAAAACTGTATCATGTTCCCAAATTAAAGGCAAGACAGGGAAAATCCTTAACCCTGAAAGAAAATAGTTTTGTTGTGGGAGGACCAAAACTGTTTAATCAGTTGCCCAAAGACCTAAGGAACACGAATGGTGTTGCAGTGGACATCTTCAAAAGAAGATTAGATGCCTGGCTCAGAACAATCCCTGATGAGCCAGGTGTACCTGGCTATGTGAGGTGGAGAGTACAAGAAACCAACTCACTACTTCACCAGGTCAACTCGAGAGGAGGGGTGACAAGCTTGACCTTCATGAAATGAGGAATCATCGCACAGAACCTTTAAAAGGTTAATATATATGCGTGTGTTTGGTAATTACTACTGTATTGTGAAAGAAATATATACATCTTAAGCCTACCTTTATTTTCTTAGTTTCACAGAATGTGACATAAATTAAGCCTGTTGTAATAACTGAACAGTACATGCTGACAACAAGGAGAAACCCAATGTAAGTAGTTTCTTTGATCCACCATCGGAAACAGATTGGAAGGAAAAGAATTCTTACGATTCCATGCAGCCCTGCAAGCCATACATCTGATTGTGGTTTAGCTTTGGGAAATGTAGATCCTATGGGAGTTGAATGTGTGGATTTTAAGAATATATAAAAAAAGAGAATTAAGTTTAATCCCTCATATGAAAATAAAAACCCACTCTAATAGACAGAGTTTATTTCCACAACAGTTTCGACGCTCACTGGCATCCTCCTCGGGTGGATACAGAAAAACAAATGAACCAAAACAAGAGGGAAAAACAGTCCAGGGACCGACCGTTAAGAAATTCGCACCTAGGTTAGATCCCATTCTCCCAACACCTGACGGGCATTTTCATTAAGTACATTCGCACAAATTTAAAACTATCTTCCTGCTCTAAACATACAGACACTATTATTTTTTATTTTTTTACATAATTATTACATTCATTATTAAATTCATTACATTTAATATTGCATAATTATTTATTACAGAAATTATAAATTTATTATTACATTGGTTATTACATTGTTGTTTATTATACAGAACTTATAAACCAAAAAATGAATGAAAAAGGCGATTAGGAAACAATCCAGAGACCATTGAGAATTTGCACCTAGGTTAGATACCATTCTCCCGACACTGGAAGGGCATTTTTATTACAGGGTCCGCTTATAAGTACATTCCCACAAATTAAAACTATCTTCTTGTTCTATACATACAGATTCTAATATTTTAACATAATTACTGCATTTATTATTGCATTTACATTTTTCAACATTTATTATTATTACCTTTACCCTAATTATTAAATTTATAATATTACCTTTATTATTAAATCTGTTGCATTTATATTTATTTCCACATTTATTACTTCCATTATTACATTTACTAAAAGCGAGTAAGGAAACAATCCAGAGACCTTTAAGAAATTCACACTTAGGTTCGAACACGTTCCCACGACTTCGTAAGGGATTTTTTGACCAAGAATCTCATTAAAGGGTCTAACTTATAAGTACCTTTGCACAAATTAAAATTATCTACTTTTTCTATACGCACAGATTCTATTATTTTTCTTTTGACATAATTATTACATTTATAAAGTACCTTACTTGATTCCCAATCTATAGCATGATTATTCTTAAAGGTCTCTGGATTGTTTCCTTACTCGCTTTTAGTAAATGTAATAATGGAAGTAATAAATGTGGAAATAAATATAAATGCAACAGATGTAATAATAAAGGTAATATTATAAATTTAATAATTAGGGTAAAGGTAATAATAATAAATGTTAAAAAATGTAAATGCAATAATAAATGCAGTAATTATTGTATAGAACAAGAAGATAGTTTTAATTTGTGGGAATGTACTTATAAGCGGACCCTGTAATAAAAATGCCCTTCCGGTGTCGGGAGAATGGTATCTAACCTAGGTGCGAATTCTCAATGGTCTCTGGATTGTTTCCTAATCGCCTTTTTCATTCGTGTTTTGGTTTATAAGTTCTGTATAATAAACAACAATGTAAAAACCAATGTAATAATAAATTTATAATTTCTGTAATAAATAATTATGCAATATTAAAAAAAATATATAAAAAAAATAATAGAGTCTGTATGTTTAGAGCAGGAAGATAGTTTTAAATTTGTGCAAATGTACTTAATGCCCTTCCGGTGTCGGGAGAATGGGATCTAACCTAGGTGTGAATTTCTTAACAGTCAGTCCCTGGACTGTTTCCCTCTTGTTTTGGTTCATTCATTTTTCTGTATCCACCCGAGGAAGATGCCAGTGGGCGTCAAAACTGTTGTGGAAATAAACTCTGTCTACTAGAGTGGGTTTTTATTTTCATATTTTGACCTTCACGTAGAAAAAAGTGAAGTTTTTTGCATTTTTAATCCCTCACCTTACTATGTATAGTATTTACTAATATAAACAAACTTTACATACTTCAGAAATTTATATATATAATATATATATATATATATATATATATTAGGGTGTTTCATAACTATAGGGTAAAATAAAAATGAGCTTGGAGTTTTAATCCACACGTTTCTCCATATTCTAAAGAACAAGAAAACACGTTTGTGCAAGTTTGAACCAGATCGCGCTGCATTTAGAGGTCCCCAACTTTGACGACCTTTTGTCAGTTCATTTCTCGCCTGCCTGCAGTGAAGACGGTTTTCTTCGTCACTTGAGCGGTTCGTGTTGTATAGCCTATTGGACAACTATGGAGGTAATTATATATGCTACTAATTATCTCATTTTACTGTGGTATTGAAATTTATTATTATTTAATTTCTGTCATTTTACTGTGGTAGTGATATTTATTATTAATATTACATGAAATTAATTAGTCTGTTGCATATTGGACAACTAAGCTGGTAATTACTTATGATACTAATTAATGTAATTTTACTGCAGTATTGAAATTTATTTAATTAATGAATTGTCAAAGAGAACGTAGTGTACACGTATCAGTTTTATAAATAAAGAAAAGCAGTAACTGGGACTCGAACCAGTGTCATAGCCATTTGGCTGCATCGCTCAAGTCGGCATACACAGCACACTATCCACTCCCTAGATGGTGTAGTGGATAGCGTGCTGTGTACGCCGACTTGAGCGATGCTGCCAAACGGCTATGACACTGGTTCGAGTCCCAGTTACTGCTTTTCTTTATTTAATTAATGAAATTAATTACGATGTGAAATTATTTCTGTGGAATTATTTAGTTTGTTTTCTTTTCCAGGTGTCTATCAGAGCGAAAACAGAAGTGTTTCTTATTGGCCAGATGGATGCGAACATCACATCAAGTGGCCTTCCAACTCAGTTGCAAGTACTCAAAAAGTACTTTTACCACCAAAAGGAGCAAAAATTTGGACGTACTAAATGCCTGAACCTGTGCCTGGATGCCTGTCTCATATTTTGGGAAAGAGCGAGAATCCCCATGATGCGTCGAGATTCGGCCTTGAGGAAGATGGAATCCCTTCTCAAGGAATACGACCGGCTTGTGAAGCACAAATCACATAAAGCAGAGTCCTTCCGAGTGAAGGAGGCGATGTTCAAGGAGGCAATAGCGAAGGAGATCATGGACATTGCTCATTCACAGGCTAAGGAAATGATGAAGAATCAGGAGGACATCCACTTTCTCGACATGCAGCGTGAAGATCCAAATTCCTGCAGCATGGGCCCTGTTGACATGAAGCTTCACTATAAGGAGATTAGGAAAAGGAAGAGGCTGGACAAGATTAAGGAACAACAGAAGGCCAGGAAGGAACAAGGAGCTGCAGAAGATACGGGGGCTTTAGTGATTTCAACTTCGTCAGAGACTGACTCAGATGTCGTTGACCCAACCGTGGAAGTTTTTCCATCCTCCTCCAAGGGAAATACCAAGAAGCGACGCAGGAATCTGATCTCACAGGATGTGACGACTACCTACGATCGGCTGAATATTTTGTACCGCGATTCAGCTATGTCGTACGCTGCAGCGGCTAAATCACTAGGTTTTGACTTGGATGAACTGTCCATTTCTGCCAGTACCATGTACCGCACACGCAAGGCTCTCAGGAAGGTGGCTGCTGAAAGTTATCAATCCGACGAAGTTTGTCCTGGTCAGCCTCTTGTCTTGCATTGGGACAGTAAGCTCCTACCTGACAATGAGCAATGGAAGGAGAGCGTTGACCGGATCGCCGTCCTCGTCTCTGGCGACGGCAAGGAGAAGTTGCTCGGCGTTCCTAAGGTGACGTCCGGAACCGGCGAGAAGATAGCGCGAGTTTGCTTGGATTTGGTCAAGGAACACAGGATGGAAGAGCGCGTGCGGGGACTGTCTTTCGACACGACAGCGTCGAACACCGGGATTCATATCGGGGCCTGCATCCTGATTGAGAAAGGTCTTGGCAGAGAACTCATGTACTTCCCCTGTCGGCATCACATCTATGAAGTCATCCTCAGCTCCGTCTTCAAGCGTGCATACGGCCCTTCAAGTGGCCCGATATACCCGTTTTCAAGAGGTTTCAGGCACAATGGAAGTTCATCGACCGGTTGGACGTGCGGCCGTACGATTTTGCTCAAGTCAATTGACTCTATGAGGGAACTGAGGGAGAAGTCAGTCCTGCTGGTGAGAGGGATGGTGAGCACGTCGCATCAGCGCGATGACTACAAGGAACTGCTACAGTTGGTTCTCATCTTCCTGGGAGAAGCAAAAGTGGTGGATTTCCTTCTCAGAGCCCCTGGCGCTTACCATCACGCTCGATGGATGGCGATAGCCATCTACTCCTTGAAAGTAATTCTACTGAAGAAGCAGTTCAAGATGTCGAGTCACGAGTTGGAAGCTCTGACAGCCGTAGGTCTCTTCGTGTCCCTCATCTACATCCGAGGTTGGACTCGTGCTGCAACCTCAAGCAAGGCTGCCGCAGTTGATCTGGAATTTCTGCGTGACGCGGAAGCCTTTGCCATGTCGGGATATTCGTGTGTTAACGCTGCGCAAGAAGCCATGTCTCGACACCTATGGTACATCTCTGAGACTCTTATTGCCATGGCGTTCTTCGACGCAGATGTGGCAGATGAAGAAAAGGCTCAGATGGTCGTCAGTTTGGGTAAGCCCGCATCGAAAAAGGAACTCAAGCGACCCCAAGGGAAGAACGTCAGGAATCTTGCCTCGAAACACCTGGCGGAGTTCGTGACAGGAAAGACGATGGCTTTCTTCCATGCATTCGACTTGGACACAGAATTCTTGAAAAAGCCAGTTGCCGAGTGGACTGAAGTAGGGGGCTTCAAGCAAGCAGCAGCAACTGTTAACAAAATCTCTGTCGTCAACGATCGGGCCGAAAGAGCCATCGCGCTCACCAAAGAGTTCAACTGTTCTCTGACGAAGAACGAAGAGCAGAAGCAGTATTTGCTCAAAACTGTGATGCAGCATAGGGCGAAATACCCAAATAAAACCAAGAAGGATTTCATGGACAAATGATTCGCAAGAAGTGGTTATGTTTTTTGTATCTTTGTGAAAATGTGTAGTGAAATGGTACTCGTTTGTTGAATAAAAATTCATTGACAGATTTTTGTTTAATTTTTTCCATTTATGATCTGCCAGAGCATCAAACTAGGGACCCGTAAACTTTAAACTATTGAATTAATACTTCGGTTTATCAGTCTCCTCAGCAAATGGAACAAGGGGATCCATGTGGATTAAAATTTTTCCAAACTTTTAATTTATGAAACACCCTAATATATATATCTTTTTAGGTTTGCATCAGTGATGGGACTAAATTTTTGTATATGGATAATTCTGTAGTTAATTACATAACACTCATTATAATTACTTTATAGTGACAGACTACAGTACTGTGCTGTCATTGATACCGGTATTCACTGAGCAAGAGATTTAACAGAAAATGCATATACAATAGGATGTGTCAATTTTAGGGAGCAAAGTGAAATCTTTAGATTTTCAAAGACTACTAGTGACCAAATGATGCATTTTTATGTGCTAAATCAAAATATGGCTTTAAAATCCAGATTTGACCACTCCTAGCTACTTATATTTGAAGTTGAAGTTTACGAAAAATCAGCAAATTTTGCAAGTATTTTTTATTGTATATAACTACATTTTACATACATTACGTACAATTAAAGACATTTTGATTGTATTTCAATATTAAAACTTAGAAATATAGATAGATTTCTTGAACTCTGCCAAGGATGCCATGTCTGCCTTGCTCTCATTCCTGGACATGAGCTCCCTACTGGCCACCTGGCCACTGATGTATGCCTCCCTCCTCTCTTGTGAATAAGCATGTTGTGCTGCTTCAGTTGTCATCATTACACACCTTTCTACTGACTGTGTGTGTGAGGGCCATGCAAGAACTTCCATTGGTCTATCCAGGAACTCCTTGATTGCAGCAGTGGTGAGGGAGCAGGTCAGAGGAGGTTCAGTCACGCCAGAGTTCCAGTCAATAAGCTCTGAGAGTTTGGTGGCATCTGGGTCAATGTAAGGAGTCTTCCTGGGTCTGACACTGCAGTATCCTACCTGTGTGTCCTCATCTCCTTCACCTCTGATTTCCAGTATCCTCTTCACTGCCTCCCTCCTCTCCTCCTCCACCTCACTGCACAGCATGGTCTGGAGCACAACCTCAGTGTGTGCATACCAGGCTGATCTCTTCACTGTAGGCATCACTATTCCTATCACCTCCTTCTTCTGACTTCTGAGCAGCTCCAGCTGGTACAGTACATGCCTGGGACCCTCCACCCAGCTGTGATTTAACTTGATGTTGAACCAGTTTGGCATGTAGAGTCCCACTATGAATTCCACAATTATCCTCAGATTCTTCAGGTTCCTACCCTTCAGCCCATGTTTGGAATTCCACAATCTGCAGAACCTTAGAGCCATGGTGACCCACCAACTGTGACAGACTGGCCCAATCTCCAGGAAAGCTTGACTCTGAGGTACCTCTCCCGATCTGATGGCAGTGATGATTCTGTAGCCATATGATTGGTCTGTGCTGAGGTCTTTGACTACCTCTTGAATGAGATGGGGTAGAGGAGGACCAACAGTGATCCTCATGAAGTTTGGGTTGATCTCCAGCTCAGTGGCAGTGTCTAACATCTTCCCTAGAGGCCCAGACCACTTGTTGTTGCTCAATGTCTTGCCATCCAGTGCAGTCACCAGGTGTCTGAGACTCAGCTCTCCAGTGTGCAAGTCACAGACAATCCACACCAACTTCCTGCTAAGCTTGGCCTCCACATAATGCATTACTCCTCCCTCCCAGCCAGTATTCACATTAGTACTGTCACCTCCTATGGCCAAAAGGGTCTGGTCTGCTCCTCTCTCTCTAAGCCAGTTCACCAGATGATCAGCAATGACTTCAGCATGACTTCTCTCCTCTGCAGCTTCCTCTGGTACAAATTGCCACAAATATTTCCCACCTGGTTCATTGCACACTGTATAGTGTTCTTCCTTAATGAGGCCAGGAAACTGCCTGTCACTGTCCTCAGCTTCCATCATCACTTTCGTGTCATCTCTTTTCCCATCAAAGAAAATACAGGTGATGCCATTTTTCCTAATCTCTTCATCAAACTTCTTGACCAGCTCCTTAGTCAGTCTCTCCTGAGCCCTCCTCACCTTGTTGTGGTCAATCACCAGTGCTGTGTCAGACTCTGTGATAAGACCAGCATCAATTCAGGCAGCAGTAGCAATCTCTGCACTCTCTCTCAGCCCAGTGTGATGTCTCAAGCTAGCCAGAGCTATGTTGGTGATATCTTCAGTGTTGTATTATTTCTTCTTAGCGACAGGCAAGGAAGAAGTTGTCACAGCCTCTGGTATGAAGTCTTCATCCTCCTCTCTCCTCCCTGCCTCCTCCAGTATATCTCCAACTCCATCAGTGACTCCTCCCTCAACTACTCTGCCTTCCTCCTCCTCCTCCTCCTCCTCTTCTCCTCGGCCTTCTTTCTCTGCTCCTGTCTCCTACTCTCAGGGTGATCAGCTAGACCCATCTGGTGTGCCCCCACACTACCCACCTTTTCTCTCTGACCTTTAATGAAGGCAAGCTCCTGCACTGGTATCTTCTGCTCGCTCCTGCAGCTGCAGTCAATGTGAACCCCAGGGTTGCACCCAAGCTCACTGCAGCTCCTGATCACACAGTGACAGGTCAGGATGTCCACCAATTTGTCCAGGTTCATCATGAATCTATCTTTGACCTCTAGCTTCACATTGCCAATGGACACCTTCACTGCCTCATCCCACAGTGCCTTCACTTTAGCCCTGATCCTGACCTCAGTGTTGATTACAGGTCCTGTGAATAGAGCATTGGCCTTTCTCCACTGAGCCAGTAGCCCTGGAACAATGCCGTTGTTAATCAGGTCATTAACTGGGTAATTCCTCCTGTCTTCCTCACTCATGTCTCTCCTCAACAAACCATACCTCAGCAGATCTCTGGCTGTGGGCAGCTCAGCAGGGGGAAGTTCCCTCCCAGTCCCCACCAAATGACTTAGGTGACAACTTGATTTGCTTCAGGTTCTGTTTTCTTTCCGACTCATCCTGTGGACCTGTGAACAAAAGAAATGTCATTGAAATTTGGATAGGCCTACTGATTATGATTACATAAAATTAAGTTAAATGAAATTCTTAATATCTTCCTATAAGCTCAGATAAAAGGTTGTGTTGTTATAGGTACAAGACTTAATTATTCAAAGTAATGACAATTTCATATATCTATCATATCAAAATAGCTATACAGAAAGTTTGGGTCATACAACATTTCAAATAATTTGAATTACACAATATTTATATTACGAAGTAATCAAAATTGTCAAAAAGGGAAAACATGTATTCACAATCAAAACTCCAGCATTTGTGACTATGTGAAACTTAGAAACCATACTGCACACCAAAAATAACCAAAGTTGACCACACATATCAATGGCACATTGATATACGATATTACAGTCATATTTATGTTATATTTCAAACTTTTATGGTCAAATATAAGTAGGTAAATAGCTTTTTTTAAATGAGAAGATATTTCTAAGTTTGCTAGATAATATGACATCATTTGAGCAAATTAGTAGTTTTTGAATTGTTGACTTTACTAAAACTGACACACCCTAATATACAGTATGTAGCTATATAGGCCCTATCTAATGTCTACAGTATTAAAAACTGTCTTTACCAATCTAAAAATACCTACTGCTGTTACATATTCGAGTGCACTTACCTCTTACAAGATCTACATCTATAAGGTCAGTCTTTTGTTTGGCTGTTTTTCTAGGTGAATAGGAGAGCCCTCGCAAAATCCGCTGCTCAACTGTTGTTTCCCAGGACTGTTTGTCATACAGACCTATTCTTTGCTGATACCATTCAAGTATAGTTTCTAAATTCATAGCTAAATTGAAGAATCTTTAAATATAGTATGGGTACACAGGCCTATATATTACAAACTGCTTTATAAATTTTAAATGAATTTTACTACATACAGATATATATAACAATAGCAACGATACCAAATGTAATATTTTTCAGCAGTCAGTCAGGAGGGCCAGAAAGTGGCACAGCACTTATGCCAGACTAATGTGGCCCAATGCACTACAGCAGACAGTCACTCCAGTTAAACTTAATTGGACAAGTTCAATAGGCCAAGCCAAGGCTCTAATTATTTTAATTCTAAACCTAACCTACTATAGTTAAAAATTATAAGCTAATACAGTACCATACATAACTTTTTTTAGTTGTGTACCGTACTTCAAAAGTATAATAGGTTTATAGACTAATGGTGCTTGTTAAGTTCCATTATTTATGTTAAACCTTAGCAAATGGAACATTCCAATATAATCTATATTGAGTGTAGCCCAATAAAACTATATTTTTTACTCAGCAATCCAACATAGCAATAGTGAACTTCAACAAAAACAAAAGAAAATTGACCTTTAACCCTTTGAAGGCCAATTTAAGTGTGAATTAGAAAACAAAATATTTCACAACAATCAAACAAATTAAAACCTTAAACATATTTTACTAAAAATAAATAAAATAAAATAAAAGCAGTTTGGGTTTGGTGATAAATTTGCCATGATTCTAAATGACCCATTCTTACAATGTTCATTTATTTCTGCAACCATCAAACTACACATCTTTCTCACAGCATTACATAAACATTACATTACATTCTATTTGGAAAACATGAAGCCTATTGTTAAGCTAATCTAATTGACTTGGATAACCATGATCGGCCCAAGTGGCTTAATTTTTTTTTAAATGAAATGAAAATGTAATGTAAAGACACTTTGAGTCTATCAAGGCTAAGTCATAAGCTATATTTTATAATAAAATTGTGCAAAATGTCAATCTCAAGTCAGATAATTAACAAAACTATTTACAGAGCTACCAAACTAGCCTACATAACTTATACTAAAAATATACCATATGTACACTAAATTTACAATCTATGATAATAAAAACCCACTCTAATAGACAGAGTTTATTTCCACAACAGTTTTGATGCCACTGGCATCCTCTTCGGGTGGATACAGAAAAACTGTATCCACCTGAAGAGGATGCCAGTGGGCATCAAAACTGTTGTGGAAATAAACTCTTTCTATTAGAGTGGGTTTTTATCATCATATTTTGACCTTCACGTAGAAAAGTGAAGTTTTTGGCATTTATAATCTAGGAATTCTCTCATTCACGAGTATAGATCCAATTTCTAATTAGGATAAAATGGCAATATCTTCCAAAAATACAAAAAGGTTTTTGTTATACATTTAGCCCTTTCACTACGAGCCACGTAGATCTATGTGGAAAGAAAATGGCTGTCACAGCCGAGCCACGTAGATCTACATGGCTTGGAGTGAAAAGGGTAAAATATTCTCTCTCTCTCTCTGCGGTTAAATGTTAACACTGTGACAGCCATTTTCCGTTCTTTCCATGTAGATCTACATGGCTCAGAGTGAAAGGGTTAATAAGCTACACTACACTGTATAAAATCAATTAATTTGAGCTACAAAATTAGTATTCCTTTTCAAAACCTTCAATCAGTATTAGGGCTCAAGAGCTATACTGTACTTTTCATTTGTAGTTTAGAAATATATTTTTTTTATTTAAGTTTTAACCCTTTAAGACATCCTGGTTGAACAGGTACTGTTTCAAATACACACATTCAAACTTAACCCTACAGAAAGTCCCACCACTAAAGGGTTAACTCCATGGAAGTGCTGAGGAACAAATTAGACCGTGAGAGGCAGGCCAGGGTGAGACTTGAAGAAAGCGTGATGCTCCTGACGGCAAAATTAGAATCCCTTGAGACTCCAGTTACGACCCCTCCTGCCTCAGTTTCTATTAATAATATAAATAGTACTAATAGCCCTCTCTCTTCCCCTAGTTCCCAACCCTTCGTTCGAGTGCGAAATGGAGCCCTATTGAGAAAAGCAAAGCCTTGTCTACCAGTAATAACAAGCAATAAGTTTTCTGTTTTAGGGTTCGAAGATACTGATGAACCGGAAATACGACTCGTGGTGATTCCATTGTTCGAGGGCAGCTCGAGGAATTCTGTGGGAGAAACCCTCGTCGTAGGCGCCATTACTGCTACCCTGGTGCAAGGGTGGAGGATATAACTAATAATGTTGACCATTTTACAGACAGTACCGCGAGGACACAACGTATGTTATTCATGTCGGTACTAATAACTTTTTAAATTCTAGATCGGAAGAACTGCTGGCTAGGTACAGGGACTTATTAGAGCGATTAAGGGAGAAAACTAATAAGATTGTTTTAACAGGTATACTTCCTCGAATTATCCAACGAAGCAATTTCTACAGCAAGGCGACCTATATTAACAATAACCTAAAGTCTCTTTGCCAACAGGAAGGAGTGCATTTTGCTAATTTTTGGAACAGTTTCTACGGCAGGAGGGACTTGTTCCTCGAAGATGGACTTCATCTTAATGAAGTTGGAGCTGCGCGTTTAGGAAGACTATTTCATAATACTGTCTCTTCTTTTCAGGCTGCCGTAAGCCAAACGGTCCCAGCGTAAATTCCACAAATTTCCCCCGCGCTCGCGAAGGTGTCACAATTACAAACAATTTGAAGGTTCTATCCTTAAATGCTCGTAGCCTACGAAATAAAATAAACGAATTTTTTTCTTTAATTGCTTGTAAAGACTATGATTTAATTGCGATAAATGAATCGTGGCTTAGCACTGAAACACGTGACTTTGTAGGGGAGTATCAAATTAAAGGTTATAGACTTTTTGTTAAAAACAGAATAGGTAGGCGAGGAGGCGGTGTTATGTTGTATATCAAAGATAATATTGCGAACGTTATAGAAGTAAAGCACTCAATTCCAGAACCGATAGATTCGACTATAGCAGAACTTAAATTCAACGATTTCCAACTTCTTGTTGCGGTTATATATAGGCCCCCAAATCAAACAGCTGCTACGGACGAAGCGTTATATCGTGAACTAAAGAGAATAATCGGTAGTGAGCAGGCTTTAGTTATGGGTGACTTTAATTGTGCCAACGTGAATTACGATACAATGCAGGGAGACGCGGAAGGTAATCGTTTTGTTAATTTTCTCGAGGATAGCTTTCTTATTCAAAAGGTTGGGGAACCTACGAGGTTGGACAGTATTTTAGATTTAGTAATAACTACGGATGATAGGCTAATTACTGATCTTCAAGTAATAGAACCGTTGAGCAATAGCGATCACAATATGGTAGAGTTTGTCCTCTCAGTAAGTCACTCGAAACCAACTAACTCGACTAAAATTCCTAGCTTCCAGCACGCAGACTTTAGTAAATTTCGAAATAAATTTTCACACGTCAATTGGGAAAACGTAATGGGGAACTCCAACGCAAAACTAATGTGGGAATCGTTCGTAAAGGTATTTAGGACTATAAATGAGGAATGTGTACCGTACAAAATTAAGCGTGCGAAAGTAAACAACAAGCCCTTGTGGTTTACTTCTAGAGTAGGAGACATTATAAAGAGTAGAGAGAGGGCTTATAGGCTATACAAGTCCGATAAAGATAATCTGTTGTTACGAAACAACTACATATCTCTAAGGCGTGAAGCTAAAAGTGTAATAAAAAAGTCAAAACGCGAATTTGAAATCTCCATAGCTCGTGACGGTAAAGAAAATCCCAAGCGATTCTTTCAATACGTCAATAATAGAAATCCAGTAAAAAGTGTCTTAGGTCCATTAAAAAATGGAAATGGAGATCTAGTCTCTGAAAACAAGGAAATGGCTACCTTGCTAAACGAATTTTTTACATCAGTTTTTACTATAGAAGATGTAACGAATATCCCTACGGTCATAGACATAATACCTTTTGATAATGGTAATATTTTGGATAATATTGTCGTTAGTGAAGGGGAAGTAATGCGCTATATTGATAAAATGAAAACGCGTAAATCACCGGGTCCGGATTCCATATATCCCATACAACTAAAAGAATTAAAAGATAGCATTGTTGTGCCGCTAACAAAGATTTTTAATGCGTCTATTTCTGAGGGGTGCGTACCAGATAATTTCAAGTTAGCGAACGTAACACCTATCTTTAAGAAAGGCGATAAAGGTGCGGCGGGAAATTATAGGCCAATCAGTTTAACGTCTGTTGTAGGTAAGCTACTGGAATCAATAATTAGGGATCGCATAGTCGAACACTTAGAAGTGCATAATCTGGTCAGAAATACGCAGCACGGTTTTAGGCGAAACAAATCTTGCTTAACTAATCTTTTAGAATTTTTCCAAAGCGTGGTTAACGTTTACGATAGACATCAGGCGGTTGATGTAGTGTATTTAGATTTTCAAAAAGCGTTTGACACCGTGCCGCACAAAAGACTGATTGAAAAAACTAAGGCTCATGGAATCAGGGGTGTAGTAATAAATTGGCTAGAAGAATGGTTGCGAGGCAGGAAACAGAGGGTGGTCGTTGATGGAGCGGAGTCGTGTTGGGCTAATGTAGTGAGTGGCGTTCCTCAGGGTTCTGTATTGGGCCCCTTGCTTTTTCTTATATATATTAACGATTTAGATGTCGGCCTAGTCAGTACAGTTTCAAAGTTTGCGGATGACACGAAGCTGGGTGGTAGGGCGATTAATGACGAAGATAGAGGTAAAATTCAGGAAGATCTGAATAAAATCGTTGATTGGTCAGTCACATGGCAAATGAGATTTAACGTGGATAAGTGCAAAATTATGCATATAGGTTCGCATAACGGTAATTTTGCGTATAGTATGTCAGGGAAAGATTTAACAAGCGTAGAGCAGGAAAAAGATTTAGGAGTTATAGTCACTGGTGATTTAAAAGTAGCGAAACAAAGTACAGCGGCGGTCAATAAGGCGAACAAAGTGTTAGGTTTTATAGCTCAAAATTTTGAGTACAAATCGCGCGATATTATAGTTCCTCTTTATAAATCATTAGTTAGACCCCATTTGGAGTACGCGGTCCAATTTTGGAATCTGCATATGCGCAAAGATATAGACAAAATCGAAAGAGTTCAAAGACGAGCAACTAAGATGATTCCGTCTCTTAGGTCAAAGTCGTACGAGGATAGGCTTAAAGAGTTAAAATTGACTACACTCGAGACTAGGAGGTTAAGGGGTGATCTAATCCAGGTTTTCAAAATTATGAATGGGTTTGATAACGTAGATAGAGATAGCTTTTTCGAAATATCTCAATATAATAGGACTAGAAATAACGGGTGTAAGTTGACAAGTAGAAGTTTCGAGACAGCAGTTGCGAAAAACTTTTTACGCATAGAATAGTAAATAGCTGGAATAGTAAATAGCTGGAATAGTAAATAGCTGGAATAGTTTGCCGGTAGAAGTAATTAGTAGCACGTCTATAAACATGTTTAAGAATCGATTGGACGCGCATGTTGATAGAAAGGGTATAGTTTAAGGTAGTAAAATTAAGGCTTTGTGGGGATAGATCCCACAGCTCAACACAAGTGTTGTGGGATATAGGGAGGCAGCATCTTGGGTTAGGGGATACTCTCTGTCCTTACACACCCCATTTAAAGAGATTCCTCTGCCGAGCGGTGCCCCCCATAGTACTGTGAGGTATTGAAAAACTCATGATCTTCACTTGCCCCACAAACACCTTTAAATGGGAGACCCATAATGGGTGCACACACATTTCTACATTACTGTACAGTCTTTACAGCCACACCTACACTTTTCCTCGTATGTGTATACACAATACACGATTACGAACACAGTTAGGTAGACCAGCCATGAGTGGATCCTAGGGTCTTTGTTGGTCTGAAACATTATAACATTATAATTCTTTGCTTTGGGTCAGCAAATTAAACTATCATGACCAGATGACCTTAAATGTCTTTTCTAGAAATGAAATATTTGTTTTATATCAAATCAGTGGAATAAAAATTGAAATTACTTATTGATGCTTTATAGAAATGATAAATATGTTCTACAAATGTTTATTCACTTTAAGCCAGTGGCTATTATGATTTTAATTAATGTTTTAAAAAAAGGTTAACATCTTAATTTGTCACAATAATCAATAGAGCTATAATTCTATAACCTTGCTTTATTGAAAAATAAATAGCAAAGTTAATTACCATTCTTTATGTATTACCTACCTATACTCTAGTGATTAATTAGTAGTTTTCATGTTTTATCATTTTTTTATTTTTATTCATACATACCGATTTAATTCAGTTATTTTTTTAAATCATTTGATTTAAATAATGATTTAAATCAGTAATTTAAATCAAACAACCCTGTTGGACAGGAAAGGGATCTCTTGAGTCTTGACATTATAGTTGGTAGTAGTGATCTAAAATTATCTGAGTAGTGCTTAGAGGCTAGAAATAAGGCAAATAAAATGTTAGGTATTATTAAGAGGAATGTTAGTTACAAGAGTACGGAAGTCATCTATAAATTATATAATTCTTATGTTAGGCCTCACTTAGAATACTGCACTCAAGCTTGGTCCCCCCTCACCTTAGACATGATATTGATATGCTTGAAGGTGTGCAATGTAGGGCAATCAAGCTTATTCTTAACCTAGAAGATTGGAATACAGGGATAGATTGGAGAAACTAGGTATGTTTAGTTTTGAGAAATGTTGTATGAGGGGAGAGATGATTCAGATGTTCAAAATGTTTTCAGGTTTGGACAATTTAGATGTACGTAACTTTTTCTCACTGGAGACAGATGGGATAACTCATGTATATAATAAAAAAAATTAGAAAATGGCCTTGTAGATTTGATCTAAGAAAATACTTTCTCAGTTATATAGTAGTAGATTTTTGGAGTGACTTGCCATATGATGTGGTAAACAGTAGCTCATTAAGTTAATTTTAAGAAAAATTTAGACTCTTTCATGAATGAGAGAGTGAGTTTATAGATTGTAAAATACAGCACTATCCTATTTTGGCATTCCAAATTATTTAACCAAACAGTTACATCAACTGTACACCCTTGACAATTGGTTAGGTTATTGTGATATTTTTGTTTAAACTAATGAAAATATCAAGACTTAACCTAACCAATCATCAAGGGCATACAGTTGACCTAACCAGGCAGTCAATTAACCAAATTAACAAACAAGTACAGTAATACCTTGCATAGTACAGTTTTGAACAGTATGGGTTTTGCTATAATACGGTTTATAAATTTAAAAATATGAAAATTTTTAACTGCATTATGCACTGATATTGGACTGCTACTGTATGACAGTATGTACGTACCGTCTTTTAAGCTATGTACTGGTACTAGTGCGATGCATACATCAGTATTGCTCCAGATTCCGAGCAGTGAAGTTGTAGCCTTATATACTGTACACACGAAACTTGTGGAAATGGATCAGCAACGTTTATACGAAGAAAAAGAGGAAAATCAAGAAGAAAATGTTGCGCCCACGAAAGAATTCACATTGGATGAGGTATCAACATTAATTGCAAAAGTAGAAGATGCTTGTGACTTCATAATGAACGCGGATCCAAACATTGAACGAGGCATTAAAGTTAGGCAGGCATTACAAAATGATATTCGATGCTATAAAGATATGTATGCTGATAAAAAGAAGAAAAAAACTGTGCAAACTATGTTGTTCAAATATTTTTCAAAATAAAAATTATCTTTGTCTTTACTGTATGTACGGTACATTGTTTATTTACTAATACAAATCCTGTACATACTACTATTTTTAAATTTATTTTTAGCCTTTTTAATTTCTTTATGCGCAAGTGTGTGCAAGAGTTCCATGTGCATTGATTTGCAGTAAGCAAACGGCTAAATATTTTTGTGAACAGACACATATAATCGTATGACTGGAACGCATTACATTAAAACACATTATAATAATACCTTCATCAGTACAGTATTGCATAGTACGGTATTTTTTCGGCACGCATTAACCATACTATGCAAGGTATTACTGTAATTTGAAAGTGTTGGAGTACCACTTATTTTTGGTTAGTTGAATAATTTGGGATATGATATTGCCATAAATACTGTATATTTTTAGCTTAATTTTGTAGGTTACTTTGATAGTAGTAAATAGTTATAAATTAGTTAGCTGACTTGAGATTGATGTTTTGCAGGATTCTATTATTAGCTCATGACTTGGATAACCTTGATAGGCCTCAGTGGCTTCATGTTTTCCAAATGAAGTGTAATGACACAATATATTGCAGATATACTTGAAGGTGTGCAACATTGGGGAGCCAAGCTTATTCCTAGCTTAAAAAGTTAGAATACAGTGAAAAAGATTAAAGGGCAATCCTTCAGAATCCAACCGTAAATTACCTGATAAATTATTAGCATTTTAAACTCCTTTTGGCTCTTTTTCAGTATTTCCCTGCAATTTCTTTTTTCCCAGTTAGGTCAACTGTACAATTGGTTAGGTTAGGTTAAGTCATAATATTTTTGTTAAAACAATGAATATTTTAACAAAAATATTATGACAACTTAACCAATTGTCAAGGGCATACAGTTGACCTAATTGGGGAAAAAGAAATTATAGGGAAATACTGAAAAAGAGCCAAAATTTATAGGTATAATGACACTTATTTGTTATTATAAAACAAGTTCAATCTTTATATATTTATTCTAGAGGGTAATAATGGCAAATCCAACATAACAAATTACTAAACACTATCACAATAAAGTCTACAAAACAAAATCTGTCAGGTATGTCTCAAATAAGTCATTAGAAGTCCCATGCATTGCTTGGAATTTAGACTTAATGTTGCTCCAAAAGACTTCCACAATGTTTGTATGCACTGTTGGATCATTTGGATCCAAAATTGGATTGTATGGTTGACTGTTTGATGTTGCATATGTGAGTTGACTATTTCATTATACAGGGTGTACATAAAGTCAGGATCTATTTTTGTGAAATAATTATTTTTTTCTATATTTCTTTTCAGAAGCCCTTAGAATGAATACAGAAGAGCGTGTGACAATAGTAATTTGGCGAATCGAGGGAAAGAAATACAATGACATCAGAGAGAAGTTTAGAAGGAGATTTCATAAGCCAGGGCCAATAGACAAGACAATACGAAAATTGGTGAACAAATTTAAACGAACGGGATCTGTAAATGATGAAGCAAGATCAGGATGACCGTGTATGTCAGATCTTACCGTGAATGCAGTACGCGGAATTATCACTGAGGAGCCACGTACGTCCGTTCGTGCTGCATCACACAGACTCAGCCTTCCGACGTCATCTGTGCACAAAATTCTGAAAGTTAATTTGCAGAAGAAAAGCTATCATTTGCAGGTTTTACATGATTTACATGAGGAAGATTTCCCTCGACGAAGTGCTGTGTGTGCTGATCTCATAGAACAAATCTGGAGTGATAATTTAATGGACAACATTCTCTTTAGTGATGAAGCCACTTTCCATACGTGTGGAAAAGTAAATTGCCATAACTGTCGAATTTGGGCAGATGAAAGACCGAATGATTTCATCCAAAATTGGGAGAGAGAGACACCTAAAGTTAATGTCTGGATGGGTTTAACAAAATCTAAGGTTTATGGTCCCTTTTTCTTTGCTGAAGCTACAGTTACGGGGCTTATTTATCTGGACATGTTGCAGCAATTCCTTGAACCTCAGCTGATTGGGGATAGGATTGTTAGTACCGTCGTCTATCAACATGATGGTGCTCCTTGTCACTATGCCAAAATTGTTCAGGATTATCTAAATGGACGTTTTCCAAATCACTGGATCGGACGCGGAAGCAACAGACCTTGGCCAGCGAGATCACCAGATTTAACCCCTTTAGATTTCTTTGCATGGGGCTTTATCAAGTCGCACGTCTATCGGACGAAGATTACGAGTCTTGAAAACTTACGTATACGAACTGCTGCAGATAACATAACCCCGCAAATGCTCCAGAATGTGTTTAGAAATGCTGCGGAACGATTTGAGCTGTGCAGGGATACTGATGGGCATCACGTTAAATCCTACTCTTAATTATTTAATAAATGTTACCACTTTATCATTTTATGATTGAATTCCATATAATTTCCAAGTGCTTCACAAAAATAGATCCTGACTATGTACACCCTGTATGATACTCACTAGGTCCACTGAGCTGCATTGGATGATCAATGACCAGTGCTGTGCTCATTACTTTATAAATGTAATGCTATTACCATTACTAATGTCTAAATGTAACACCATTATTGTTACAGTTACCATTTTTAAAAAGTAACGAGTAACAGCAACGTCACTCATTACCATTACCGTACTTTTAATAAAATGTAAATATAATATATATATGCATAGGTATATTATAATTTATATATACATAAAATATTATATTACGGTATATAAACATTCGCTTGTGCGAGTATGTGTTGGTTTGTATCCACTGGTTAATGCATAGGCTATGAAGTCTGTGCATGCCTTCATTGCGTTGTTATGACTTATAACGGCATAATATTTTCAAAAAAGTGAAACAAAATTACTGCAAGATTTATTACTAGGAATGGCAACATAACAGAGGATGTAGTATACTATTGATACTAATTTACTAATGCTAGAATATACCAGGAAAGTTTAGTTTTGCAAAACAATAATACGAAATACTAAAGAGCTATGATAAAAAGTAACGACTAATGAATGTATTTCCCTAAAAAAGTAATGTCGTTACTGAAAGAGTTACTTGATTTGAAATGTAATGCCATTACTACTACCATTACTAAAAAAGTACCGCGTTATGTAATGGCCATTACTTGTAACGCGTTACTGCCCAGCTTTGTCAATGACATACTGTAAACAGATATCTTGGCAGAAATTGGACCAATCTGTGTTTGTGGCTTGTGCAATTTACCAACCTCCACCATCACCATTGCCTACTTCACATCTATGCTCCACCAATACAACAATTCAAGTAGTTTGCAGCAGGGGTGGGGAGTCGGCCAAAAACAACCGACTCCCAACTCCTGAGTCGGTATTTTTAAAAACTGACTCCGACTCCCGACTCTTTCCTTATCATGCTGATCTACAACCTTATAAATACTGGGATGTTTGTTTCGTAGATGGCGTTTCAAGTTTGAGGCTCTAGTTGGAGCATTAGCATGTTTCCCAGTGTAAGCACTAATTTTTGCATTACACTCTTTACCATCCTTTTCTACTTGACAAATAAAAATACTTTCATCCTCATTTAGCTTAAAATATTGAAAGACTGCTGATTTTCTACTAGGCCCACGACTCATTACTAATAGGGGCTAATTAAATTAATAATTAATATATTGCTAATTTTTATATGGTACCTAGTATCCTAAAATAGAAATATGAAATTCATTTGCTAAGATTTACCAGAACAATAAATCAAATTTGGAAATGTGAATTTAGAATTAGTTCAGGAAGATATTTATTTAGGGCAGAGTAGTATTCTGGTAAATTGTTGGCATATAGAAATTGAATCAAAGAGTCGAGAGTCGGGAGTCGGTCATTTTTACCGACTCCCGACTCCGACTCCCCACCTCTGGTTTGCAGACTGACAAATTAGATTTTGCGAAAAAAGAATCTGGGTTAATATTGGATTTTACTCCCAGTCACAAGCAGTTGAACAAGTACTATACGGTATATTAAATTGCCATTAATAATTAACTAACAAAATATCCATCTTATCTTGTTCAAATTAGTCTTAATATTTTTTTTTAATAATTATGATTGCTATTTTTTGGCATTTATGATATGTACCGGTATGTATACACTATTTTGGTCAATTTGTCACTTTTTTCTTATTTCGTTAATTTTTTACTATCAGTCCAGCCTCTGGAAACTGAAAATAAAGTTTACCATAATACTCTTCACATTTTTTTAAACAACTTTTATTAAGTACAATATGAAGGCAAATGCCGATTAAAGCTATAAAATTAATATTAAGAAATTATTTTTTTGAGCGATAAAATCGCGGATCATGTTTTTTGGAGTGATAAAATGGCTGATCCCACAAAGGTTAGGAAGGTACTGCTAACAAAATTGGGGGGTTTGACCTGAACTCATAAGATTTTAGTGTCACGATAGCGTCAGTTTGCGATGGTTGTAATTATTCAGTGTGTTTAACTTCATGCAAATTTTTTGATGATGAAGAGGCTGCATTTAATTTTTATGTAGAACACGGTGTATTGCTAAAAGAATTTATTTGCCCTAAGAAAAATAAGGAAGGTATTGTTTGTGGTAATAAGTGTGTGTTCAATAAAAACAGAAAAGCATTTCGTTGGATATCTAGCAAGATACATATTCTGCTTGAAATATCAAGAACCCAAACAAAGGCTACACACTTTTCATGTTGCAGCGGCTCAGCTCTACAAACCACATTAAAAAAGAAATAAAATATATATATATATACAGGTAAGAGTAGTACCTAAAATTAGGTTAGGTTAGTATAGTTTTACAGTACGGTATATATAATATATACAGTGTTCGTTTTACTACATATATATAAATATGTGTATATATCAGTGATGTAGGCGAGACCACCAAGTCCGAGACTGAGACCGAGACCTGATCCTGAGACCAAGATCGAGACCGAGATCAAAGGTTCGAGATCGAGACCCTTAAAATTCGAGACCGAGATCGAGATCGAGATCAAGCTCATAAGCTCATGCCCTTTCAATTTGTTTTACACTTTTACACTACTATGGAAATGTGAAGGGTTGTCGAGTTATTCTATGCTTTATTGAATTTATCGGTACTGTTTTCTTTATGCTGTATTTCTTGCATTATTTTTGTGTGAAGCATTTTATTTTTTCAAATACATATTGGATGGGAGGATAATCATTTTTATCACACGACAGAGGTTGACACGCCGTTTGGCAACACTAAGTGGCCTTATAATATATACTTATATATATAATATATATATAATTCTCTATTTAGTATTTCCATTTTTAATAAAATTAATCTGACGAGGGTGGTAGGGGGGGGGCAAATTTTTTTGTAGCGCTAACCTAAAAAAATCCAGACCCACACACCCCCGCAAGACAAATGTGACAACTCAAAACAGGGTGACTGATTAGTGAATACCTAGAGTCCCTTACTTTTACAAACTTTCATAAACATTCTGAATTGTGTCTGTTCAACCAAGCCACCATCATGAGTATGCCAATAACATATATTTTTCATTACAGTCTCGAGAGGTCTCAAAAGGTCTCGGGGAGAAAAACCGAGACCGCGTCTGTCGAGACCGAGATCGAGACTGAGATCTAAATAGCGGAGACCGAGATCGAGATCGAGATCTGCAAATTGGGTCTCGAGATCAGTCTTGAGACCTACATCACTGGTATATATATATATATACCTTTTAGGTCACTCATGTTAGCTGTTTCTACAATTTCCATAATTTATATACCGTATCAATGGATTCATTTTTACATCGTGAATGCGCCCTAGATAGTCTCTACTGAAGTAATTACCCGCATTTTAGGGTATTTTTTCACACTTATACCCTAAAACAAACTTTGTGTCCTAACTTAGTTTTGGGACAGTTCCCTCACTTGAGACTATCCAAATCGCATTTATGGTGTAATAACAAATCCATTGATCTATAAATTATGGGAATTGAAGAGACCAGAGTGATGATAAAAAATTACCCTTATTTCTGGCTAGTTTTTTTTATTCTAATTGGATTCAGTTTGGTGGTGTTTGTAATAGAATTATGACATGCCATTCATGTGATTTTGACTCGAGGACCTGATTTGCCATGTAGGCCTAGGTGAAGACAAAGCATTGGATGTTTTTATCAATCACAGCATTATTCTCTCATACTTAACTTGCCCAAAATGTGACAGCAAGTGCCTAATATGAAAAGATCAGAAGATATTTAGGTGAAATGACCAATATTAACCAATAGGTTAATTGAATGCCTGATTAGGTTAATTGAATGCCCAGTTAGGTCAACTGAACACCCTTCATGATTGGTTAGGTTAAATTATATTTTCATTAGTTTAAACAAAAATGGCAAACATTTTTCTAGTCAATTTTGAGTTTTGCACAAATGTGATATCTATTTCCTGTGAAAATGTGTAGTTTTCAAGATATCTTCACCTAAAGATAGGTGAAGATATCTCAAAAACTACGCATTTGTACAGGAAATGGATATCATTTGTGCAAAACAAATCAAAATTGACCAGAAAAATTTGTTCTCGTCAAAAAACCTGACTGGGAGTAATAACCAATTTTGGTACTTACGTATTATCGGGACTACCAAACTGTTTATTATGTATTTTAGCTCTCGTCATTTTCACTTAAACTAACGAAAATATGACCACTTAAAAAACCAACTTTTAAAACTTTCTACCAGAGACCGGTGTAATAGTAAATATTTATCAAAAAATAACTAATTTAGGGCATTAAAAGCAATAACCATTCATTAAATGAGGATTTATTTTTTAAACTAATTTACGGCTGGATTCTGGAGGATCGCCGATTAAAGTTCGCAAGATTCAAGCAGATTTTGCGGTCTGGTGGAAAGACTGATTATTTAGGTCACTTTTCCCCATTTTCCATACAATTTGGAGTTACTTCAGTCCTCTTTTCAGAATCTGTGCGTCACTTCTAAGTTGTCAACTTTGATTCATTGTTCTGTTTTAACTACTGCATCATTTGGTAGGGTATAAGCACTCTGTCAACATTCTAAAACTAAACCTCAATCAAGCAGAAAAGACGCACTAGGCTAACCCTAACATTTGATTGACAGTACTTCCGTAGTCGGATGTATAACTTGCAGAACAGAATCTTATGTTTATGGGAAAAATTTAATCCAAGTCGTTGCTATGAAATTGGTAACCATGCTGGCATTCATAACGTCACACTTGTGGCTATCCTTTGTTCCTGAATAATTATAATTATTATTAAAAATCTCGAAGAGGATTTATACTACGATCATTTTTGACAACTTCAGCTGACTTTTATTTAATTTAATTAGAGAAGTTTACATTCTCACTCTGCAGTGAACACAGGAAGATCTGTTAAATAATAGGGTAAAACTTTACAAGACACCCGTATTGCCATGAAACATTCTACAGTAACGAAACATATATCAATCGATAGAGCAGAAAAAATGGTGCAAGCAGCTATGTATTTTGAAAATATTAGAAAATAACAAAGTTATGAGACTTATGACACTATGAAGATATTACTAGGCCTATCATAGCTTACACCATTTGGATCTTTTCCGATTTTGTTGAAAATAAGATATTTAATGTAGGTTAACTGAATGCCCGGTTAGGTCAACTGTACGCCCTTGACGATTGGTTAGGTTAAGTTGTGATATTTTCGTTAAAACTAACGAAAATATCATAACTTAACCAATCATTGTTAGAAAATCAAAAGAGGAAGAGCCATTGTCGTCCCAAGGCGATATGATGACTAAGCTGATTGATGCAGCATTGCTTGTATATATTAAGTTAAGGTGCATAGTATATATCCATCTCATAATGGTAAGGTTAGTGAAAAATTCACTTAATTTAGAGCTAGCATTTTTGGGCACTCTTGTAGCATCATTTTTTTTGGGCACTGCGCGTCCTGCCTACTCGTTTGTTGAATGCGGCACTTACAGGACGTGGTCTTATAGAGAGCTCTCTTGCAATTCAATTTGGTTGGTTAGATACAAGATTGTTGCATCGTGCAATGGTGCAGGTTGTGTTGTTGTTGCAAGGTTTAGAAAAAAGACCATAAATAGTGCCCCTTTTGTTTTTTATCTTAATTTTATGCAACTGAGGCCTAAGGTAGGCCCACATCGAGTCAGCAACCCTAAGGTAGGACCTAATAGGACCTCCAAGTCCGTAAGTTTTTTGTCTAGCTTAACTTGGTCTGTAGGTTAAACTGGCCCTTCAGAGCTTGGCCGTTCACGGCTCAGCTGGGATTCTGAACCCAATAAAATAAAAAATAACATGGTCCTTCGGAACCGGATTCTAGCCCAAGACTGAGTCAGTGACTATTTTTCGACAAAGTTCTGATTGTGCAAATTATAGCCCAAGTTAGGCCTGGACGGGTTGAGCTTAATTGAGTTAAGGTCCCTGTGAAAAAACTATATAGGGCTATGGGTTGATTGCCTGTGCCCTCATCCGTTGGAAATTTCCAGCAGACTTCAGTGGAGGGTTACCGACAAAAGCCCTATGCTTTTTCGTTAGAGAGTTATGAATATGTAGGTCTTTAAAGGACCTCTTTATATTTATATTGATTACGGTAATTCTAGCGTCGGGATTTGCGCGACCTACAGTATATTAGAATGAAAATAATTTGCCTCACCTTATTTTTGCTGGGTCTTTGTTTGTTTCGATGGAGGGCGTTACGATCATCTTCGGTGTAGGGCCGCCACGATCGAGTTTCGCGACGAATTAACTTTATGTAATTAATATAATATAAACACTTTTAGGTATAGGCCTATCTTGTGGTTTATTGTAAGGAATTCACTCAGAACTTTAGGGGGGACAATTTCACATCCTCCCTGTTTAAAGCTTCGCTGTAACATAAACAGCCCTGAGAGCCGTTCCTTGGTTCGCTTGTATTTTCATTATTATTTGCCGATCTAGCAAAATTTTGTTTGGTCTACTTCTCTGTGGTAGACCAAACAATAAATTGAGTTTTCTTGTTGCTATGTGAGGCTGATTCATACATACAGGTTCTTTGTACGTATGGCAATTATTTCATTCCCAATAGGCTATGTCGCCAATCCCGAGGCAATTTTGTATAGATATTTAATTCAATTAATTAATAATTTATATTTAATTATGAAATAAATGTACCACATATGATACCATGTTGTGAGTGCGTATAGTTTTTCCATATACTAGGGGGGGGGGCCGGAGAAAAATTTGTATGTTGTAGATCAAATTTTTTGATAAACTGTGTTTTAAACCATGTGAAATGGATTGAAAAGAATGAAATAGGAATTTAGGAAGAGAGAGGTTACTCAAGACCTATTTAAATATAAAAGTTCAAGAGGCCAACTTCTCAAGTTTAGTTAAAGTTATGTCAATCAGTTTGACTCCCTTTAAGTATAGGAAATTTATGGAATTAAAGTATGGTTATTAAGCATTTTAACTTTGCTCAATTTGTGTAAGGTTTATTAGTCACCAGTTTTAATTTTTTCTTGTAAAAGTTTTCTGGCTTTCAAAGCAGTCTTTCTTTGAGGCCTGTCAGGTTTTGTGGGACCCCCATGTGGTGTATTTTGTTGTGGGTATCCCTGATGATGAGATTTGTGAAGTGATTTCTCCTTGGAAGAAGAATTGGGTGCTTAGAGTTGTAAGTCAAAGTTGATTTGTTAAGCCTTCCTTTACACCTTATCAGACCCTCTGTATCCAGGTACAGATTTAGATCCATGACAAGTGAAGGAATTCCTTTGTTTAATGTGTTACTGGACCTAAGATACTTCAACTCCTTGTCAAATTTTGAAGCTTGTATCTGTTGGAGCCAGTATTTTGTTGCAGTTTCTGTTAAGTTAGAAAAGGCCTTCTGAGGACAGTGTTTGAGAAGGTAGCTATTGACAAACTTGCAGCAATAGACTGTAATTATCAAGAGTTTGTTGAGGTCTGAATAAAGGTGATAGTCAAATATAGGTTTGTCCTCAGTGATCTTTTCAGTTGTTGTAGAGTTGAGTGTGAGGTTAACTACTTTGGCTGGCCAAAGATCCTCACATGTTAGCCATTCGGGCCCTTCATACCAGATTTTATTTGTTTTCAACAGCTTGTAAGAGAGCCCTCTTGTCAAAAAGTCTGCAGGATTCTCTTTTGTTTTTATGTACCTAAATTTGATACCAAGGTTTGTGTTTGCAGTTTTGATTTCTGTTAGTCTGTTTTTCACAAATATATTTTTGCAAGAAGTTGTATCTGTGTTGGTCACCCATGTTAGACAAATTTGACTGTCTGTCCTTAAGTAAATGTTTGTTATGTCAACTTCTTTATACACTGTGAAAGAAAGTCTGCTGTTTTAACTCCCAATGAGACAGCTAATAATTCAAGTTGTGGTACAGTTTTCTTTTGGTTTAAGGGTGCCACTTTTGCCTTTGAATAAACCAAGTTACTTTCATTTTCACTTGTTAAATAGGCCAACACCCGTAAGCTTGTGTGCTGGCATCTGTAAAAATGTGTAGTGTTTGAGATTTCAATCTGTAGCCAGCACATCTTGGTACGTAGATGTCTTGAACTTTGTTCAAGTCTGTGGCTAATTTTTTCCAATGAAGTTGGTCTTCCACTGAAAGTGGTTCATCCCAATCAATTTTCTTTTTCCATAAGTCTTGCAAAAGGGTTTTGGATCTTATGGTTGCTGGTAAATATAATCCAATGGGGTCGAAATTTTGGATGATTCTGAAAGCACTTGTCTTTTTGTATCGGCATTTGGATTTAAGTTATAACTCTTTGTGCAAAGAGTGTCATCGTGTTCGGAATTCTGTTTTAAAACCAAAGCATTCCAAGTGTTTTCGTGTAATTGTTTGGTTCAATGTTCCCATTGTTGTCTTTTGTTATTTGTTCATTTAATTTAGGAGAATTAGAAAGAGTTTGTACTGTATTCAAACCTCCTACCACTTCAGACTAGTCAATACCCGTAGTTTTAGTGGAGTAAATTTACTCCCCCACAGGTAGATCTGGAGGGCTTGGGGGTTCGAATCCTGTACTGGTTTTGTGTTGTTTGGCCTATGGCCTAGGGAGGCCACAAGACTTTTTTTTGTTTGGTCTCTGGCCAATGGAGGCCTCAAGACCCTTGCTGTTTGGGTTATGGCCAAGGGAGGCAACAAAACCCCTGTAGTTTGGGCTGTGGCCAAGGGAGGCCACAAGACCCCTGTAGTTTGGGCTGTGGCCAAGGGAGGCCACAAAACCCCTGTAGTTTGGGCTGTGGCCAAGGGAGGCCACAAGACCCCTGTAGTTTGGGCTGTGGCCAAGGGAGGCCACAAGACCCCTGTAGTTTGGGCTGTGGCCACGGGAGGCCACAAGACCCCTGTAGTTTGGGCTGTGGCCACGGGAGGCCACAAGACCCCTGTAGTTTGGGCTGTGGCCACGGGAGGCCACAAGACCCTTGCTGTTTGGGCTGTGGCCACGGGAGGCCACAAGACCCCTGTAGTTTGGGCTGTGGTCTTTGGAGGCCACAAGACCCCTGTAGTTTGGGCTGTGGCCACGGGAGGCCACAAGACCCCTGTAGTTTGGGCTGTGGCCACGGGAGGCCACAAGACCCCTGTAGTTTGGGCTGTGGCCAAGGGAGGCCACAAAACCCCTGTAGTTTGGGCTGTGGCCAAGGGAGGCCACAAGACCCCTGTAGTTTGGGCTGTGGCCAAGGGAGGCCACAAGACCCCTGTAGTTTGGGCTGTGGCCACGGGAGGCCACAAGACCCCTGTAGTTTGGGCTGTGGCCAAGGGAGGCCACAAGACCCTGTAGTTTGGGCTGTGGCCAAGGGAGGCCACAAAACCCCTGTAGTTTGGGCTGTGGCCAAGGGAGGTTTGGGTTGTGGCCAAGGGAGGCCACAAAGCCCCTGTTTGTTGGGCTATGGCCAAGGTAGGCCATCAACCCGTTTGATGAATTTGTTGGGCTATGGCCAAGGTAGGCCATCAGCCCTTTTGATGAATTGTTGGGCTATGGCCAAGGGTAGGCCATCAGCCCTTTGATGATTTGTTGGGCTATGGCCAAGGTAGGCCAAGGCCCTTTGATGACTTGTTGGGCTATGGCCAAGGGTAGGCCATCAGCCCTTTGATGGATTTGTTGGGCTATGGCCAAGGGTAGGCCATCAACCCTTTGATGAATTTGTTGGGCTATGGCCAAGGTAGACCATCAGCCGTTTGATGAATTTGTTGGGCTATGGCCAAAGGTAGGCCAAGGCCCTTTGATGATTTGTTGGGCTATGGCCAAGGGTAGGCCATCAGCCCTTTGATGAATTTGTTGGGCTATGGCCAAGGGTAGGCCATCAACCCTTTGATAAATTTGTTGGGCTATGGCCAAGGTAGGCCAAGGCCCTTTGGAGTAGAGTAGTTTGTTTGTACGTGTCACTGTCTAACCATATAATTTTTGGCACAAAATTATGTGCACAGAATCAGAGCGCAGCAATAAAAGCTTTTACTCTCCGATCCTTGGTTATGTTTAGACAGGTTGTTGTGTTTGAGACACATGAAAGAGTAGTGTGTGTGTGTGTGTGTGTGTGTGTGTGTGTGTATCATTCCTCCGAATCCAGTTGGTCTTCAAAACTTGGATTCACCACTCCAATGAAATTAATACCCGTAGTTATGAATGAGTAAATGTTGTGTATCCTACAGGTAGGTCTGGAAGGTTTGGGGTTTTGAAGGAATCCAATCTGTTTGCGAGGAATGTTTGTGTCTGTTAATGAAATCTGTTGTGTTTCTTCTTTTAAAAGAAGAATTGGATGTTTGAAGTCGTATGTATATATTTATATACTGTACCGTACGTATGTGTGTAAATGTGTATTTTGTTATAGGGTTTTATTTTTGGGTTTTGGATTAGGTTAATCAATTTGGCTGAGTAAAGATCCTCAAACGTTGCATTTGAGACCCTTATATCAAGCCTTGTCTGTAATAGGTTGTGCCTATATGTCAAATAGGACTTGGTATGCCTATATGTCAAATAGGGTTTGAAATAGGTTGGGCCTATATGTCAAATAGGACTTGGTATGCCTATATGTCAAATAGGATTTGGAATTGGTTGGGCCTATATGTCAAATAGGACTTGGAATAGGTTGGGCCTATATGTCAAATAGGACTTGGAATAGGTTGGGCCTATATGTCAAATAGGACTTATGCCTATATGTCAAATAGGATTTGGAATAGGGTCACTAATAGGTGTTAGGTGGGTGTAGGTTTGAATTTGTGCAATTGCTTTAGGTCTTTGTGATGTTACAGTTCGAGTCGAATTTTGTGATGTTACAGGTCTGAGTCGAATTTTGTGATGTTAATGAGTCTTATGAGTAAGTTAAATTGCTGAAATAAATTTTATAACCTACACCACAGGTTCAATTATAAATTTAGTGTTTTTAGTTAGGATAGGCCTTGAGTGTAAAGAGTAAGGCCTACTTTAAGAGGTAGGCCTATTATGTAATGTAAAGTTAGGTGGGCCTACTAAATAGACCTATTTGTTGGGCCTACCAAATAGGCTTATGTTTGGGCCTATTATTTTATAGGACCTTAAATGAGTTAAGCCTGTTAAATTAACAAGGCTTTGTTTTTAGTTTGAAGAGTAGGACCTATTAAATAGGCTTAATGTTGTGGGCCTATTTTTTTATAGGACCTAAATTGAGTTATGCTTGTTAAATGAACAAGCCTTTGTTTTCGGTTAGTGTAAAGGTAAAGGGATCGGTTCCCAGTTTTAGGCCACCATATGAAAAACTATAGTGGGGTTACGGTTGAAATTGGGGTTAGGCCAATGAGGTAAGCCTAGCCACCGCGTGTGTCAGTGTAAATTTTGGAGGGGTTAGTTCCCCACACGGGCTACCATGTGAAAAAACTATATAGGGCTATGGGTTGATTGCCTGTGCCCTCATCCGTTGGAAATTTCCAGCAGACTTCAGTGGAGGGTTACCGACAAAAGCCCTATGCTTTTTCGTTAGAGAGTTATGAATATGTAGGTCTTTAAAGGACCTCTTTATATTTATATTGATTACGGTAATTCTAGCGTCGGGATTTGCGCGACCTACAGTATATTAGAATGAAAATAATTTGCCTCACCTTATTTTTGCTGGGTCTTTGTTTGTTTCGATGGAGGGCGTTACGATCATCTTCGGTGTAGGGCCGCCACGATCGAGTTTCGCGACGAATTAACTTTATGTAATTAATATAATATAAACACTTTTAGGTATAGGCCTATCCTGTGGTTTATTATAAGGAATTCACTCAGAACTTTAGGGGGACAATTTCACATCCTCCCTGTTTAAAGCTTCGCTGTAACATAAACAGCCCTGAGAGCCGTTCCTTGGTTCGCTTGTATTTTCATTATTATTTGCGATCTAGCAAATTTTGTTTGGTCTACTTCTCTGTGGTAGACCAAACAATAAATTGAGTTTTCTTGTTGCTATGTGAGGCTGATTCATACATACAGGTTCTTTGTACGTATGGCAATTATTTCATTCCCAATAGGCTATGTCGCCAATCCCGAGGCAATTTTGTATAGATATTTAATTCAATTAATTAATAATTTATATTTAATTATGAAATAAATGTACCACATATGATACCATGTTGTGAGTGCGTATAGTTTTTCCATAGTCCCAGGGTAGAAAGTTTGGTCACCCAATTGCGAAACTTGGCCACTAGTCTGTCGTTGTTTTGGGCCTACATTTTACCGGTTTGGTTAATTTTGGTTTATTGTTCGTAGGCGAAGGTTGCAGACTTCAGTGCGCCAGTTACTTAGGTGGAAAATTTGGTATTCCATATTGGGGGTTGGTCAGTACCCCACCCAGCAATTCAGTTTATTTGAAAAAAGCAAAATTTGAGTTTGATCAGTTTGGTTAAGTATTTTCGCCAATTCAGCTTATTTGGTATTGAGCTCAATTGTTATTTGCATTGAAGATGAGTGCAGCTGAATTGAACAAGTTTAGAAAAAGGAGAAGCGCCTACAAAGGTCTAATTACAAAGGTCATTGCCACTATAGATTCTGCCATAGAGCAAGAGGATTTAAGCTTAGTGACTGCGTAGCTTTCCATATTAGAAACTAAAAAGGTTGCTCTAAGCGAAGTAAATGTTAAAATTGAGGCTCTTAAAGAAGAGGATGAAATAGAAAATAACATTATTTACTTTGAAGAGATTATTGATGACATAATTAAAGTATGCCACAGAGCAAAAGAGTTTAGCAGCTCAGTACAGTTAGAGACCAGGTCTCATAATGAAACACAACCCTCAACAAATGGTGTTTGTGAAGTTAACGTTAACAGATCTGCAATTCAATTACCAAGGCTTGTACTCAAAATATTTTCTGGGAGTATTCAGGAATGGCAAGGATGGGCAGACAGTTTTCAATCAGCAGTTCATTCTAGTCAAACGTTAAGTGCGGTGGAGAAGTTTAATTATTTGCAGTCCCTCTTGGAAGGGGAGGCAGCAAAGACAATAGCAGGATTAGCTTTAACAGAGGCTAATTATAATGTAGCTTGGGATATATTAAAGAAACGGTTTAGTAAACCAGAGATCTTAATTAAAAGCCACCTCCGTGAACTTTTAGTTATACCTCCTGGCCCCTTTAATAATCCCAATAGTGTCAAGGAGTTACGGCAGTTATATGATGAATTTGAAGTTATAACTAGATCCCTGGACAACTTGGGTGTAGGAATGGAAAGGTATTGTATAATGTTGGTCACTATACTGGAGTCTAAATTGCCTAGCTCAATTTTGTTTGAATTAAGTAGGAGACACTCTACAGAACATGTGCACATCCCCCTTCAGCAGATGTTGAGTCTTTTAGGCACAGAATTAGTAAGACGAGAGGAAATTGAGTTTGCACAGTGGGGTGTTAAACAAGGGAACAAAGGCAGGCACAGCACCAAGGTTTCTACAAAAAGGAATAGCCCAGGTACAGTGTCAGCTCTACATGCATCCTCTGAGAATACATTAAAGGGAATCAAGGAATGCATATTTTGCGAAGGCAACCACAAGTCATATAAATGTGAGGTGGCTGAGGCTTTACCCTTTGAGGAGAAAAAGGACAGGGTAACTAAGTCCACAGCATGTTTTAAATGTTTTTTGAAAGGTCACAGAGCAAGGTTTTGTAAGTTTAAAATTTTGTGCAAAAAATGCCATGGCCGGCATCAGCCATTATTGTGTGAAGACACTCCTAGTAGGCCTAGCCCAGAAGTAGAGACATCAGTGGCACATGCCACTGCTATGAAAGGGAGTAAAAGTAAAGGAGGATTATTGCAAACAGCTGCAGCATTATTAATTGGGAATGATGGAGAAGCTACTGTAAGAGTGTTGTTTGATAGTGGTAGCCAGTGTAGCTTTATTAAGACCAGAATTTCCAGAAAATTGAAGTTTAAAGAACTTAAGAGGGAAAATTTAAGAATTTCTGGGTTTGGGGGTTCCGTTCAAAACCGAACCAAAGTTAAGAAGGTAGAAGTTCTGGTTAAGGGGTTGTTACCACAAGGTCCCACTATCAAGGTCTAAGCTGTAGAGATTGAGGAACTTTGTGCTCCAGTCACTACTTGTTTAGATATGGCATGTGTCCAAGAATTGCAAGTTAAAGGAATTAATTTGGGCAATAATAAGTTTGAAGGAACAGAAGATATTAGTCTTTTGATTGGAGCTGACTATTGCTGGGACTTCATCACTGGTAATATTGTCCGCACATCTCGAGGTCCGGTACTATTGAAAGTAAGCTAGGCTGGATGCTACACTGTACTATTGCAATGAAATGGAGGTTAAAGCTCTTTTTGTTAAGATTGAGAACAGCCATGTTTTGGAAAGGCATTTGAAAGCCTTTTGGGAACTTGAATCCATTGGCATAAAGGACAAACAGGAGAAGCAGGCAAGTACAGTGAACAGTGATGTTTTAGAGCAATTTGAAAAAGGGATTGGGTTTAGAGATGGTTGCTATGAAGTTGGCCTTCCTTGGAAGGATTCTTGCAAACCCAGTTCAAACCTTTAGCTAGCTAATAGGGGGTTGGAGACTTCATTGTACAGTACACTGTAGGGCGGAGCGTTTTTACACCTTTTTCGATTTTTGTTTTGTAATAGCGCGGAAAAGTGGCTCTTCCACGTCAAAAGTGAGTATGTAAAATCTCAGAGATCTGCAATAATATCCTCTGCCTCCGCACGCGCATTGAAAATCCAAAAAATGCGCCAAAATATGCATTTTTTCCATATTTTCTTATAGTTTTAATTTTCATTCTACCTTCTTGTAAGAGCGAGGAAAAGCATCCTAGAGGTTTATTTTAGACTAGTTTTAAATATTTTTGTCATGCGATAATATCTGCCACCGCAAACGTTCCAAAATACTGAAAAATCCGCATAAATCACGTATTTTGCATATTCAGCCTATACGCTAATAAATTCGCTTTGTACGTCATGTAGTACTCCCACATCGTTCTAGAAGTTTCCCCACAGCCTGGCATGGTGTGTTGCTCGTCATTGCCATATACGGCAATGAGTCAGTGAGTGATGACTGATGAGTCATGACTCACAACACTCTACCAGGCCTTCTTACTCTCATTTCCCCGCAGTGTTGCGCTAGCTACGTTTCGGGTAAGATGTGGATTGTGTTGCTCTTGCTGTTAATACATCTTTGGAACACGACAACACGCATATGTGGACATATACTGCATATTTTAGTGCATAATAATACGTTCGTGTAATATACAAAACTTCTGCAGAATGCAAGAATATTTTACGTTTTAGGAGTAATTTCTTAATTTTTATATTAATTACTGTGTTTTTCACAATGTCAGTACCAGCTCAAGCAACAAGAACTTCTTCAAGTTGCCCTATATTTGGGGCTCCAGCTGATCTAGACAAGAGGTGTCTTCCAACCTATAAGGACGTCATGAAATATTTTCATCAAATAAGGTTGAATCTGAAGACATCGAAGAAAGAGCCTACAGTTGCAGAAATTTCGGGTGTTCTCTCAAAATCTCACGAAGATTTGTGGAAAATAGCCTCTATTCCTACTGTTTCTCATAACCGTGTCGTTCAAATGATTAAAAATTACCATGAAAAATGTCAAAACCTTCTAAAATTCAATAAAAAGGAAACAAGATAGTGACTCATTTAAAATTAAATTACAAACATTTCAAAATGAGCCAGAAAACAAATTATTTCACATCAGTGCTTGCAAATGTGAAAATTTTGATAAGTGTTCATGTGAAAACCATCTCAAGGTTCCAGCAATTGAACAAGACTTCCTTAAAGATCAGAGAACAACAAGAAAAGTGGCAATAGGCTCTCTTGATGTTTCACAAACTCGTAAAGATCTAGCAACTATTGCTAGAAGACAACAGAGAATGAAACAGTATGAACCAAAACCATCTACCAGTAAAGGACAAGCAACTGATTATGAACCGACACAGAGAATGAAATCGATGGAACAATCTCATCATGGAACAATCTCATCATTGGCTATAGTTTGTGACAGAACTGGTGTGTCAGACAGGTCTGCTGCTATAATTGCTTCGGCTGTTCTTGAAGACGTGGGAATTATAAACGAAAAAGATTTAAGTTCAGTAATAGACAGATGCAAAGTAAGGAGAGCTAGAAAAAGAGTGAGATCTATCATTCAAAAGAGAGATTACGAAGAAGAAACTATGGAGAGTATCTATTTCGATGGAAGAAAGGACAGAACTGCAGTGCAAGAAAAAGTTGGCAGTAAAGGTTGTCAAAAAAATATAACAGAAGAACATGTCACTTTACTTCAAGAACCAAACTCGCATTATATTGGGCATGTAACTCCCGCTTCTGGCTTAGTACAGAGTATATCTTCTGCAATTTTGGATTTTTTTCGCTCAAATGAGATTGATACTTCAGAAGTTAAAGCCATTGGATGTGACGGGACAGCAGTTAATACAGGACCAAAAGGAGGAGTGATAAGAAGTATTGAAGAGCACTTTCAGAGAGCACTCCAGTGGCTGATTTGCTTGCTTCACACTAATGAACTTCTCTTGCGGCACATAGTGACTGACATTGATGGTAAAACAACAGTTCCTTAGAGTTTTACGGGGCCTATAGGAAAAGAGTTAATTGATTGTGAAAAGAGACCTGTTGTTGAGTTTGAAGCAGTTGAAGCGGAAGAAATTGTAGACAGAGATGATCTGAGCACAGATCAGAAATATTTGGCAGAAATCTATGATGCTGTGTCAAAAGGTGAATGTACTCCCTCTCTAGCTCAAAAGAAACCAGGCAACATGTCACTTTACTTCAAGAACCAAACTCGCATTATATTGGGCATGTAACTCCCGCTTCTGGCTTAGTACAGAGTATATCTTCTGCAATTTTGGATTTTTTTCGCTCAAATGAGATTGATACTTCAGAAGTTAAAGCCATTGGATGTGACGGGACAGCAGTTAATACAGAACCAAAAGGAGGAGTGATAAGAAGTATTGAAGAGCACTTTCAGAGAGCACTCCAGTGGCTGATTTGCTTGCTTCACACTAATGAACTTCTCTTGCGGCACATAGTGACTGACATTGATGGTAAAACAACAGTTCCTCAGAGTTTTACGGGGCCTATAGGAAAAGAGTTAATTGATTGTGAAAAGAGACCTGTTGTTGAGTTTGAAGCAGTTGAAGCGGAAGAAATTGTAGTTGACAGAGATGATCTGAGCACAGATCAGAAATATTTGGCAGAAATCTATGATGCTGTGTCAAAAGGTGAATGTACTCCCTCTCTAGCTCAAAAGAAACCAGGCAAAATGGCACACTCCAGATGGGTGACAACTGCTAACCGCATACTTCGTCTCTACGTTTCAACTGAAGAACCTTCAGACAACCTTAAGTGTATCGTGGATTATATTATGAAAGTTTATATTCCAATGTGGTTTCAAATCAAGAGAAATTCTTCAGCAACACAGGGAGCCAAACATCTTTATCAAATGATACAACGCTCGAGGTCGTTGAGTGCCCGCTGTATAGAAATAGTTGATCGTGCTATTCAGAGAAATTCCTATTTTTCTCATCCTGAGAATATTCTCCTTAGTATGATTCACGAAGCAAAACATATCAGAGAATTAGGATGGAGGAGAGTCCTTAAAGCAAGAGATTCTGAGTCAGCCGCAGTGAGAGTGTTTAAATTGCCTACGTTGAACTTTCAGTGCAGTGAGTACTACAACATGATTAACTGGCAAACTTGTGAGCTGTCAGAGCCTCCTCTGACAAAAGTTCTATCACGCTCCGACATCCTGACCTATATCTCATCAGGAGACGTACCTGATTTCATCCCACGCTTTCCTTGCCACACCCACATCCGGCATATAAAGCTGGTAACAGAGGCTTCAGCTGCAGTATGCGGTTCAGAGGCAAGGGATGGATTTATCAGAGCAAGATTACTAGAATCCAGGAAGAAAATGCCAAGAATGGAAACAAAAAGTGACTACAGTGTGTAACTAGCCTAAGTCCGATAATGGTAGGGTGGTTGGGTCGGGCAGGGAGGAACTCGAAATGCAGCCACCTCCACGTGGTGAGTTCTGGGTTATTTTGTCAATATAGTACATTCAATATTGACGAAATAAGCGAGGAGCTGCATGCATATTAAGTCATCAAAAATAAACCAAGCATATACAAAGTAAACTGCATTGGTGGACCTAAATTATTTAATTGCTCAAATATATAAACTTCTTAAATTACTAAAATATGATATAATGAATTATTAATTGCATTACTTAATACATAATTAACGAATAAACTGTGGTGTAGGGCCGAAGTTGACCGTAATAGCGTCATTATAAAATATGGTATTTATGTAAATTTTCCCGTATTTTGGAACGTTTGCAGAGGCAGAAGAAATTATCGCAGGACAAAAATATTTAAAACTAGTCTAAAATAAACCTTTTGGATGCTTTTCCTCGCTATTACAAGAAGGTAGGATGAAAATTAAAACTATAAGAAAATATTGAAAAGAAAAAAATGCATATTTTGGCGTATTTTTTAAATTTTCAACGCGCGTGCGGAGGCAGAAGATATTATTGCAGATCTCTGAGATTTTACACATTCACTTTTGACGTGGAAGAGCCACTTTTCCGCGCTATTACAAAACGAAAATCGAAAAAGGTGCAAAAACACTCCGCCCTATAATGTACAGGCTAAGAAAAAATGAAGAGTTGTTAATTGAATACAATGAGGACATCCTAAGCTATGTAAGGGAGGGCTATGCTGAAAGGGTGCAAGCAGGGCCGGCTCAAGGTACCGGCAACTCGGGCAGTTGCCCGGGGCGCCACGTGCTAAGGGGCGCCACGTCATGTGTTTGTGATCTTCCAAATACAAAGGGAAAAATAGAAAAATAAATAAATAAAATAAAATGAAATAAAAGTCAAATGTGAAAATTTCCTGATGTGGAGTAAAATTTTCAGGGATTATAACATTATATTAGCCAATAGCATTAGAGACTACCAGTAAAGCTAAGGTCAGTTTGGCCCGACATGGGATGACATGTCACATGGGTTGATGTGGCCGCGTAGGTGAGCGTTGAGCACAAATTACATACGCCTGGCAGCGCTGCCATCCCATGATATCTCATAAGTGTTGCCACTTTGTGGAATTTTTACATTTTTTTGTGGATTTACCTCAGACAAAAGTGGCAACACTGTCTCTCATATTTTCATACATGGTTCCATTTTGAGAATGTTTAGTTGTACTTTGAGTGAATATCGTTAATTGTAATAAACTCTTTATTCCTACATTTGTAGTTTTTCCTCATTGTGAACAAATTTTAAAATTATACTTGTAAGGGCGCCGAAGTTCAGCTTGCCCGGGGCGCCAGCAACCCTAGGGCCGTCCCTGGGTGCAAGGTGAGCTGGTGAGCCAGGAGGCACATTATCTGCCACACCATGCAGTGGTACGGCGAGACAAAACTACCACCAAACTGAGGGTAGTTTTTGATGGCTCAGCCAAGGACAAAGGTGGTGTGTCCTTGAATGACTGTTTGGATGCTGGGCCAAATTTAAATGCAGATTTATTTTCCTTGTTACTGAGATTCAGGTTTGGTAGAGTAGCATTGACTGCAGATGTGAAGCAAGCCTTTTTGCGGATAAAGTTAAAACCAGAGGACAGAGATGCAGTAAGGTATCTGTGGGTGTATACCAGTGGCGGCTCGTGACTTTCAGTTATGGGGGTGCTGCCTCAGAAATTGCGAACAATTGTGTCGATTATATATATATATATATATATGAGAGAGAGAGAAAGTCGAATAGATAAATAGATAACTACTACTACTCACTACTCACTCATAAAAATAAGTAAAATAGTATCATAAAATCAATTATAGGGTACTTACGCTTAACAGGTAATTTCGAATTTGCCAAAATTTTATTTATAAACAAATTCCATTCTTCTGTTTTTATTCTGAGCGAAAAAATATTCTAAGAAATGAAAGCTATATATTGTAAATAATCCAATTATTATATAATTAACTTCAATCTCACGACAAAAAATAAATGATAACGAATCATTGATAAATGCAATTCGGAAATTAAATTTCGAATTAGCAAACGATACAGCAACACAACTACCACGTCAAACAAACAAATCGGCACTGCTCTGTTCACAGTGCTTTGGATCCTCTTAAACCCGCGATTCTGACTCGCTCTTCGTACGTCCGCCACCGAGGTTTCAAGTGTTTCGAACAAAATCTGGAACTGTTAAGTACGCAGTTCCACGGGAAGGCTGAAGCTACTTTCGTGATTCATTCGTTCGGCATTGAAATAGTTTAAGGAAAAAAGGATATAATCTGATTTAAAAACTCAAAGTTCATTGAAAAAAAACAATCAGAGAGGCTATTTTAAATATTTAAATATAAAGATCATAAGATCAGGGGGGTGCTGTATGTGTTTTCTGTACTGTGTGATGTCTGTGGGGCGTGGTATGGAATGGAGTATTTGGTTATAATGTCTCTCTGGTGTTACCTTAATGGTGCAAGGTGTCGGGGCATGATTGTACATGTAGTGGCAAGGGTGTTGTGGGTTAGTTGTTGCTGCTGCCATGACTTGTGTTCCCCTCATGTTTAAATCCCTAACTTTCAGTATTTTTGTTTCTGTGTGCAGGTGTTCTATTGCTGATGTTTGAGTGCATCCTGTAATGACACGAAGTGCGTTGTTTTGTATTGTTTGTAAAGTGTTTATGTTTGTGTTTGAGATAATCAGTGGTGGGCACCGTTAACCAAAAAGTTAACTTCGTTAACCGCTAATCCGTTAACCAAAAAGTTAACTTCGTTAACTGTTAATTCGTTAAACATGTAACGGAAGTTACCGATAAACCTATGGAAAACTGATGAGTGGGTAGTTGGGAGGTAACGAAAATGGTTCACTGAGTAGGTAGGTAGTTAATCTAACAATCATTAAATTCCTTTTATGTCAATAACTGGGTGGATGAAACCAATTGGTTGCTCACCAGAGTTATTCTCCACACTAGTATGTATATACTGTGTGGGAGGAGCGTGCTCGGTAATAAGGATACATTACCGCTCAACCAACCGAGGAATAAACCAAGACAACGCTGGTACAAGAAGCCCCGCGAAGAGGAGAACAAAGAGAGAACGAAAACGAAGAACGGGGCGAGAGGACGTACCAGCAAAGTGCGCTCTCGAAAACATAACCGGAGAAGGGAGACACTCCGATAACAAAAAGTAAGTGACTAATTGAGTTTTTACACCAAAGTTAATCTCATTAAATTAAGCTGGGTCAGACAAGTTAGGCCTACATTGTGGCCTAAGACCCAGCATCAACTCATAGCTTAACAAAGGTGAAGGTAGATTGCCCTAACCTAATTCTTGTGAGGAATCCTACTGTGGACCTCAATTTATCTGCCCGCTCTGGACCATTTCCGGAATCTCTAGGCTGACCCCTCTAGGCTAGACTTGATCTACTCTATAGTATAGACTGGAGATATAAGGGGTGGGTTAATTGTGGACCAATTCATACAGAGCATTTTTCGCATTGGTGGTCCGTGTGTGGGGAATTTACAAACCTTAAGCTTACTTAACAAAAAATTGCAGAATTAGGCTAAATAGCCTAAGTCTAGCCTAAGCCTAAGCTAATCAAGCCTAATTAGGTCTACAACCTAGGGCCTAACTAGGAAACATTTACATTAAAGGAGTCTCATTCTCTTATAAGCTTAGACCTGAGTGACATAAGTACTTGGGGGGGATTAAACCAAATTTAAACTCGACTGTTTTGTCTGTGCTCTCTCTTCTCTGGTAATTTCTTCTTGTCCTCTATTTCATTACGATCCCCAGTTAAACAATTTTGACTTAGACATGGACAGTGCAGAATTGAAAAAGTTAAAAAAGAAAAGGGGGGCAAAGTTGGGAGCTGTTACAAAGGCTGTGAACACTTTTAACAATATTACACAACCAGGTAAGAAAAATATAGAGTGTGTAATTATTAAATTAGAAATTAAAAAGAAGGAAATAATAGCCATTAATGAGAGTATTTCAGAGTTAGTTGAATCCGAAATGGCTGAAGAACAATTGATAGACCTTTACGCTGATGATGATGATCAGGTAAGCTCAATTGAACAGCAAATAAGGGAACTACGGTCTCGTTTGACTGACTTAACACCAAAAAAACCTAATTCTGATTTTAATCAAAGTAGGGCTAACCTTCAACAAATTTAAGTGGCATGCAAAATCCTGAGTCACAAGAATTGAGGGCTCAGTTACCCATTTTGCAAATACCAACATTTGAAGGGGACACGGTACAATTCCCATCTTTCATTGACAAATTTGAGAATTTAATAGGTAATAAACCTTATATTTCAACTGTTGAAAAGTTTAGTTACTTAACTAGTTCCCTTAAAGGCCCAGCCTATAACCTGATAGCCTATTTACCAGCCGTAGGGGATTCATATGAAGTAGCTATTGATCTTTTAAAACGTAATTACGTTAATAAAGATGTGATTATATGAATTATCTCAACAAATTTTTGAATTTGCACCCATAAAAGATAACCATAGTGATATGGAAAATTTTTATACAAAATTAGAAGCTATTATAGGACAACTGGTTAGCAATGAGATAGATATTAAAACTTCATCTTGGCTTATACAAAGCATAGTACTTAGGTGCCTTCCTTCGAGGGTTAAAGATAATTTAATTCTAAAGACGGGAGAAAATTATCCTAATTTAGCACAAATAAGACAACACTTCCCAATATCCTAATTAATTACAACTTGAGAGATTTTCCAACACATAAGACCCAGACTATGGATAAACCAAAGACTGTTCCCAGAGACCAACTAGCTACAGCCAAACAGACAAAACTTGATACTGGAGAATCAAATGTGACCAACTATAATACACGAACACCTACATTACAGAACTTTAATGTAACTGCTGCCTCAACTTACACACCACATTGCAAATTTTGTGCAAGTAATGAACACAGTAGTACTGGGTGTGACAAATATTCAGACTTTAACCAAAGGGCTAAAAGATGTGAACAGTTGAACCTGTGTAAAAAGTGTACTGGCCAGGGACATTATAAGAAAGACTGTAAATCTAGGTTAAGATTCAAGTGTAAGTTTTGTAAAAGTTTACGACATGTCTCATCAATGTGTGATTCATCAAAGTGTCCAAATAATAGTACTCAAACTCAAAAGATACCTCCCCCCAAACAAAGGTAATCAAGAAAATGCCACTTTCATGGGACATTCTGCTTGTTCAAACAATGTAACAAGAAACACTGAGATTCTTTTACCAACTATTACTTTGGACTTAGTGAATAGTGAGGGTAGTACCACTCCAGTGAGATGTCTTATAGACTGTTGTTCTCAACAAACATTTGTTTCAAAAAATGTAGTTAATAAATTGGGTTTGACACCAAACCCGAATGAACAAAACCTCAATATTGCGTCCTTTGTTAAGGATAACTCGGACAAAAATAGCTATAAGACAATTGACCTGGAACTATATTTAGAAAGTAAATTCAAGAAAATTGAAGCAGTTATTATTTCTAAAGTAGGACAAAACAAACTGGTTATACCCAAACTAGAACAAACCATAAATCATTTGAAAAAACACTACAAAATAGCTGATAGACATATCACTAACAACACAGTAGCTAACATTGAAATGCTAATAGGGGCAGATTATATTAATCTTATTCATAAGGGCATAGTAGAGATAGGTAATGGTATAGCTATTCAGACTCCATCAGGGATAGCCCCTTTGGGTGACCTATCAGAATACAACCTAGACCTAAACCAAAATAGTGCATGACCAACAAATACTATGTGCCTCAACTCAGTCCTACATAACACCTGTAAGAATAGCAACACTTTGAATAATATTATCTCAACTAAGAACCTTAATTCATCATTATCAAATGAAACTTTGGATGAGGCAATTCAAACTTTATGGTTGCTAGAATCTGTGGGTATACATGTGCGAAAAATGCTCTGTATGAATTGGTCCACAATTAACCCACCCCTTATATCTCCAGTCTATACTATAGAGTAGATCAAGTCTAGCCTAGAGGGGTCAGCCTAGAGATTCCGGAAATGGTCCAGAGCGGGCAGATAAATTGAGGTCCACAGTAGGATTCCTCACAAGAATTAGGTTAGGGCAATCTACCTTCACCTTTGTTAAGCTATGAGTTGATGCTGGGTCTTAGGCCACAATGTAGGCCTAACTTGTCTGACCCAGCTTAATTTAATGAGATTAACTTTGGTGTAAAAACTCAATTAGTCACTTACTTTTTGTTATCGGAGTGTCTCCCTTCTCCGGTTATGTTTTCGAGAGCGCACTTTGCTGGTACGTCCTCTCGCCCCGTTCGTCGTTTTCGTTCTCCCTTTGTTCTCCTTTTGTTCCTCCTCTTCGCGGGGCTTCTTGTACCAGCGTTGTCTTGGTTTATTCCTCGGTTGGTTGAGCGGTAATGTATCCTTATTACCGAGCACGCTCCTCCCACACAGTATATAAATACTAGTGTGGAGAATAACTCTGGTGAGCAACCAATTGGTTTCATCCACCCAGTTATTGACATAAAAGGAATTTAATGATTGTTAGATTAACTACCTACCTACTCAGTGAACCATTTTCGTTACCTCCCAACTACCCACTCATCAGTTTTCCATATACTGGGGGCCCCGGGAGATAAAAATTTTGGTGTCAATGTCACCAATTTTTGTCTGAGTGTAGACTAGCTAACTATTAACTGTAAATGCCTGTTAATCTGATTAACAGTGCCTATCCTCACCTTCTCATGGAGAAGGTGTAGCATTTAATTAGAAGAGAAAATATACATCCATAGGATGAAACTGTCTATGGTCTTTACCATAAGAAAAGAAAAAATGAAAGTTAGAAGATAAAATTACAATTCCCCAGCATCTATTTTTTGTTGTAAAAATAGTCGCGCCTTTAATGCTGTTTGTCGCTGAGGTCTTGTGTCTGTCAATGTTGTAGTAGGATGCGTTACCACTCCTACTGTCAAAGGAATAGTTACTGGAAGTTCAGTGTCTCCAGTTGTTTCTGTCAGTGGAGAAGGTTCTCCAAAGTCCATTGTTTTGGGTCCAGACTCTAAAGGGTACAAAAGAGAAATGTCTCTTGTTGTGTCACCCGTTGAAGTCCTTAATTTGACCACTCTTGTTACCCCGTCTGCCCCTGGTCTGAGTTCTGAAACTCTAGCCAGAGGCCAGTATTGTCTTGGAGTACTGTCATGTATGAGAGCAAGGTCCCCTACCTTAATTGTGTCAGACCAATCCTTCTTAGTCATTTGTTTATGTCTCTCCCTTAGACCCATCAAGTACTCAGTTTTCCACTGTTTAATGAAATGAGCTTTAACTCTAGTTAAATGTTGTAACTTAGTCTGGAGCTCATCATGTCGTTGAGTCCAGTTTGGGTCTTCTGAAGAGTCTATATTGTAGTCCGGCAGGAGACTAACTTGTTCTCCCCGAATCAAATGATTTGGAGTTAATGGTTCTGGGTCATTAATGTTGTCACTCACATAAGTGAGTGGTCTATTGTTAATGATGTTCTCAATCTCAGCCAGGAGAGTGAGTAACCCAAATAAGTGTATCTGTTTTTTGCCAATTGCTTTCTTCAAGCAATTCTTTACTGTCTGTATATTCCTCTCCCAGATAGAACCATACCAAGGAGAGGCAACCGGAATATACTTCCACTTTATGTTTGTATTTTGTATATATAATTGTGTGATTTCATTGCTTAACAAGTCGTGGATGACTTGTTCACCAGCTTTGAAATATGTAGCATTGTCAGTCCAAACTGTCTTGGGTACTGAATGTCGTGCACAGAATCTCTTAAAGACAGCAACAAAAGATTCTGCTGTTAGGTCCTCCACAACATCCAAATAAACAGCTCGTGAGGCTGCACATGTACTGTAAACAGTACAATGTACATTTTTTGTTCAGTGTCACCCACCCCTACAGTCAATGCTCCTGTATAGTCAATGCCTACAGTCTCAAAGGGTCTGTTGAGAGTAACTCTCTCCTCTGGCAAAGCAGGAGGATTTGGTTTCCTATAGGGCCTAGCATGAATACGCCTACATGTAACACACTCACTCAGGACTGTTTTAACAGTGATCCTTCCCTTGGGTATCCAATAAGTTTTTCTTAATGTAGTTAGTGTCTGTGGTACCCCCATATGATATACATCATTGTGTGTTTTCCTGATTATTAATGTTGTCAAATAGCTAAATCTAGGTAAAAGGATTGGATTTTTGCTTTTGTATGACAGTTTTGATTTGTCTAATCTCCCTTTACACCTTAGAAGGCCTTCCTCATCCCTGAACAAGTTTAGATCCACAACTACTGATGGTACAGGTTCTTTTGTTTGTTTCCCATTAGTTAAGAATTCTAACTCTTTATTGTACTCTTTTTGTTGGGCTTGGCCTATCCAGTATTGGGTTGCAACCTCTGTATAATTATGATTATTTTTATTTAGCTGTTTGTTAATTGTAGCTAAACAGTTGTGAGCAAACCTCAAACAGTAGGCTGTCACCCTAACAAGTTTGTTGAAATCAGAATACTTTTCATAATTAGTGATTGGTTCAACCTTTTCATTTGAAAAGATTAAATTTAATGTCAAGTTAACTTGTTCCACAGGCCATTGGTCTGTATTACAGAGCCACTTAGGTCCCATAAACCAAGTTTTGTTTGACTTCAACAACTTGTAGGATAAACCTCTGGTCAGAAAGTCTGCTGGATTCTGTTTAGTTGGAACATAGTGAAAGTTTACTTGTAGGCTTTCATTAGCGTCAGCTATTTCTTTTAGCCTATTTCTTACAAAGATATTCTTACTATTAATGCTATCATTCCGTATCCAGGCAAGACAAATCTGACTGTCAAGCCAGACGTGGATATTAGTTATGAACACATCATAGTAAGCATCCTTAAGCAATGAAATGGTTTTAATGGCTAATGTAGCAGCCAATAGTTCCAATTGAGGTATGGTTCGGGTAGGTTTGAGAGGTGCAACTTTCCCTTTTGCATAAATTAGATGACTTTCTGTAGGGCTTACAAGATACGCACAGCACCCATAAGCTTGTGTGCTTGCATCAGCAAACACATGAGCCTCTGGGCTTATCCCTAAACCACAGCACCTTTGAATTTTAATGTTCTGCACTTTTGTTAAATCAGTAGCTAACTTCTTCCAAGATTTTGATTTTCATTTGTTATTGGATCATCCCACCCAACATTTGTCCTCCAAATTCTTGGAGGAGAATCTTTGATTTTATTGTTGAAGGCAGGAATAGACCCATAGGATCAAAATTTTGGAAGCCTCTGATAATATTTGTCTTTTAGTATTTGCTTCCTCATCAAGTTTAAAACCTTTAGTACAGATTGAATCATGACTGTTAGAAGTTGCATCCAAATACAGTTCATACCTAAAGTTTTAACTCTGTCTGATGGCTCAGTAAGACCATTATTATCTTTTAAAATCTTTTTGTTTAAATCCTCATTATTTGAAATCCACTCTCTAAGTTCAAAGTTACCTTGTTGCATAATGTTTTGAGAGTGTTCATAGACTTCAGATAATTCAGATTTGTTGTCGTTGAGCCTATTAGATTGTCTACGTAAAAATGTTCCTTAGGAAGTTCAATGTTAGAGAGTTATTAAAACTGGTTTAAATGATGTTTAATTGTCAATGTTAATAGCTAGGTGAGCAATTGGCTCCAAACAACACAACATTAAATCTATAGGTTATGAACCCTTTATTCCAAATCAAATGGATCCTTGAACCATAAGAACCTAAGTTGGTTCTTATCATATTCATTTTTAAGATTTATTCTCAAAAATGCCTTCGAAATGTCACTTTGTACAGCATATTTGTCTAACCTGAACCTCAGTAAGATCTTCACAAGGTCAGAAATGAGATTAGGACCCTCAATCAAGCAATCATTTCAAACTGTGTTTATCACTGTCTTTGAGGCTACAATTATATACTACTCTGAGTTTTGTTGTTGGGGCATCTTGTCGATAAACCCCCCTATGGGTTAAATAATGACAACCATCTTTTTTAAAAGGGTTATCTGTTACTTCTTCAATGAAGCCTTTCTGTAGCTGTTCTTTGAAGACATCATTATATATTTTTACATTATTTTCTGTTGAGTTTTTTCATTACTTTATATAAATGTCCTTTAGCTACTTTGAGATTATCTCTTAAAGTTGGACAATTTATTTTCCAAGGTAACTCAATGAAATAACTATTGTCTTTACACTGAATGGTGTCTTCAAATCTTTCTACCATTAACTGATCTTCTGAAGTTTGATGTGTGTCATGTATACCCACAGATTCTAGCAACCATAAAGTTTGAATTGCCTCATCCAAAGTTTCATTTGATAATGATGAATTAATGTTCTCAGTTGAGATAATATTATTCAAAGTGTTGCTATTCTTACAGGTGTTATGTAGGACTGAGTTGAGGCACATAGTATTTGTTGGTCATGCACTGTTTTGGTTTAGGTCTAGGTTGTATTCTGATAGGTCACCCAAAGGGGCTATCCCTGATGGAGTCTGAATAGCTATACCATTACCTATCTCTACTATGCCCTTATGAATAAGATTAATATAATCTGCCCCTATTAGCATTTCAATGTTAGCTATTGTGTTGTTAGTGATATGTCTATCAGCTATTTTGTAGTGTTTTTTCAAATGATTTATGGTTTGTTCTAGTTTGGGTATAACCAGTTTGTTTTGTCCTACTTTAGAAATAATAACTGCTTCAATTTTCTTGAATTTACTTTCTAAATGTAGTTCCAGGTCAATTGTCTTATAGCTATTTTTGTCCGAGTTATCCTTAACAAAGGACGCAATATTGAGGTTTTGTTCATTCGGGTTTGGTGTCAAACCCAATTTATTAACTACATTTTTTGAAACAAATGTTTGTTGAGAACAACAGTCTATAAGACATCTCACTGGAGTGGTACTACCCTCACTATTCACTAAGTCCAAAGTAATAGTTGGTAAAAGAATCTCAGTGTTTCTTGTTACATTGTTTGAACAAGCAGAATGTCCCATGAAAGTGGCATTTTCTTGATTACCTTTGTTTGGGGGAGGTATCTTTTGAGTTTGAGTACTATTATTTGGACACTTTGATGAATCACACATTGATGAGACATGTCGTAAACTTTTACAAAACTTACACTTGAATCTTAACCTAGATTTACAGTCTTTCTTATAATGTCCCTGGCCAGTACACTTTTTACACAGGTCAACTGTTCACATCTTTTAGCCCTTTGGTTAAAATCTGAATATTTGTCACACCCAGTACTACTGTGTTCATTACTTGCACAAAATTTGCAATATGGTGTGTAAGTTGAGGCAGCAGTTACATTAAAGTTCTGTAATGTAGGTGTTCGTGTTTTGTAGTTGGTCACATTTGATTCTACAGTATCAGGTTTTGTCTGTTTGGCTGTAGCTAGTTGGTCTCTGGGAACAGTCTTTGGTTTATCCATAGTCTGGGTCTTATGTGTTGGAAAATCTCTCAAGTTGTAATTAGTTAGGATATTGGGGAAGTGTTGTCTTTTGTGTTAAATTAGGATAATTTTCTCCCGTCTTTAGAATTAAATTATCTTTAACCCTCGAAGGAAGGCACCTAAGTACTATGCTTTGTATAAGCCAAGATGAAGTTTTAATATCTATCTCATTGCTAACCAGTTGTCCTATAATAGCTTCTAATTTTGTATAAAAATTTTCCATATCACTATGGTTATCTTTTATGGGTGCAAATTCAAAAATTTGTTGAGATAATTCATATATAATCACATCTTTATTAACGTAATTACGTTTTAAAAGATCAATAGCTACTTCATATGAATCCCCTACGGCTGGTAAATAGGCTATCAGGTTATAGGCTGGGCCTTTAAGGGAACTAGTTAAGTAACTAAACTTTTCAACAGTTGAAATATAAGGTTTATTACCTATTAAATTCTCAAATTTGTCAATGAAAGATGGGAATTGTACCGTGTCCCCTTCAAATGTTGGTATTTGCAAAATGGGTAACTGAGCCCTCAATTCTTGTGACTCAGGATTTTGCATGCCACTTAAATTTGTTGAAGGTTAGCCCTACTTTGATTAAAATCAGAATTAGGTTTTTTGGTGTTAAGTCAGTCAAACGAGGACCGTAGTTCCCTTATTTGCTGTTCAATTGAGCTTACCTGATCATCATCATCAGCGTAAAGGTCTATCAATTGTTCTTCAGCCATTTCGGATTCAACTAACTCTGAAATACTCTCATTAATGGCTATTATTTCCTTCTTTTTAATTTCTAATTTAATAATTACACACTCTATATTTTTCTTACCTGGTTGTGTAATATTGTTTAAAAGTGTTCACAGCCTTTGTAACAGCTCCCAACTTTGCCCCCCTTTTTTTTTAACTTTTTCAATTCTGCACTGTCCATGTCTAAGTCAAAATTGTTTAACTGGGGATCGTAATGAAATAGAGGACAAGAAGAAATTACCAGAGAAGAGAGAGCACAGACAAAACAGTCAAGTTCAAATTTGGTTTAATCCCCCCCAAGTACTTGTGTGTCACTCAGGTCTAAGCTTATAAGAGAATGAGACTCCTTTAATGTAAATGTTTCCTAGTTAGGCCCTAGGTTGTAGACCTAATTAGGCTTGCTCAGGTTAGGCTTAGGCTAGACCATTTAGCCTAATTCTGCAATTTTTGTTAAGTAAGCTTAAGGTTTGTAAATTCCCCACACACGGACCACCAATGCGAAAAATGCTCTGTATGAATTGGTCCACAATTAACCCACCCCTTATATCTCCAGTCTATACTATAGAGTAGATCAAGTCTAGCCTAGAGGGGTCAGCCTAGAGATTCCGGAAATGGTCCAGAGCGGGCAGATAAATTGAGGTCCTCAGTAGGATTCCTCACAAGAATTAGGTTAGGGCAATCTACCTTCACCTTTGTTAAGCTATGAGTTGATGCTGGGTCTTAGGCCACAATGTAGGCCTAACTTGTCTGACCCAGCTTAATTTAATGAGATTAACTTGGTGTAAAAACTCAATTAGTCACTTACTTTTTGTTATCGGAGTGTCTCCCTTCTCCGGTTATGTTTTCGAGAGCGCACTTTGCTGGTACGTCCTCTCGCCCCGTTCGTCGTTTTCGTTCTCCCTTTGTTCTCCTTTTGTTCCTCCTCTTCGCGGGGCTTCTTGTACCAGCGTTGTCTTGGTTTATTCCTCGGTTGGTTGAGCGGTAATGTATCCTTATTACCGAGCACGCTCCTCCCACACAGTATATAAATACTAGTGTGGAGAATAACTCTGGTGAGCAACCAATTGGTTTCATCCACCCAGTTATTGACATAAAAGGAATTTAATGATTGTTAGATTAACTACCTACCTACTCAGTGAACCATTTTCGTTACCTCCCAACTACCCACTCATCAGTTTTCCATACATGACACACATCAAACTTCAGAAGATCAGTTAATGGTAGAAAGATTTGAAGACACCATTCAGTGTAAAGACAATAGTTATTTCATTGAGTTACCTTGGAAAATAAATTGTCCAACTTTAAGAGATAATCTCAAAGTAGCTAAAGGACATTTATATAAAGTAATGAAAAAACTCAAACAAGAAAATAATGTAAAAATATATAATGATGTCTTCAAAGAACAGCTACAGAAAGGCTTCATCGAAGAAGTAACAGATAACCCTTTTAAAAAAGATGGTTGTCATTATTTAACCCACAGGGGGGTTTATCGACAAGATGCCCCAACAACAAAACTCAGAGTAGTATATAATTGTAGCCTCAAAGACAGTGATAAACACAGTTTGAATGATTGCTTGATTGAGGGTCCTAATCTCATTTCTGACCTTGTGAAGATCTTACTGAGGTTCAGGTTAGACAAATATGCTGTACAAAGTGACATTTCAAAGGCATTTTTGAGAATAAATCTTAAAAATGAATATGATAAGAACCAACTTAGGTTCTTATGGTTCAAGGATCCATTTGATTTGAATAAAGGGTTCATAACCTATAGATTTAATGTTGTGTTGTTTGGAGCCAATTGCTCACCTAGCCTATTAGCATTGACAATTAAACATCATTTAAACCAGTTTAATAACTCTCTAACATTGAACTTCCTTAAGGAACATTTTTACGTAGACAATCTAATAGGCTCAACGACAACAAAATCTGAATTATCTGAAGTCTATGAACACTCTCAAAACATTATGCAACAAGGTAACTTTGAACTTAGAGAGTGGATTTCAAATAATGAGGATTTAAACAAAAAGATTTTAAAAGATAATAATGGTCTTACTGAGCCATCAGACAGAGTTAAAACTTTAGGTATGAACTGGTATTTGGATGCAACTTCTAACAGTCATGATTCAATCTGTACTAAAGGTTTTAAACTTGATGAGGAAGCAAATACTAAAAGACAAATATTATCAGAGGCTTCCAAAATTTTTGATCCTATGGGTCTATTCCTGCCTTCAACAATAAAATCAAAGATTCTCCTCCAAGAAATTTGGAGGACAAATGTTGGGTGGATGATCCAATAACAAATGAAAATCAAAAATCTTGGAAGAAGTTAGCTACTGATTTAACAAAAGTGCAGAACATTAAAATTCAAAGGTGCTGTGGGTTTAGGGATAAGCCCCAGAGACTTCATGTGTTTGCTGATGCAAGCACACAAGCTTATGGGTGCTGTGCGTATCTTGTAAGCCCTACAGAAAGTCATCTAATTTATGCAAAAGGGAAAGTTGCACCTCTCAAACCTACCGAACCATACCTCAATTGGAACTATTGGCTGCTACATTAGCCATTAAAACCATTTCATTGCTTAAGGATGCTTACTATGATGTGTTCATAACTAATATCCACGTCTGGCTTGACAGTCAGATTTGTCTTGCATGGATACGGAATGATAGCATTAATAGTAAGAATATCTTTGTAAGAAATAGGCTAAAAGAAATAGCTGACGCTAATGAAAGCCTACAAGTAAACTTTCACTATGTTCCAAACTAAACAGAATCCAGCAGACTTTCTGACCAGAGGTTTATCCTACAAGTTGTTGAAGTCAAACAAAACTTGGTTTATGGGACCTAAGTGGCTCTGTAATACAGACCAATGGCCTGTGGAACAAGTTAACTTGACATTAAATCTAATCTTTTCAAATGAAAAGGTTGAACCAATCACTAATTATGAAAAGTATTCTGATTTCAACAAACTTGTTAGGGTGACAGCCTACTGTTTGAGGTTTGCTCACAACTGTTAGCTACAATTAAAAACAGCTAAATAAAAATAATCATAATTATACAGAGGTTGCAACCCAATACTGGATAGGCCAAGCCCAACAAAAAGAGTACAATAAAGAGTTAGAATTCTTAACTAATGGGAAACAAACAAAAGAACCTGTACCATCAGTAGTTGTGGATCTAAACTTGTTCAGGGATGAGGAAGGCCTTCTAAGGTGTAAAGGGAGATTAGACAAATCAAAACTGTCATACAAAAGCAAAAATCCAATCCTTTTACCTAGATTTAGCTATTTGACAACATTAATAATCAGGAAAACACACAATGATGTATATCATATGGGGGTACCACAGACACTAACTACATTAAGAAAAACTTATTGGATACCCAAGGGAAGGATCACTGTTAAAACAGTCCTGAGTGAGTGTGTCACATGTAGGCGTATTCATGCTAGGCCCTATAGGAAACCAAATCCTCCTGCTTTGCCAGAGGAGAGAGTTACTCTCAACAGACCCTTTGAGACTGTAGGCATTGACTATACAGGAGCATTGACTGTAGGGGTGGGTGACACTGAACAAAAAATGTACATTGTACTGTTTACATGTGCTGCCTCACGAGCTGTTATTTGGATGTTGTGGAGGACCTTACAGCAGAATCTTTTGTTGCTGTCTTTAAGAGATTCTGTGCACGACATTCAGTACCAAAGACAGTTTGGACTGACAATGCTACATATTTCAAAGCTGGTGAACAAGTCATCCATGACTTGTTAGCAATGAAATCACACAATTATATATACAAAATACAAACATAAAGTGGAAGTATATTCCGGTTGCCTCTCCTTGGTATGGTTCTATCTGGGAGAGGAATATACAAACAGTAAAGAATTGCTTGAAGAAAGCAATTGGCAAAAAACAGATACACTTATTTGGGTTACTCACTCTCCTGGCTGAGATTGAGAACATCATTAACAATAGACCACTCACTTATGTGAGTGACAACATTAATGACCCAGAACCATTAACTCCAAATCATTTGATTCGGGGAGAACAAGTTAGTCTCCTGCCGGACTACAATATAGACTCTTCAGAAGACCCAAACTGGACTCAACGACATGATGAGCTCCAGACTAAGTTACAACATTTAACTAGAGTTAAAGCTCATTTCATTAAACAGTGGAAAACTGAGTACTTGATGGGTCTAAGGGAGAGACATAAACAAATGACTAAGAAGGATTGGTCTGACACAATTAAGGTAGGGGACCTTGTTCTCATACATGACAGTACTCCAAGACAATACTGGCCTCTGGCTAGAGTTTCAGAACTCAGACCAGGGGCAGACGGGGTAACAAGAGTGGTCAAATTAAGGACTTCAACGGGTGACACAACAAGAGACATTTCTCTTTTGTACCCTTTAGAGTCTGGACCCAAAACAATGGACTTTGGAGAACCTTCTCCACTGACAGTAACAACTGGAGACACTGAACTTCCAGTAACTATTCCTTTGACAGTAGGAATGGTAACGCATCCTACTACAACATTGACAGACACAAGACCTCAGCGACAAACAGCATTAAAGGCGCGACTATTTTTACAACAAAAAATAGATGCTGGGGAATTGTAATTTTATCTTCTAACTTTCATTTTTCTTTTCTTATGGTAAAGACCATAGACAGTTTCATCCTATGGATGTATATTTTATCTTCTAATTAAATGCTACACCTTCTCCATGAGAAGGTGAGGATAGGCACTGTTAATCAGATTAACAGGCATTTACAGTTAAATAGTTAGCTAGTCTACACTCAGACAAAAATTGGTGACAATGACACCAAAATTTTTATCTCCCGGGGCCCCCAGTATATGGAAAACTGATGAGTGGGTAGTTGGGAGGTAACGAAAATGGTTCACTGAGTAGGTAGGTAGTTAATCTAACAATCATTAAATTCCTTTTATGTCAATAACTGGGTGGATGAAACCAATTGGTTGCTCACCAGAGTTATTCTCCACACTAGTATGTATATACTGTGTGGGAGGAGCGTGCTCGGTAATAAGGATACATTACCGCTCAACCAACCTAGGAATAAACCAAGACAACGCTGGTACAAGAAGCCCCGCGAAGAGGAGAACAAAGAGAGAACGAAAACGAAGAACGGGGCGAGAGGACGTACCAGCAAAGTGCGCTCTCGAAAACATAACCGGAGAAGGGAGACACTCCGATAACAAAAAGTAAGTGACTAATTGAGTTTTTACACCAAAGTTAATCTCATTAAATTAAGCTGGGTCAGACAAGTTAGGCCTACATTGTGGCCTAAGACCCAGCATCAACTCATAGCTTAACAAAGGTGAAGGTAGATTGCCCTAACCTAATTCTTGTGAGGAATCCTACTGTGGACCTCAATTTATCTGCCCGCTCTGGACCATTTCCGGAATCTCTAGGCTGACCCCTCTAGGCTAGACTTGATCTACTCTATAGTATAGACTGGAGATATAAGGGGTGGGTTAATTGTGGACCAATTCATACAGAGCATTTTTCGCAAACCGTTAACGTTAACTTTTATTATAAAAAAAATGAAAAACACAATATATATATATAATTTAATTTTCCCTCTTCTTCTCGTTCTCCATTTTGTCCATGAGATGCATGTTGCCCTTCATGAAAATTAGCATATCAAAGTTTTCATCAGACAGGGATGATCTCTTGGCCCTCAGGATGTCCTTGCCCATAAAGAACAAACGCTCCACTGCAGCACTGGAGGGGATGGTTGTGTTGAACTTGATGAACAAGTCCACCAACACTTGCTCACCCAAGAAGGCAGCATCTGTCAGCAATCTATTATATCATAAAGAAACTAATTCACATTGGGACTTGAAAGTACCGGCAGGATCAACTGGGTAGAAAAATAATTATGGAGATTTTAAAGATGTGGTACCTAGAAGTACCGCCAGGACATAAAGGGTTAAGGTGAAAACGCTCCCATTGTAAGACATCAATTGACTTAATTTATGTCATCAAAGTGACATGAGAATTGAAATCTTACCTGATCAGTTTTATGGTTCTTGAAATGTATCAAGGAGACTACTAATAAGGTACTCACAGACATATTATAAATATACATGACTTACTTGACAACGATTATTTTTAAATATTCACTAGCACAAACATGTTGCGCAAGAGACAGACTGCAAATGAAAACGAATGTAGTTATTTGTTGTAATTGTTACATATATATTATTGAAAGTGCCTTAAAATGCTCGTGATATTTCTTGAAAGAAGTTGAAACATTCAACTCAAATGGCAAATCTTTCCGCCTGATTTTACAGTCGACCATGTTTTGCTCAAACCAATGCCATAAATAATACTACCATATTTGGTAAGACACAAATTGTAGCGACGGAAACAAATATATCGCCTGATTTTGCACTGCGGAAATGGAAATTCGTTCATCACTATTAACAGTGGCGGATTAATTGCGCACCTGCTCAGCACTGAAAATAATATAAACTTTTAAACGTTTATTTATGAATTTTTTGGGTTAACGGACTTGAGTTAACGGAAGTTAAATGTAACGGAAGTTAATTAGTCCGATAATGATTTTCAAAGTTAACTTAAAAGTTAAATCGTTAACGAAAAAGTTAACTTCGTTAATTAACGATTAACGGATTAACGGTTTGTGCCCAGCTTTGGAGATAATGCATGCCCAGCATGGGCTAGCATAGTCTATAACTGAGCGAATATATTGTTTGTATATGAGTGATGTTGTTTCCTGCTGGTGTCCAAAGTTTGTGCCTGTTAGTACCCTAAGCGTGTTAAGTCTTGACGTACATTTGTTTTTAATGTCCTGAATGTGGTTTGCAAAAGATAATGTGTTTTATGTGACCCCCCAAGTATTTTGGTCCTGTGAGTGTGTGGAATGTTGTTGTTGTTTAGTGTAAGTTGTGGAGTTATCTGGTGTTCTTTTGTGTTGCTTGTTAGCAAGGTGATGGTTGATTTTGTGGGCGCTACTTTGAGTCTATTGTGTGTGAGCCAGTCTTGTATACTGTTTATGTATGTTTGTAGGTTATTTGTAGCGGTGTCGATGTTGTTGTGGGTGGATGTTAGAGTGATGTCATCTGCATATGATGATAAGGTACGCTTGTTATCTATAGGTGTTGGAATGTCATGCATGTATAAGTTGAACAGTGTTGGTGAGAGAACAGAACCTTGAGGGACCCCGTTCGGAAAAAGCTTGTTTTTGGATGACTTGCCATTAAATGTGACATGTGAGTATCTTCCTGAAAGATAGTTGCTCAGCCACCTTTTGGTATTATTGTGCATGTTTGTGTTGAGTATTTTGTTTATGAGAGGGAAGCGTGGGAAAGCATCAAATGCTTTACTAATGTCTATTGTTGCTAATAGTGTACGTTGAGCTGGTCGTCTGGAGTTGATGCCATCCATGATGTGCTGCGTGAGGTTAGTGAGTAATGTCGTGGTTGAGTGGTGAGGTCTGAATCCATGTTGAGTAGGCGATAGTGGTATGTGTGGGTTGGTGATTTGTAAGATTAGTCTTTCTGTTACTTTGGAAGGTGTGCATAATAAAGTAATGGGTCTATAGGAAGTTGGTTCTGTTGGATTTTTGTTTGGTTTGAGTAGTGTAATAATTTTACCTTGTTTCCATATGTCAGGAATAATACAGTGTTGGTATGAATATGCGCTGATGTTTGTGAGAGTTACTATTCCCTGTGAGCCCAAGTGTTTAAGGTGTATGTTAGATATGTTGTCTGGTCCAGTAGCCTTCGAATTCTTAATGTTTTTGATGATCTTGGTGGTCTCGTCTGTATTGAAAGGTGTAATGGTCGTGTCGAGTCTGTAGGTTTTCTTGTGTCTGGCTGTTTGTTTGTGCGTGTTTCTGGGTGTTGTCTCTGTTTAAGTGACTTATCTTTGCGTAGTGATTAACTAGAATGTTAGCTTGTTGTGTATACGTTGGGATATTATTTTGGCTGCGACAGATAGCCGCGTGTGAGGTGTGAATGTCGCTGTTAGAGTGGGTAATGCTGTTTATAGTCTTGTAGGGTCTGGATGTATCTGTGGAGTGGTTTAGTGTTGTTATGAATTCCCTAAATGTTTCTGTTTGTCTTTCTTTAAGTTTGTTGTTTATTTCTGTGTTGAGCTGTTGTATCTGCTGTTTTATGGCTTCTGTGCGTGGTTGTTACGTTGTTTGAGGTTGTTACGTTGCCTTATGAGGTGGGCTATTTATCTAGTGTAATTTTGTTTGTATTTCTTAATGTTGCCCTTGGGTATGTATTTGTTTGCATTATTGATGATCTGATTAAATGTCTTGAGTGTTGTATTGATGTTTATGATGGGTGTGCTGTTTAATGTGGTGAATTGTTCCTCAGTCTGTATTTTGAACTGTTCCCAATCAGCTTTCTTGTAATTTCTGTCAGTGTGCCTAAGGCTGTTGGGGCAGAGTGTAGAACGTGTTTTAATGATGATGGGCAGGTGGTCTGATGACAGTTGTTTTTCTGTTCTCCAGTGTGTATGTGTTGCTTGTGAGAGGAACAGAACGTTATGTCTGGGGAGGAGTTTGAGTATCCTGCTTGATGTGGTATGTGTGCATGTTCTTCTGTATTGTTAAGAATGAAGAGGCTGTTTAGTTGTGTGGCTATGTTGGCGCCTCTGGTGTTGCTTTGGTTGTGCAGGTACCAACTAGTGTCTTTAGCGTTGAAGTCTCCTCCTAAGATGACATTAGTGAGAGAGGCCAGATTGTGTAACTGTGGATTGTAATTGGCTGGCACCTGAGGTGAACTATCTGGTGGGATGTAAATGTTGATGAGTTTGGTGTTGTGTTTTGCGCGTGTTTTAATGTTAACTGCCTGTATTTCTATCTTGTTATCTGCTTGGATTGTGTTTGTAATGTTTTGGGTGGCATCAGTGTAGCTAATGCTTTTACGTATGTAAGTGATGAGTCCACCCCCGTGACCCCCCAGTACGATCTTGACGGATCGCTGTGAAGTCAGGGATGGTGGGTATTTTGTGTGTGCGTTTTAGTTTTGTTTCTTATATCAGTGCTATGTGAATGTTTTGTTTGTGTACGAATTCCCTAAGCTGCATGATTTTGTTTGTGAGGCCATCTACGTTGTACTGTAATATGTCAATATTATACTTTTGTATGTGTCTCATGGTCCTATTGTGCCTATGTCTTTGTGTGTGGTGACATGTGTAAGTTGTAGTGGGGCCTGGATTAGTCTTAATGTCGCCGGAGAGTAAGAGTAGTCCGGGGAGCACGCAATTGCTCCCCGTAAATGAAAAAATAGCACGCTGGTATAGGTCCGGCCCCGGGAGCCGATCGGCACTTTGACCGTACCACGCAACAGGTCGTCGACTGCCAGTGTGGCCAAATGTAGACAGTCCGCTGCACGGAGATTTGAGGAAGTTTGGCCACCAGCGCGTTGATGTTCGGTTTGACGTCGCCTCTTCTTCGCGTTGACGTGTCCCGCGCTGCAGGATACAGCCTGTTGAAAAAAGTGGTTAGAAATAACCGCATATATTTCCAAATAAAATATAAACCAAATAAATAAAAATAAAAACCCTCGTTTCTAACCAACTAGTGAAGTTGGGTTTCCCTAATTAACAAAAGAAGGAAAAAAAAAAGTTTCTGGGACAAAGAAAAACGGAGCTTTGCCAGTCTTGAAAATTTTTGACCGCATGAAGCGGGCCCTTTTTTCTAAAAAAATTAAAATGCTCGTGGTTACCCAAACCGGGAAACTGAGTCAACCTTCAAACCTAACAACCTTTAATTAAATTATCCTTAATTAATAACCACTGCAATTAATCAAAACCCATGTTTAACTAAATAGAGGCCTATCAGAACTAGGTGCAAGTAAGTTAAAGAAAATAACTAAGGTAAGAGAAAAACTAGGTACCTAGACGAAACTCGAACCGGGCTACAACGGCCCTAACTCAATAATTAAATGGCTGTTATAGCCCCTATTAAAACCTAAAGGCAATATAGCCCTAACTTAAAATAAAACCTTCAAAACCTTAAACCTTAAACCTTTAAAACCAAAAACTTAAGGGCAATCCAGCCCTAGCCTAACTTAACCTGCAAAACCTAGGTCTGGGAAATAGCCCCTACAAATAAATAACCTAGCAGTGTGTTAAATAATAACTTAAAACTTAACAAATAAAATTCAAACCTGGAAACTAAATGAAACTTATGAATCAGTTAGAAACTGAAAGGGTAACGTTCAACTGGCAACTTCATTTTTGGTAAGTCTAAATTAATTTGATGAATTTAGCTTCACCATAGTTAGTAATCTGGCTGCTGACCAAATTTAACCTGAAAACCACTGCAACCTACAGTGAAAAAGTCTGTAGCTGTGTTGACAGTGTCTAAATAGGCCATTATTATTTCTATAATTACCGAGTCTATTTAAAGTAAACTTAACCTTAATACTACACCTAAATAAAAATAATCTCTCAAGCAATAAACTAAATAATAAATTTTTCAATATGGCGCCCCCGGGTGGGCAGTCGAGAAGTTAGTTACCCTTTTTTGTTTTAATTCTGATACAATAGTTTTAAATCCAGTGAATTAAATTTTTTACATAATCTGAAAATTTAAATATAAATATCATTTATAATAAACCTAAAAATGGCTAATCAAACTGAAGCCACTCGTGGAAAAAGTATGGAGACCTGGTTGGGAAGTGATGTGGAAGCACTTGAAACTAGTAAACTGGTAAAAAGGAGGGGAGCAATCAGAACCTCAGCTACTAAACTTTTAGCTACAATCAAAGAGAGATGGGATGATTGGACTGAGGAACAAAAAAATTCACATGCTCGGCTTTTGTCCTCACAACTGGACAAGTTACAAAATTTAGACGAGGAAATCCTTAGAATGTATGTTTGTTCCGAAGGCTTCTCAGAGGATAAACAAGAAAACTAGATGAAAAAAATAGTTATTACCACTTTGAAATAGATCAAATGATACAAGCATTAACAACTAAAAAAGAAAATAATGCCGAAGCCAAACCTAAACAAGAATAAGTACTAAAATTCCTGAGCTTCAAATATTACCATTTGATGGAAATCCCTCTAAATTTCAAAACTTTAAGACCTCATTCAGAAACATTTATGATAACATAGGTCTTTCCGAAGAAGAGAAATTTGCCTACCTAAAACAACATTTGAGTGGAAACCCTGCCATTCAAATAAACTGCATGCAAGAAAGTAAAACATCTTATGAAGAAGCATGGCAGCAGTTGGAGGGCTGTTATGCAACACCAGGCCAAATTAAATTCTCCATAATAAAATCCCTTTTAACAAATCCATAATAACCAAAAATTTTAAATCACTTCATGACTTTCAAGCAGATATGCACTCTACCATAAATTTAATGCAAACTCAAAAATTAGAATTAGAAGATATACTCTTGTATGTATATTATAATAAACTAACTCAAGAAACTCAGGAATTTTTAAGAACTTGTGGTTTAAACTCTATGACCACTTTAATAAGTTTAAAGAAGCAATTGCTGAAGCTACCAAAACCTTAGCTAATGTTAATTTTGATCTGGAACAAAGTGAGTTAACTACCTTGATACCTAAACAAAAAAGAAACTTCTCTCCAGAACCAGCCAGAAAACCATGGTATTCTGGCCAAACTACAGCTGCTCTGGCGGTTTCTACCCAAAGACAATCCTCAAGAAGAGCTCAATATACTGACCAGAGAGAACCTTACTGCAAATTGTGTAAGAAAAACTCACACAGAATCTCAAAATGTGATTCTTTCCCTGAAAGTTGGGATAAACTGAAAAAACTTGCTAAATTAAATTATTGTACTAAATGTACCTCATCTAAACACCAAGCCAAAGAATGCCCCATTTCTTTACAACCCTGTTCATTTTGTAGGTTTTCTAACCATTTATCCTTCCTTTGTACCAAACAAAAAGGAAAACCAGAGGAAGATAAGAAAACCAAAACCAGTACGGAAGTAGCTACCCAAAAAGAAAACTCAAAACAAGGGAAACAAGTTACTAACTTATTAAGTTTAAAAAACACTGATCAAGAAGTAGCATTAATCCTTCCATGCAAATGAGAATAAGAAACTCAGAAAAATCAATTAAATGCAGAGCACTTTTGGATAATTGTAGTCAAGCCAGCTACATTACCAAGGAACTGTGAAAAAATTAAATCTTCCAACTAAACACTACGAGGAATCCATAACCATAACAGGATTTATAGCCAACAAGAAACAACCAAATTATGAAGTAGCTATAATTAAATTGGAGGATTCTAGAAACCCTGGAAACTACCAAGAAATAGAAGCCATCATAATTGATGATATTAATATTAAATATGAAGTTCCAGGATTACTGAAACTTCAAACTTATTTAAAATCATTAAATTATCAGCTTGCAGATCACTTTGAAGCTGATGAAGTGGCTGACTTCATGTTAATTTTTGGGGCTGCAACCCACAAACTTTTTGCCCTCAGCAGTCATCAGATTCATACTGCCTCTTGTTATAAATCTCCCTATGGAATACTTTTATTGGGTTTCCCTTCAGATTACTACCCTGAAAAAGAAAAAGAACCAATAAGAGATCAGATCAGCTTCTGTATTACCAACCCGCTACCTACTAGTACAACTTCTAATGAAGATCTAAAAAAATTGAACACCAGATTGCACAATTTAGCAAACTAGAAAACTTGGGTATTTCTGGGGATGAACCATTTTCAAACAAAGAAAAAGATCTGATTGCAAACTTTGAAAAGGAAGTTAAAATAGAAGATGAAAGATTGTCTGTTAAGGTACCATGGAATGACCAAAAAGATAAAATTTCACCAAACTTTAACTATGCTATTAGCAGGTTAAAGTCCACTTGCAAAAAATTAAAAAAAGATAACTTAATGCAACCTTATTCAGACATCCTTGAACAACAATTCCAGGAAGGAATAATAGAAGAAGTAGCTCTAACAGAACACTTAAGACAAGCAGGAAATTTTTTACCTCATTTTCCCGTAGTTCGCCCTGGGGTACAAACAACTAAAGTTAGGATTGTAGTAGATCCCTCGGGTAAAAGCAAACCAGAAGAAATAACGTAAATGATGCTACTGAGGACTGCCCTTCACTCCTACCTCACTTAGCAAAATTGTGCATTAAATTAAGGCATGGTAAATATTTGATGATTGGGGACATTCAAAAAGCATATTTACAACTTAAATATCAAACAGAATTTGACTGCAATGCCCACAAAATTCTGTGGGTAAAGATACCCAATTGGCTCCAAATGACGACAACCTGATCTGCTATAAATATAGAAGAGTTACCTTTGGCAACAAAAGCAGTCCATTTTTACTACAACAATCTCTCCAACACATTTTTAATGAACAACAAAACCAAGTGGCAGACTACCTAGCTAACCGCTTTTACATGGACAATGCTTTAATTAATGCCAACAATCTCTCAGAACTCAAAGACCTTTACAATTATAGTGTAAACACTTTAATTGAATATAATTTGAAGCTATATGAATGGGCCTCTAATCACTCAGAACTTCAAGGACTATTTGAAAAACATGACATAGCCTCCTCCGAAGATAAAGAAAATGTAAAACTATTAGGATATGGTTGGAACACAAGTGCTGATACACTCCATCTAAAAACTGTAAACTTGAACTCAGAAGCCAAAACTAAAAGAGAAATACTAAGTTCTGTGCAATCATTGTTTGATCCAATTGGATTTGTTGCACCCTTAGTGTTTAAATTAAAACTCTTCATGCAGAAAGTAACAGCTACCAAAAAAATTGGGATGAATATCTAGAACCTGAAATGCTGCGTGAATGGAAAAAACTTTGTAAAGAAATAAACAAAGTGGAATTTCTGAATTTTCCTAGACAAGCTTTTGAAAATCCCAAACCTCTCATGGAAAATCTTCAACTCCACATCTTTTGTGATGCCAGCCAAGAAGGTTATGCAGTAAGTTGCTATCTAGTTGGAAATGGAAAATCCGAACTAATTTACGCTAAATCAAGAGTCAACCCCAAATCAAAAAATTGGACCATTTGTAACTTGGAATTAATGGCAATCTGCCTAGGAACCAAAGTCCTAGAATACCTTAAAGAAACCTACCTAGAAGAAAACTCAGAAAACCAAAAGTTCTTCAAAACAATAATTTGGACAGACTCACAAGTGGCTTTAAATTGGACTGCTCAAAAATCTCTAAAAATGAAATCAATCTTTGTAAAAAACAGAGTGAAAGACATTCAGGAAGCAACAAGAAACTTAAACCATCACCTGGAATTCAGACATGTAGCAGGAGAAGACAACCCAGCAGACCTACTCACCAGACCAATATCTTTCAAGAAATTTCAAAAACTTCTTCACTTTTACCAACATGGTCCCACATTTTTGAGAAATGAAATTGAATGGCCAACCAACTTAATTTTTAACCCCCACCAAGAAACCTTACAGACAACAATAAATGTGTGTCAAACAACTTGTAAAGAAATAAATGAAAAAACTCCCTTGTTAAACATGGAAAGATTCTCTAACAGGAAAAAACTGGTCAGAATCACTGCCTATGTTCTACGGTTCATAGAAAACTTAAAGTACTTCCGCACTCACAAATATAACCCCAAATGTAACCTGACAATGGAAGAACAAATTGCTGTTTGGAGAAAAATCATACAGCTTACAAAACTAAGGCCACAAATTACTGGCTAAAATTAGTCCAGCAACAACATTTCTCAAAAGAAAAAGAAATAATCCACAAACTAAATAAAGGAGAAAAAGTTGAGGACCTAACAAAGCTGCAAAAGAATCTAAAACTCTTCATTGACAAAGAAGGGTTAGTCAGAACAATGGGGAGATATAAATATGCAACTAACCTTAACTATTCTGCTAGGTATCCTGTACTACTGCCTGAAAATTCTCATTTAACAACGTTAATTGTAACTGAATGTCATGCAAAAGCCAGTCATGCAACCTTAGCTACCACATGCAATTTCCTCAGACAGGAATTCTGGATCCCCAAAATAAGGCAAGTAGTTAAAAAGGTTCTGAAACAATGTCTGTTTTGCCAAAAATACTTTGCCATGGCTTATGAAGTGCCTACTACTGGACCCTTAGTAACGGAACGTTTAAGCTATGAAAAACCCTTTGAAAAAACTGCCCTTGACTATGTTGGTCCAATTTCTGTCCAGGATGAGAATAACCAATTCATGAAAGTCTACTTATTATTGTTCACTTGCTGCGCCACCAGATTCACCAGCCTTCACATCTGCACTGACCTTTCTGCTAAAACCTTTTTAAGAGAACTCTACCATTTGTCCTTAAACTACTCCCTTCCAAAGGTTTTGATTTCAGACAATCAATCCACCTTCAAAAGATCTGAAGATTACCTTAAACATTGGTTCCAAAATGTTCTTGTGTCTCAGTACCTCTCTGATCATGGTATCCAGTGGAAATTTACAGCAGCCTATTCACCCAGAACCTTAGGAATAGCTGAAAGAATGGTGGGTTTAGTCAAAAGAGCCCTCTATACCTCCCTAAAAGGAAGAAAAATCCCGTTAACTGAACTAAAAACAATTGTTCTTGAAATAATGAACACAATTAATTCAAGACCACTCACTTATGTTAATTCAAATGAAGATCCTCCTCTGATCTACTAACTCCTTTCAAGTTGCTTTTTGGGTATGACAATACCAAATTCAACTTTTTAACCACTAATGATACCCAAGAAGCTGTTAATGAAGATGATCAGGTGGATGCTGATTATATGACAACAACAGAGGACAAAGAAAGAAAGAAAATACTGGATTACTTTCATAAGGGAGCTAAACAATCTCAAGAAATCAAAAAAGATGGCGATACGAATATTTGAGTAGTTTGAGGGAAAAAGAATACCAACAACACAAACAACCAGTAAGCAAAGAACCTAAAGTAGGAGAACTATGTCTCTTAGATGAAAATTCTATGAATCCCAAATACTTCTGGAAGATTGCTGTAATTGAAACATTACACCCAGATGAAGATGGCATAATCAGGCATGTAACTGTAAAAACACCCAATGGTCATCTCTCCAGAAGATATATATATCGGTTATACCCACTGGAAATAACTGATAAACCGAATATTGACCTGGAAGAACTGGAAAATTCTTCCACAGAACCAGGAACTGTAGATTCTCCTGACACTACTACTGCCGCTACTCAACCCCGACCACAAAGACAAGCTGCAGTTAGATTTCGGGAAGAACTGCAAAGGAAAATACAGAGTGGATCTTTGTGAAGACCACAAATTGAAAATTGTAAATAATTGTAAATAGCTATAACTTAGGACCAACGTTCTATAGAAAAGACGCTTTCATTTTCATATTTCACCTAAAAGGAACTTTTCTGAAGAGCATGTCATTTTCATTCAAAAAAAAAAAATAAATAAAATTTCCCAAGAATACAATTCTGGGTAAATTTTTCCCCTTGGGGGGAATGTTGAAAAAAGTGGTTAGAAATAACCGCATATATTTCCAAATAAAATATAAACCAAATAAATAAAAATAAAAACCCTCGTTTCTAACCAACTAGTGAAGTTGGGTTTCCCTAATTAACAAAAAGAAGGAAAAAAAAAATTTCTGGGACAAAGAAAAACGGAGCTTTGGCCAGTCTTGAAAATTTTTGACCGCATGAAGCGGGCCCTTTTTTCTAAAAAAAAATTAAAATGCTCGTGGTTACCCAAACCGGGAAACTGAGTCAACCTTCAAACCTAACAACCTTTAATTAAACCTTATCCTTAATTAATAACCACTGCAATTAATCAAAAACCATGTTTAACTAAATAGAGGCCTATCAGAACTAGGTGTAAGTAAGTTAAAGAAAATAACTAAGGTAAGAGAAAAAACTAGGTACCTAGACGAAACTCGAACCGGGCTACAACGGCCCTAACTCAATAATTAAATGGCTGTTATAGCCCCTATTAAAACCTAAAGGCAATATAGCCCTAACTTAACTTGAATAAAACCTTCAAAACCTTAAACCTTAACCTTTAAAACCAAAAACTTAAGGGCAATCCAGCCCTAGCCTAACTTAACCTGCAAAACCTAGGTCTGGGAAATAGCCCCTACAAATAAATAACCTAGCAGTGTGTTAAATAATAACTTAAAACTTAACAAATAAAATTCAAACCTGGAAACTAAATGAAACTTATGGATTAGTTAGAAACAGAAAGGGTAACGTTCAACTGGCAACTTCATTTTTGGTAAGTCTAAATTAATTTTAAATTTAGCCTCACCATAGTTAGTAATCTGGCTGCTGACCAAATTTTAACCTGAAAACCACTGCAACCTACAGTTGACTTCTATTTTGCGACAACAGTTGATGATATTTATGTTACTTTATTGATTAATGATAATGATTAGGCTCTTCAAGTTATAAAAGATTTCTTTCGTAATAAATAATAAATACGAAACACAAAACGTATATGCAAACAGGATAATGATGCTTAGACTACTCAAGTTGATGAAGTTTTCTCTTTCTCATATATTGTATCGGCGTAATACTGTAAATATATTTCGAGTTTCTGCATAAGAAAGTCCTGTTTCACAGAAAACAAGGACTTCCTTCAATCTTCTATCACATCCAAACAGTAAATTGTATATAGTGTATATTCTTTGCTTCAGTTATATAGGCTACTATGGTGGTAGCAAATAGTTGTATATTATCAGCTGACTTGTTTGACATCTTGCAAGATTTTTGTATTATAAAAAATGTAGTTCATGACTTGGATTACCTCGATAGACTCGAGTGGCTTCATGTTTTCCAAATGAAATGTAATGTAATGAAACATTCAAGCATTCACCGGCCACTTTGTTCCCAAATGTCACAGCAATGCTGAGTCTTCTTGCTACCATATTAGTTACATCTTGTGATTGCGAGCGTATAGTCAAGCACATGTACTGTATTGTGACAGTGTACATGTATGAATTGTTGGAGGGTGAGTGTGAACTGCTTGCGTATTTACAATTTCAGATCTTAGTGAAGAGTGATTTAAATTGAGAAATTTTTTAGTACGTGTAATACACATAAAAATTGTGAAAACTATGATTTTCGATCTACTCGGCGTGAGTGTTGTAGGACTATATTAGGATACCTAGCCTAATGTAGGTAGCTACCGAATTACTCAAAGGCCTACGGGATTATTTTGGCCTTAATAATGTATTAAATAATAAAATACTCTTAATAGTTTCCTTAAGAACTAGACAAAATTAATAACAGCAATGGGAAGCATTACGCACAGCTCAAAGAACCTAGCTTATAGGCCTAGGCAAGTAGCTTTTTGATTACTTGGGTAGTTAGGCCTACACTAGGCTAGATTGTCGTAATTATATAATTATATGAGTTTGAGGTCTTTTTAGAAGACGTAACTCACGTCTGCATTCTGTAGTAGGTAAGAACAATTGGTAAAATTAGGGAGGGGGGTGGGTCATAATAGCTGGGATTAGATTATTAATTATGAACTCTCAGAGCTGTGTCTGGATTCTTAAATTTTATCAAAATCTTATGTATCTAGTAACCTGGTGGAAGTTCCGTGCGTCGGTCTCTCTTTACACGAAGGTAAAGCTGGTGGCCACACCTCTAGGCAATGCCTGATGGAGGAACGAGTTGTTCTCTTGCGATCTCCATCGCACATAGGTGCATGTGGCTCATCCGGTATCGTCCTGAGCCAGGCATCTAGTCCTAGTCCTTTTTTGAAGATTTCAACTTTGACACCTGTGATGTTTCTGATGTCTTTCGGAAGCTAGTTAAAAAGTCTAGGCCTCCTGATAACCAAGCTATTTTCCTTCAGTGTTGAGGGTGTCCCTTTTTTAGCCTTTAGTTTGGGAACACTGCACCAGTGCACATATTCTCTCTCATATTTTCATTGTTTGTCCCGAGTAAAGTCTTACTAAATTATTAACATCTTTTTAACTTTTACGATGAAATTATTATTAATGCAGAAGTTATGCTGAATATTATTTAAAAAAAAAAATCAAAGTTTACACATCTCTATCACATTAATGCAGGGATGGGGAGTCGGCCAAAAACAACCGACTCCCGACTCGGTATTTTTAAAAACCGACTCCCGACTCTTTCCTTATCATGCTGATCTACAACCTTATAAATATTGGGATGTTTGTTTCGTAGATGGCGTTTCAAGTTTGAGGCTCTAGTTGGAGCATTAGCATGTTTCCCAGTGTAAGCACTAATTTTTGCATTACACTCTTTACCATCCTTTTCTACTTGACAAATAAAAATACTTTCATCCTCATTTAGCTTAAAATATTGAAAGACTGCTGATTTTCTACTAGGCCCACGACTCATTACTAATAGGGGCTAATTAAATTAATAATTAATATATTGCTAATTTTTATATGGTACCTAGTATCCTAAAATAGAAATATGAAATTCATTTGCTAAGATTTACCAGAACAATAAATCAAATGTGGAAATGTGAATCTAGAATTAGTTCAGGAAGATATTTATTTAGGGCAGAGTAGTATTCTGGTAAATTGTTGGCATATAGAAATTGAATCAAAGAGTCGGGAGTCGGTCGTTTTTACCGACTCCCGACTCCGACTCTTCAAAAAAGCCCCGACTCCCGACTCCCGACTCCCCACCTCTGCATTTATGGACAATAAACCTCATTGAATGAATTTTTTTTAAATAGATTTTTTTTTAGTGTTCATTAATTTTTTACTTTTTTTTTTTTTTTTTTTATAACTATAAATTTTTACTTCAAAATTTGATTTGAAGGTGAAAAGGAAAATTAGTCAATATAAAATTAGAATGTAAGGTCAGTTTTGAAACTCAGTCATTTAAATTTCAGAGTAAAAATCAGAGTTACAGTAGAATTGAAAGTATAATCTATTTAAAGATCTTTTGATTAATTAAACCTGACATTTTAATTGATCGTATTCCAGTTTTTTATTAATAAATAATTCATTTTACTATATTTTCTGGGACTTTTACCATAAAGAGTTAATTATATTACACTATATTTAATGCAGAGTGTATAACTGTATATGCAGCATATACTCGGGTGTCCGAGAATTATCTGTACAATTTTTGGCTGTTATTAAAAGTCAACCATGAAGTGTAGAAATTCCAGTGTTGTCCCATTTTACAGAGAAACTCATTAAGTTTTTCTGATAACAAGTTTTGACAAGTTTTTCTTTTTTGTACGCGGGTGATAGACATTGATGATTTAAAAGCAAGAATCACAGCTGCTATTGAGCGAATTGATGTGGATATGCTGCAGCGTACATAGCAACATTTGGATTATCGATTGGATGTTTTGCGAATCACTGATGGTGCACATATCGAATGTTTGTAACAACGTTACTTTAATAAAAGAAACTTTTGAAAATACAGATTCTAAATAATCTTGTTTAAGAATTTTACGTGTGTTATCAAGAATTTTATTAAAAGATGAAATTGTACAGATAATGTTCGGACACACTGGAATTTCTACACTTCATGGTTGACTTTTAATAACAGCCAAAACTTGTACAGATAATTCTCGGACTCCCTGTACCTATATTGGTAACTTTGAAGAAGCGGGTTCTCTAAACCTAACCAAAAGCAATATTAGAGTTTTAAGATGATGCCATTCATGCATAGGCGTATGTGCCGGGGGGTCGAGGGTGGGGGGCTGCAGCACCCCCAGATTCGCAAGTTTCCGAATATTTTCGGCAAATGCCTCAAAATTTGGGCAAAGTCCCAAAACAATGGCGGAAAAATTGGAGTTTATTAAATTTAGACTCGGATGTGCTAATTAAACCAAACATAATAAATTATGCAACAATTTTTTTTTGCTTGGTTGCAATATTGCATAAACGTATCGCATTTAAACTTCCAAAAACAAATTTTTTGCTTTATGTATTTCTTAAAAATTTTTGTTATGTAATTTAATTTTTGAGGTACTCATGACACCTGTAATAAGTTCACTCCAACACAACACTCGAAAAATTTATGTTATCTGATGGCAAAAATATTCAGCGTTTTGTTAGTTAATTTTTTCTAGAATATTCATGAAAAATATGTATACTGTATTTTATAATGCTCTGTGAATATATGCGCATTATTGCAACAAAATCTTTCATTTCCTAGCCATGTTAAGTTCATTATGTCGGCATCGGAAAATTTGAGCACCATGGAAATTTTTCGGGCAAATTGCGAGCCGCTCCCCGAAAAAAATGAAGCCCGTACGCCTATGCATTCATGCGATTTAGACTCGTACATTCTTGTGAATGAAGAGTTACAGCGTAACACGCATCCAAGCTGAGTATGAAAAATGTGGCAGAAATGATACAAACGTTCTGAAGAGATGAGAGAAGCGACTCCAATTATAAATAAAGGAACTCAAAATCGTATAGAAAACAGGAAACAACAACTACCCTACGTAAAAATACTATCAATCTAAAAAGTAACACCACCAGATCTTTTTCCCTAGTTGAATGCCATTTACAAATTTATCTCAGTTATTAAAATTAATACGCGAATTGTATCCCAGCATAGATATCAGGGCCTGCTGCCAGTGATGTAGGACTCGAGGCCTTTTTTTCTGGTCTAAGTCTAGGTCTCGGCCATGGTGGTTTCGACTACATCACTATGATGTTCTTCGAGTGCAACGAACACTTATCTTGTTTTAAGTAGGCATTTAACTGCTGAAAAATGTCACAAACTATGAATTTGTGAATAAAGTATGAGCAAATTTTGCAATTGTCACTTGATAACTTCTTTAGAGTCTTTATTCCTGAATATGACATACAGGGCTTAGGATTAGGTATTAGACGGATTACTTTCTTAATTAACTAAATTGCTTTATGATAGCGGGCCTACTGTCAACAATGGCCCCCTATACTGTACATATAACACAAAGAGTCAAAACATAAAGAAAATATAATCCTTATTGATAATAACATGCACAAACTTAAAAACAAACAATCCATATGACCAGGTGCTTTCCTTCCGCGGACCAACTGTTTAGAAGCACTGTTCCAGGGAACGTAGGCTGAGAAATGAGTAGTTTAGCTAGGAAACGACGAAAACTACGGAGTTTTAAAACTCCAAAACCACTCTAGAGCTCCGGCCTCGTTGGCGCACTTAAGCTTAAATAATAATAATTATTATTATTAAAATTATATATTTAGTATCGTAAAATAAAGCCTTTAACTAATATTGTATATATTTGAAAACCACTGTCGTGACAGTTATTTTTTTGTAACATTACAGTTACTAACAGTGGCGCCCGCAGACCTCCAAAAAAAAAGATACGCAATTTTTTTTGTACAGATTTATTAACGAAACCTCCAAAAGAAAAAAGATACGCACATTTTTTGTTTTTGGTGCAAATTTATTAACGAAATAATATTCAAATAAAATCAGTGAAATGCGGTACAAATTGTATACGAGCATTACACACATTTTAAAACGAGAAATTACAGTCATAAATGCTTATTAGGTAATTGTAAAAATATGTTTTATTTTTGCACAAAATTTAGGTAAAAAAAAAAATCAGTAAATGTTTTTAACTTGCTCTGGCAAGAATGCTCTGCGTTTCCTGGGTAAGAAAAAGATACGCACGCTCCATTAAAACATCGTAATTTCGGGAAAATTGTGTATACGCACGTGCGTATACTGCGTCCCCCTGTGGGCGCCATTGGTTACTAGTTACTGCCTCAAATAAGTAACTAGTTGCTTCAAAAGTTAATTCCGACATTTGTCCTGGTTTTAGTGGCCATCTGATACTGATAAAAGTACTTTCCCTGACAAGTGATACTCGCGAAGATTGTTCATTTGTTTCGAATTGATTGTGAGTTAACGACTAAACAAGCTTTTATCATATTAACTTTAGGCAGAGGTGTAGTGCTGCGGGAGCGCTGCTCTCGCACCTCCATTCATTCAAATTTTATTTATTTTTTTTTTTTAATATTCCAAGTCTAAGTGAATTATTATTATTATTATTAGTATTATTATTATTATATAATATAGTTTAACCAGATAAAATGCCTATGCCACCCACCAGCGCTACTGGTTTACTTAGTTAAAAGACATATTTTTATTGAAATGGGAGCCAAATTTTCCCCTTAAATATGATTTGTAATTGCAAAATTTGGATGAGTTAATTATTACGCCTCGGTGTACTACCGTAAAATTCGTGTATTCAACTTTTCGCTCATTTTGGGGAGTAACCTGATTAACTGCTGTACCGGTACAAGGAAATAATAGCACAATTTAAAATTATATACCATGTCGGTATTTCCTTAGTATATGTTGTCAATAAACTTGCACTGTAAACAATATGTTTATGTATTGTAAACAATATTGAGCAAGGCTTGTGAAAAAAAGTAGCTACTAACTTTTTGCCTTCACAGAAATAAGTAACTGGTAAAAGATATAAATATTCATTATTTTTTTTGTAACTAGTTACGGTTACAATTATTCGACCGGGAAATGTAACTAGTTACCGTTGCTTAAAAAAGTAACGATTACTGATTAACTAGTTATGTTGCAGTACTGTCGAGAACCAGTCACTCTTTAATTAGAAAATTAATTATAAAGCTTTAAAAACACTATTTCGTCCACTCGCTTTGTTGGTCCAAGGTTTAAAGTTTGATGACGTAATTGGTCTGGAGGCGTATACCCTCGTGCTCTTATTTGAATTGTAGAATGAAAACATAAAAAGCTAATTTAGATCTAACCTATTTGCTTCTAGAAATTAAGATGACGTTATGTTCGTCCTTCTTTATGAGCGTATTAGCAGGGCCGCCGAAAGGGCGGGGAAGCCGGGTTAAATCCCCGGGGCCCGGAAAGAGGGGGGATAAAATCTAAAAATATTGATAAAGCAATTTATTAAATAACAGAGAGGAAATATAATTAATGAACGTACATTTTATAGAGATTATCATAGTCAAACTGAAACAGATAAAATATTATCCGCGGTCCACCAATGCCCAAGACCGACTGACAGATCTGGGAACCATTGTAATTGAAAGCCAGTTAGCCCATACTTTAAATTTCATCAGAATCATTTACCACTTTGCTCTAGAGAGAAGGCAAAGAAAGTATACTTCTAATTATGAAAATCTTGCAGTAAACAATTGTCTTGCCCGCATGGACTGGTACTGCATTTGTAAATTGTATGGTGATAAAATTAATATAATTGATTCGAAAAATAAAATGGTAATTTTCTTCCGAGTTGTTTATTCATACTGTATGTTTTGAATAGTGACTTGGACATATAATCAGTTTGCGCGTTATGTACGCAAAAAACATTCATAATAAAATACTAAGTAAACAGGGGGGCCCATATATCAATCCTTCCCCGGGGCCCGGGGCAGCTCTCGCCGGCTCTGCTTACATGTAAGGCACGGGTTATAATTAAGTTAAACAAACACGCCCAGTATATATAATAGGGAGTGGCTTTTTTTTTCGTTTTGTTTGAAGGTTATATACAGGAACTACTTCAGTACTTTAACTCGCGAAACTTCTTTTACTGACTACCCTGTTTCAACAAATTTTCATGTTTTTGTTAAATCGAAAAAGAGCATTAGTCCACGCACGCGCGCGTCTAAAATCCATCAGTTACGCATCAAACGTGAAATTTTACGTATCACGTGTATCTGATATGCTTACATTATTACTGTATAGTATATAAATATATTTACATTATTTATATATGTTACAGTCAATATGTGAAACTAGTCATTTCACGTAATGCCTAAATATTTCAGGCATTTCGCGTAATTCGATTGAGCGATTAACGACTTCATGAAGGTTAGGTTAAGGTGGTTTGGTTAGATTAGATTAAGTTAGTTAGGTTAGGTTAGGTTAGTAATGCGTATTACCTATGTTTAAGGGTCAATCGAATTACGCAAAATGCCTGAAATTTGTAGGCATTACGTGAAATGACTGGTTTCACAGATTGACTGTAATACATATACACACATTCTCAACGTAAATTAAATACAATTCTCCGTCATATTTATATAATAATAATAATAGTATATACATATTCTTGTTCTGATGCTTAATAAAGGATTTGTAAGAAGAGCATGCGTGGCCCTTACGTTGAAAAAAAGAAAATATGCATCTTCCAAAATGCGCTTCACATTCTAAAACATTTACCGATTAAGGGTGAAGCCAAATGCGTTCAGAACATAACAGTGCCTTGCGAGTTTAAAGGAAAGTAAAATCAAGTGTTAAATGGTAAAATTTAATTTTTGCGGTGTAATTTTACGTGCGGTGATCCAATTGGAAATCTAGGAACTGATATCAAATAGGGAATGTAGTTTCTTTGCTATCGTCTTATGGGTAGAATTTTTGGCAGAATGAATGGAAAAAGTAAAGTTCAGTGAATGACAGTAGCGGTAATAAAATAACTATACGTGGAAGGAGGCTTCTGTGTTACAAATACACGCATTTCCAACACGAGGGCATCCATAAGTACGGGGTGTTTATAAAGTCACGCGAGTGAATTTGCGTGTACATTGTACACCAGGCATGAGGTATTCTTATTCAGTATTCGTATTCGAATGTATTCGAATACATTCTTTGAAGTATTCGTATTCGAATACTCGCTTAGGAAAAGTTAAAGTATTCATATTCGTATTCGAATACTATGACAAAGTATTGGAATTCACTGGATATTTTCATGAATACAACCAATAACTCAATAACTGTATAACTTCGTCAAATTGGCAGTACTGTAATTGGATAACCCTGTAGAATGTAGCTCGTCTCCATGTTATCTTGCATAATTATGGCCTTTCATGAAATGGATCTGTTTTAATAATAAAAAGTTGATGCAAACGCGTATTGTTTACTCGTGTTTCTGTGTTTGGACTTGATTTGAAAGTATTCATGAATATATTCATGAATACTTTCAAATGTATTCGTATTCGCATTCGTATTGGTGCAACTATGAAGTATTCGTATTCTTATTCGAATACTGAACTCCTGTATTCGCCCCATCCCTGATGTAGCCTACACTTCACCATATTCACTTACGTGCCTTTATTAACACCCTGTATATATGGAGAGAGAGAGAGAGGAGGATAATAGAGTATGTGCTAACGTGTAAAGATACGTTGAGGAATGTATGTGATATAAAAGGTGTTAGGGAGTTCAGTAGAAATTTGGCAGACCGTATGACTGTATTGTGAAAAGTTAAATTGGTTTGTGTTTGGTATGAAATTAAGAGAAAGAGAATGGACAAACACAGAAAACAAAAGTTGAAAGGCTGAACTGGAATGTGGTGGTGACAGAGTATAAAAGAGTAAATCTAAGTAAGATAGATGATGAACAAATGGATGTACGGAATAAGTGGAATTATTCATAAAGAACGTTTAGCGAAGCATCTGATGTAGGTAACTGTACACTTTTTTTATGGAGGAAGGAGGGGCCAAGGGCAAATGCCCACAAAACCGCTCCCCCCCCCCCACCTCACACACACAAATACAGGAAGAAGAAAGCCAAAATCAAAGTCCAAAGTTTACGAGATACCTGAACACTCTACGTTTGAAACATTGAAGGTCATGGACAGGGGGAAAAATGGATTGTGGAAGATTGTTCCAGAGTTGACCGGTTGAGTAGATGAAAGATTGAGAATATCGATTAACCCTTGTATTAGAGAGTTGGTCAGAAAGTGAATGAGAATGTGTTGAAAGTCTGGTGCTGCGTGCTCTCCTTTTTAAAGGAGGGGGCACGCAGTTAGAGAGTTCAGAAGAGCAATGTCCGTTAAAATAGCGATAGTAAAGAGAGAGTGAGGCAACATTGCAGCGAAGAGGGGAGGATTGATAAGACGAAAAGTCTGATTCCAGCCGGTCAAGTAGAGCTGTGTGGGTTGAGCCACCCCACACTTGAGAAGCGTACTCCATACAGGGGCGGACAAGACCCCTGTACAGAGACAGCAACTGAGTGGGGGTGAAGAAACTGCGGAACTGGTACACACGTAATCTCTTAAAAGCTGTTTTGGAAAGAGTATATGTGATCTTTCCAGGAAGGATCACGAGAAAAGGAAACACCAATAATGTTAAAAGAAGAGGAAGGATTGAGTTGTGTATTGTTGAAGATAAGGGGATAGTTCTGTTGAAGAATGTGAAGAGTAGAGAGATGAAGGAACTGATTTTTGAGGCATTGAAAATCATAAGGTTTTCTCTGTCCCAATCAGAGATAGTAGAAAGATCAGAGGTCAGGTGCACCATAGCTGTCCTACGCGAATCATGGAGTGACTGTGAGAGGAACGCTTTGTGAAGCGGGTGGAGAAGTGAAGAGTGGAATCATCAGCGTATGAGTGGATAGGACGAAATGCGACTTAATAGATCATTGATAAATAAAAGGAAAAGAGTGGGTGAGCCCTCAGGAACACCACTATTAATATCTTTAGAAGAAGAACAGTGGCCATCTGCAACTGCAGCAATAGATCGGCCAGAAAGGAAATCAGAGATGAAAGAACAGCTAGAAGGATAGAAACCGAAGGAGGGCAGTTTGGAAATTAAGGATTTGTGCCAGACTCTGTCAAAAGCTTTTGATATGAGGGCAAAATAAACATCTTTCGAAGAGATTCTAATTTTAGACATAATTGGGTCAGAGGGAAGAGATGGGGGGAAAAGCACTGGAATCGTCCAGCGTTGAATTACAGGCGAAAGTCTGAGCGAAGAGTTCAGCTTTATCAGCCGTCGGAATGGAAAAGAGAAGAGAAAGAAGAAGCAAAGTTGTTGGAGAGGTTCTTAGCTAGGTGCCAGAAAGAGTGAGAAGAATTAAAATTATTTATGTTTTCAGATTTGTTCTGATAAAAATTTTTGGCGAGTCGAAAAACAGATTTTGCACGATTCCGGGCAGAAATATAAGCTGCGTGACAGTCAGGAGTTGGATGGCGACGGTATCTTCTGAACGCCTCCTCTCTAATGGAGTGAAGAGAAAGGTGACTGCATGGAGGAACTATGAGGTGAAAAAAAGGAAAAAGAGTATGAGAAAAATTTAGCAAATGCATCCTATCAGTGATGAAAGCAAAAGCTGTAATGAGTTGCACAAAGAATGCAAAAATGTTGGGCGATTGATAACAATAAGTGAAAAGGGAGTAGATGAAGACTTCGGAGGGAATATGAATGAGCAGTATGTGGACAACAGAATGCTATCCTGGAAAGAAGGAAGAAAGTTCAAAGGTTGGTCTGGTGGAATGACTGTTAATATGGAAAGTAATAATGGCAATGTGTTAATGCGAGATGAGTGAATACGTCTACAGATTTCAAGAATATTTTAGTGTGCTGAGCAAATACACAGAGAATGCAGTTGGTTTTGGTCACGCATTCAAAAGTGTATACTGGGGAATGAAACGCACCAAATTAGAGGAAGTTGAACGAGCCCAGATTACGACATCTGATCGACTTGACATTCTATCAATAAGAATATTGTGGATTAGACTAAGTTAGGTTAGGCTAGGTTAAGTTAACCCTTCGTGGGTTAGGTGGGACCGACTAACAAAGAAGACTATGTGGGGTCACCCAGACCCCAAACTTCAATGGTGAATTTCTGCCATATGCTTAAGTTTATATATACTAAAGTTTGTACATATGTTGCCCAGGACACGGCACGTGGAGCCAATTCACCATGTGTCCCTTTTTTTTTTTTTTACATTTATTTAAGAATTTTTTAACTTAAAGAATTCAGCACTCAGAAACACTTTTTATATTCACAATATAGATTATAGAATATAGAATAGAAAGAAATAGAAACATAGAACATATGAAACAATGTTTACTGTACACAGTCATCACATACATAGTTGGAGTGACTTTCGCAAAGAGGCACATCACATTTTGTGCATGACTTTCTCGTCTTCTTATCCATCTTCCTCGGGCACTTTCCACATCTCTTCCTACCTCCTGGATTAGGCCTTGGCTGGGGTGCTGCTTCTACCTCATCCATACATGCTCTAACATGCTTTGGCAAATATCTACCAGCTGACTCAAAACGTTTCTGGATTGCTGGTTTGCAGAGCTGTTCTGCTAAGTCTGCCAGAAATTTCCTTCGCCTTTGATTCCCTCGATACACATCGGGGGTTTTCTCCATGAAACAGCAACTAGTATTGTAAGCTGCAACATCTACCATCCAGTAGAAGATAACTAATGGCCATCTGTTTGTTATGCGCTTACATGAGTAAGTTTTGATAAGTTGGTCTAATCGATCAACAGCTCCTTTTGTGGCATTGTAATCTAGAATTACATCAGGTTTGAAAGGTTCTTCCTGCTGCTTTTTTTGGTCGAAATGCATGGTGCTTAATAACAGAACTGCCTTTCTTACCTTTGGAACATAGCTGCATATCATAAGATGCTGGTCCCTACTAAAGCCAAACTTTGATGAATAGAGCTGACGATCATTTGAGGCTTGAAATGATTTAGGTATTTGGCGCTTATTTTTCCTCATAGTTCCTAAGAGTGTTAAATTTTTATCAAGTAGTTATATGGCAAGGTCAACATCAGTAAACAGGTTGTCAGTGGTAACATTTCTTCCTGACTTCACAGTAGTTGAAGTAAGATCTCGAACAACTCTTTGGGCTTGGTGGCGTTCTGGACCTTCAGGACCTTTTCCACTGTATATCTGGCCATTTAGAAGATACCCATTCTTAACGTCGGCCATACTCCAAACCTTTATGCCATACTTATCTGGTTTAGATGGCATGTATACTTTGAATGAGCATTTCCCTCGAAATGCGAGTAGAGATTTATCCACAGTTACATATGTGTTGGCTTTATAGTTTATTTGACATGCTTCAATAAACTTTTGCCAAACTTCGAATATAGGCGCCAACTTGCCTTGTTCACCATTCCTTCGTTCTGCACGAGTAGTCATGTTATCAATCTTATTGACCTTTTTATTTCTTTGAAACGGTCACGGCTCATAGAAGCACGATAAATTGGTGGACCGGTCTTAGTACCAAATAATTCATCACTGGGCGGAAGCTATCTTTGTCCAACCCAGATCTGAGATGAAGTTCTAGCCATGCCATCAGCTCAATAGAATCCAGCTGTTTCCATTTTTCACCATAGAGAGCACCACCTTTTTGATTTGTTGCATCGAGAACCAATTCAACAATTTCATCTGTGATAAAGAAGCTGAAAGTAGGAGATGCAGCATGCATAGGTACACTTTCATGAACACCACCTTCTTCACGAACAATGTTTTGCCTCACATTTCGTCTAAGCCGGGGAGGCTCAGTGCACCACACAAAGTTATCTTTCCCTAACACAATATTGTCATCATCATCATCATGGTCGCTTGCATTGTCACTATCAAACCACTAAAGTCACTGTCAGAAGATTGTTCAACATATTCATATTCACTAGCATCAGATAAGTCTACTTCTGATTCACTATCATCTGACAATTTGGTTGGTCTACATCTACATCTCCCTTTCCCACCCTGCTAGGAGCATAAAACGTCGATATTGGAATTGACGTTGCCATTAGAATGAAAAACTAAGAAAATTTAAGCAAAAATCTGAAAAAAAAATTAAAATAAATTAGTCACATTGCAGGCGAGGTAGGGTAAGACAGACCCCATTCAAGTTTGCTACCCTGTCACTTCCAAATGGTGTGACATTTTTCTCTTATATTTTGTGAGTATATACCATACCTACATACATAAAAGTCATAGATGACCAGGCTCTAAAAATAATATTTGAATGAATGGCAAATTTTTGAAATATGCTTGGGGTCCACTGGACCCCATCAGCCCACGAAGGGTTAAGTTAAATTTTGCTTTTTAGAGTGTCAATTTTATGGTCTTGTCGATCCGGTGAGTATAGGTCTGAACGAGCAGCATGCAAGTTAAAGAAAAGAAAGTCGGCAAGAATTGATGAGATATGTCGTGAAATGATTAAATATGAAGATAGAATGGTGATTGGCTGAATGTGAAAGTTGTGCCCAAAAGTGTGGGAAAGTGGGTGTATACCTGGTGACTGAACGAAAGTTATAATTGTATCGCTATATACAAATAAAACTGTAAAAATGATAGGTGTATGTCTTTTACAGTAAGTGTAGTTGAAACATTATACGGAAGTGTGTTGACAGACGAGGTTAAAAAAGATTACATATACTTTGGTTGGGGATGAACAATGGCGCTTTAGTGAAGGAGGAGGATGTGTTGATCAAGTATTTGTAATTTGACAGAAGACTGAGAAACTAAGTAAGAAGAAGATACTGTATGTGTGGCATTTATGAATTTGGAGAAAGCTTATGATAAAGTGAATATATCTGTTTTGTGGCAAGTGCTTAGAATATATAGTGCCAATGGTAAGTTATTAAATGCAGTGAGAAGGTAGGTGGTAGTGTTTGTGTAAGAATTAACGGTCACTTGAGTGACTGGTTCAATAGTAATAGTGTGTGACGTTACCACGGCAATTAATCACATTTGTAGACGAGGTAATACGTGAGATGAAATCAAGTATACTAGAGAAAAGAGTAAGTCTGAATTTCGAAGAGACTAAGTGGCGGCTGTTGCATCTAACGTATACTGATGTAGTACTTCTGAGTGAATTAAGAAAAGCAATAACAAGTTTAGTTGACGTCTGTCTTGTGAAAACAGACTACTAAAGGTGAATGTGAATAAAAGTGTTTAATTTGTTTTGATTAGATTGTGTAACCTCTGTCGCAACATCTAAGATCATATGACAGAGGGGATCTACAGCTTCACGTGGGATCCAAACCATGGGTCGATACATAATCTAGGCGCAGAGGACGGTCTCCCATCCAACTACTAGACGACATTAGCCACGACGTAGACCTGTAAATAAGAGTAAGATTCTTGTCATTGAGAGCTAATGAGTCAGAATATAATATTTTGGTGAACAGAGAAAATTAGAGGTTGAAACGAAAGTGAAACGGGGCAAGTAGTCACGAATGCGATAAAAGCCATGGTAGCGTAGATGCAATAGGAAGTTTATATGACAGAGTTTTGGTGTCAACACTCATGTATGGATAAGAGATGCTTGTCTGGCAGGGACAGCAAACCGTGCGACCGCAGGAGGTTCCACCCCCTGTGCACAAAAATTCATTAATGAATTTTTTTTAATAAATGTTTTTTAAACATTTACGTTCCTCTTCTAACAAGTTTCCCTATGTCGAATATACAGTATATACTCTAATAATAATTAGCAAGCAAGGGTAGACAATTTTTATACAATTTTTCACTAGTATTAAGCTTCACGAGAACCAGATTGTATTAGATTAAGTGGTCGTTTTAGATTCATTAGTTATTTCCCACATGACCAATTTCAGCCAATCAGGATCGTTGTAATAAATTTCAAAGAATTGGTCTCCGTGAAACTTAATATTTTTGATACCTAGTTCCTTTGAGAGTACTTGAAAATGTTCAGTCACTACCCCTTCTATGCTACATATATGAAAGGTAAAAACTAATTGTATTAACATTAGTGATTATAGGATATTACTGCTAAGCCGAGCCATACCTTAGGCTAGTATTCTTCTGAATCAGCCAACTGGCGAATTATGTTTCAATTTTATTATGAAGAAGTCAAGCCTTTAGTTCAAGCCCAAATGATCGTTAGCCTATTGTAGTTTATGCTGACAATTTGACCATAATTTTTATAATCTTCTAACGCCTGAGGTTATATGAAATGTTAGATAGCTAATATTAAGTTTCGGGGGCACCAAATTTTGGCGATCCGCCTATTTCATACTTTGGGCCAATTAGAATGACTCTTACGTCAGGGTTAGGTTACACTAGATTAGGTGGTAGTTTTAGGTTGGTTAGTTATTTCCTTCGTCCTTCATTTTGGCCAATTAGGAATAAAAAAATAATTGGTGTCTCCGAAACTTAATATTTGCCTGTTAGCTTTAATTCATTAAGATTTAATGTACAAAGAAAAAGGCTCTACCCATTGAGAATTACACTAATTAACAACATTAATTGATTAATTACATTACATGAACGTGCTTTGAACTGTATGGGAAACATTTTGAACATTAATAGTATCTTGGTTCCAAAAATAAATGTACTCCCCATCGGTTACAAGTTTCACTATGTTACTCATTAGATGGAGACAGTTCGGACACACTTTATAATAAAAGCAATTAAGTTGCAGAATTTATAACATTTGGCAAAACGCCCTTGAAGAAGAAACAAAGGCTACGTTTATGGGTGTGATTAGCCTACCGAATTTTTGTTAATGTTAACTTTTCCTTTATCCTACTTATTATAGGTACACTAGAGTAGTAGAGTGTTCCCTTGAGTATTAATAAAAATGGAATTAGTCTGCTTAGATGTTAAAAGAATTCATACTTGGAGTCTATGCAAAAGAAGATAACTACTGTATATAGGTCTGATGAAAATGAGGGAATTACGAACCCCAAGAGCAGGGGTGGGGAACCTGCGGCCTTTTGGGGTACTAGTTGCGGCCTTCTGCCTATTTGACATTCAGAATTCATACCGTACGATAATGGACAGCAACTGATACTCCTTTAGGGCTTTAGGCTATTTCATTAGATCATGGTTTCAGCTTCACTGCTTCTTACACATACAAGCCTTCTTTATGGCTTGAACAATAGGAAATATGGCAACGTTGCCAGTTGAAACTGGCAGAGTTGCCTTACGGCTTACGCCCTTACCTATCAACGATCAACTCGACTAGCTGACTGAATGACAGTTACTGACGATTCTCCGATAGTGACACGCACGCTTGCTTCCTTTAAAACTGTAAATCTTTGATCAATTCGTGTACCATTTTTATTTAAAAATCTTCTGGTACCCCAATCATGTCAAAAACTGTGAAAAGAAAATTAAAGGAAGAGAACAGTGTATTCCATGAAGAATGGGAATTGCAGTATTTCATAGTTACTGAGAAAGATAAAATGATGTGTTTGCTCTGCAACGCCATAATTGCAACAGTGAAAAACACAATGCATATCAGCATTATGCAACTCATAAGAACCACAAGTATGCTATATTGGAAGAAGAACTCCGAAAGTTTGCACTTACGAAGATGAAACTTCAAAAGCAGCAACAACAGCAAGTATTTAAAACGATGTCAGGCCTAGGGACTGAAATCACTGAAGCAACTTATAAAGTAGCATATATACTTGGAAAAAGAGGTAAGCCATATAGTGATGTGGAAATCATAAAAGAATGCATTGTTAAAGTTGTAGCCCCTTTAGATTCAGACAAGGTTAACAAATACAAACAACTACCTCTTTCAAGAAGGACCATAACTGATCGGCAACATGAATTAGCCCTCAATGTAACTGAACAACTTCATACAATATGCCAAAGCGAAAATACTTATTATTCGATTACCTTGGATGAGTCCACTGATATTACTGACTCAGCGCAAGTGTCATTTTTTTATTCGTGTTATAACTGCAGATTTTCAATGCTACGAGGAGTTACTGGCTTTGGGTACCCTTACGGGGAAGACACGTGGAATTGACGTCTTGGCTCTCCCCAAAGAAAAATGCCGTGAAGCGAAACTGAATTTATGTAATTTAGTAAGTGTATGCACAGATGGTGCACCTTCCATGAGAGGAAAATGTGCAGGATTTGTTGCGTTACTACAAAAAGAACTGCCAAATCCAGATAGCTTGATTTCCTTTCACTGTATTGGCATCAACAGAATCTCTGTGCCAAATCTACTGTTTTAAGTGACATATTAAGTAAAGTTATACGTATTGTGAACTACATTAGAGCAAATGCATCACGACATCGCCAGTTTCGCAATATGCTTATGCTTGATGATGAAACATTCAGTGTGGATCCTCCGTATCATTCTAAAGTGCGCTGATTGTCACAAGGGCAAGTCTTTGAAAAACTTTTGTCTTTGGGAAAACAAATCATAAGATTTTCTGAGGAACTCAATGAACCATGTGAATTGTCAAAAAAGGATTTCTGCAGAAATGCTGCATTTTTGTGTGACGTAATGTCAAGCAAAATTACCTGAATATTTCTTTGCAAGGTAAAACTAAATCCATATATGAAATGTGGCAAAAAATCCAGGCATTTCGGAGGAAGCTGCGCTTTTTCAAAACTATCCTTACCCGATCGGAACTTTCAGCTGAACACTTTCCTGAACTGGCAAAGGTAATTGATGAAGAAGATACAAGCAAATCATTAAGGGAATGCGATGTGAAATAATACACAGCTGTCCTAGACTCCCTGATTGAAGAATACGATGAAAGATTTGAAGAAGATTTGAGAAACATGACTTCACACTGAAACTAGCTTTCCAACCACACCTGGTTGGTGTCTCCAAAGCACCTAAAGATTTACAGATGGAGTTGATTGAGCTATTAGAAGATAATCTCCTTAAGTCTCTATTTGATACTAAGAAGGATCCTGTTGAAATATGGAAAAATGGCGTTGAATACCCACGTCTGCGCCAACATGCTCGTCGAATGTTGCCTTCTTTCGGCACAACCTACTGTTATGAATCAACGTTTTCATATGTGACTCAAATCAAAACGCGCTTGAGATCTCAGATGACGAATATTCACCTGGAGGACCAACTAAAACTACGGTCAACGATATTGGAACCAAATGTACGACTCCTGTACTGCAATAAGCAGTCACAAAAAAGTAATTAAATGGTTTATCACTTTTTCACTTAATATTGACATCATTTCACTTAATATCATTTTTCACTTAATATTAGTTCTATTGTTAATTATTCCCCCCAAAAATAAATGTGCACTTGCTGAATTTTTTATTTATTATAAAAGCCCTCACGTATTATCAAGTTTGATTTAAAATTAGTAAATATGTAGATTGTAGACTAAAATATGACATTTTTTGTACTGTATATGTTAAATTCTCAGCATGCGGCCTAATAGGGTCTTGGTTAAATGAAATGCGGCCTTCCAATGAAAAAAGGTTCCCCACCCCTGCCCTAGAGTAATCAGGGAAAGTAAGTCTCGTAATAACACGTTCCATATCACATATACAACACTTTAATAGCTAAAATCTTATATTTTTTATAAATTGTATTTGTGAATAAAGCTAATAAAATACTTGGTATTATTAAGAGGAATGTTAAGTTGCAAAAGTAAGGAAATCATCTTTAGATTATATAATTCTTAGATGAGGCCTCACCTAGAATACTGTAGTCAAGTTTGATCACCCCACCATAGGCAGGATATAAATTTGCTAGAAGGTGCGCAACGTAGGTAACCAAACTTATCCTTGGTTTAAGAAGGTTAAAATACAGTAAGAGATTAAAATGTTTAGTTCTGAAAGGCGTTATTGGAGGGGAGATGCGATACAGATGTTCAAAATGTTTTCAGGTTTCGACAATTTAGATGCAAGTAACTTTTTCTTATTAGAGTCTGACAAAAAAACCTTGCGGGCATAATATGATAATTAGAAAACAGACTTGTAGACTGGACTTGTGAAAATACTTTTTCATTCATAAAGTAGATTTTTTTAATGATTTGCCATATGATGTAGTAAATAGTATCTCTTTTCTAAAGAAGAAATTAGACGCTTTTATGAATGAAAGAGAGTTTGTAACTTGTGTAAATGTGTAAATAATGTATAATTTAGCTAAATCTTAAGTGATGTAAGTTACTTCACTAGTTTTGTAAATTGTTTACTAATATTCAGCAGACGTCAAATTGATATTCTGCAAAATCCTATCATAAAATATATGTTTCATATTACTTACCTGGATTGGATAACCTCGACAGGCTCAAATGGTTCATGGTGTCCAAATGTAATGTAACAAAGGCCAGTTGTTCCTCAGTTTTAATTAGCTTCATCTCCCAAAGTCACCAAATTTGTGTTGGAATAAAATTATGCATGAAATCACTTAAGTATTGATCTTATAAAAATATTTTTCATTATCTGTGTTTAAAAATAAACTGATTTTCTCTTCATAAATGAATACTGATAAGTTGTTGCAGGAATGTCACTTATGAGTTAATGCAAACTGCCCTATTCGTTTGAGTTCTCATAGTTTACTGTTTTACTATTTTGTCTTCTAAATTATCATTTAAGTCAAAGTTTAAGGGACAAATTGTCCTTAAATAAACACACACACTCGAAATTTGTATGATCCATGCTAAAATTATTGTATAATATTTATTTTATCAGTAAAAAGTCTCTCTCTCTCTCTCTCTCTCTCTCTCTCCCCCCCCTAATCATATAAATTCTATTTACAAACACCTTTAAAACGATTTAGTTCAAAACATTAGTGAGATATCCGTAGACTTAATCAAACTTTCACTGGAATGCGAAAAGGTTTCCATTTTTCATTGCTGTTTGCCTCAAAATATATTGAAGGTTTTTCATTTAATTGTAGTAATGAATGCTATAAGATATAACGTTCATAACAGAAACCGGAAATCGAGGGACCGGGAAGTTTTTTGCAAAATGTTCAAAGCTGATGTCCTCTTTTGGGTTAAAGTTTAAAGGGGCAAATCGAATCTGTTTGTCAAACATAACTTGGGTATGTAGTTGCCAATGTACAGGCAGTTTTTACATAGTGGAGCCGCCTCGATGGGCCGAAGTGGCCCCTAGTGTGCCCACTATAAAAATTTCTTATGTTCTTGTGGTTCGGAACCCACGTAAAATTGTAGGTCCCCTCCGCCACCACGGAGGACATGCACAATACACAATTACGAACACAGTTAGGTAGACCAGCCATGAGTGGATCCTAGGGTCTTTGTTGGTCTGAAACATTATAACATTATTAAAATGTTCTCTTGTGCTTAGTAAGAAAGAAAACTGCAAAGTTCATAAGCTGTCACTATATATATATATATATATATATATATATATATATATATATATATATATATATACTGTATATAATACAAACACAGCATAACTGACCATAATTGCAGGTATTAGTATGAGCATAGGACATGATGCATGTACAGCCAGAATTCCAGAACCGCACATAATCGTTACAATGTTACTCATAAACCTTTTGCATATGAAAAACGTAGTTAAAAAGTTTATTTGGTGGGAATTTGGTGGATTCGTTTTGATGTTGTTCTAACTATTTCGATCAATGGTTGGTCGCTCCATTTTACATCCTTTGTCCAACTGAAGGCACTGAGTTCGATCTAGAGAACGAGATTTTTTTTTATTGGAATTGTTTAACCTCCTTCGTAACAACAAAGGTCATGCGACGGAAGGGACCTGCAGCTTTATATGGAATCCGAACCACGAGTCGTTACATCATCTGGACGCAGATGACGGTCCTTCATCCAACTACTGCTATTACTACTACTGTACTACTACTACTACCCAGACCACCTGTCGCTTAACTTCACAGATGTACGGGAAGCGGCGTTGAGACAATGACTACGACGTAGCCCAAAATGGAACGGGTACGACGCTAGAGACACCAAGCAAACTACACGTAAATCGTGACAAAATTCAGTATTTTTAGCCGGTTTAGTAAACTACAGGGTGTCCTATAAGTCCCTTTATCCCTGAATCCTATTCCTACTGGGATAGGTTGAGGATAAATGGGAGAAAGGGACTTATGGGTCACCCTGTAGTTTGAGAGTGGTACTTCATAAGCTTCGGTCAGATGATAAATAATTAATTTTAAAAATATATCATTAAATGTATACAAGGTGGGTTTATCTATACAATAATTATAATAATAATAATGTGTTCTTTAATTGCAGCTGTTTACGGTACTATACGCAAAGTTAAGCAAAGAATATTACGAGAAACCTTTGAAAACGTAAGTTAATGTTAAAGGTAATAACAATTTTAACGAACATGTTTAGGAAAAAATACTAACGTAGCTTTGATAGTTCACTATTTAAAGCAAAATATTAAACCATAAAGGAAACTATCGTTTCTCTTTAGTTACTTTTCTTTGTATTGTACGTTATTACAGGACATTCAAATTAAAGTGTTATGAATGAAAGCGAAACTCTGTAAAGACAGAATCAAGGTTTAATATATATATATATATATATATATATATATATATATATATATATTGTTAAATTCTCTCATAAATAATAATCTAGATAAGGTTGGATGGCTTCATATATGCTTTGCGAACAATGTGTTCTAAAGCCTCCTTTTTTTTTTTCAGAAATTGCATAACTTATAAACCTTATTTCTTTTATATGAAGTAATATGAATAATTAATTCAGTTTATTCATTGAATACTTTTAAATAATAAGGCTCATAATAATATGAATGATATATATATATATATATATATATGTGTGTGTCTGTGTGTGTGTGTGTGTGTATGTATGTATGTATGTATTATTCCGCCATCATAACTGTGTATCAGTAAGTACAAACGAAAACATGCTATAAATATCTTCTCCATTTATACACACACACACACACAGATATATAGATAGATGGATAGATAGATAGAGATAAGTAGATATGAACGAACACGTACGGACGCGAATAGTACTTGTGGAAGAATGCACGTTCAGACCATTAAAGGCCTGAGTTAGTTCCGCTCAGTTCAAGTTTTCTTCAAGAAAAACTCTTCATGACGCCTCAGTCGTCGTCTGCAAGGCGACGATGCAAAACTAACGTTTCGGTCGTCTCTCTGTGAGGGGAAGGGATGTTATTACCTATCCCTGAAGACTGGTTTTAAAAGTTCGGCATCTGTGACCTATCCCTCAAGACATTTTGTTCATGCCCATTGAAGACTATTTTCGGTGAAATAAATTCAATGTTTTTAAGATACACGATTAAGTACTGTATAGTTTCGCTTGAAATACGACTATACATTTTTTTTTATATACATATGTAAACTATACAAATTCAGGTGTACAAGTAATGTATACATTTGTACATGTGTACGCGAAATTTTACGGTAACACCATTGTTTTTTAAATGAAATAAATTTATTAAATTTTTGGCAAATTTATACAGAAGTATCCCACCAAATGCGCGAAAAACTGTTGCGAAAGAAAAACGTTTTAACCTTTCTGTTAACTATATATATATATATATATATATATATATATATATACACACATATAATTACTGTGACTTTATATTATTATTAACATTTTAAATAATAGAAATTCGTGTAAAATGGCTTCTCACGCTGAATTAGCGATGGAATGGTTAGTCCTTTGCCAGGTATCTGCTGATAACTGGACAACAACAGGTAAGCTTTAATTTATAATACTTAGTAATAGTAGTATAGAGGAAATATTCTAATTTAAATAAATGTTTAATATATCATATTACGAATTGTTATGTTAGAAATATTAGAAATTATTAATATTGTATCATGTACCTTTTTCTAACAGATGTAACTACATTTTTCTCTTTCATCCATTGCTATGTAAGTGCCAGTCAAGCGTATTCATACGCTACGTGTGTGTGTGTGTGTGTTTGTCTTCATTATGGAAGTGCGACAATCTTGAGGATGCACACATACGCGATACGAATGTGCGTATCACGACATTAGCAGTATCGCTGTGGTTTATCTTTATAAATACTATCTTTTATTATGAAAATAAGGGGAAAGGATATAATTAAGGTTAGGCTAGGTTATGTTACGTTACGCTAGGTTAGGTAAGATTTGGTCAAATTTTTTGGGTTCTTTAGATTGCGTAAATGTCGCGATGCAGAATTGAATATGTGAAAATGTTGCGGTGGTGTAGGAACCAAACGTGTGTGTGTGTGTGTGAGAGCGCGCGCGCGCCCCTTTCCCTTAATGCTTTCAAACTTTCGCGCGAAGAAACAGCTTCCCATAGACTTCTATTTTTGATTTATGATGTTTCCATTTCATGAAAAAATAATGGAGAGAAAACCTTTTATAGAATAAGTCTAAAAAACTGAAATATCTTTGAAAAAAGGTATTTTTTTCTTTGGTTGAATTAACACCTTTAAATTTGGCACGATACATCCAAGTGCTGAGAACTTATTGATGAGATAACGGAAATGTGCAACATTTCGTCTCTGATAATAACCCCATCAAGTATAAAACTCGAGAGAGAGTGTGAAAATCTCGAAAATCTTTAGTGCCAAATTATATATGTGAAGCTATAATAAATGAGTAATTATAGCTCATGTGTATATATACACATCTATATGTGTGTGTGTGTACGTGTGTGTTTGCGTGTACGTGTGTATTTTATTGGGGTAAAAAAGAAATGGATTCTAATATTTTGTACGGTTATGTACCAACACTAACTAACCTTTTGATGAGTGACTGGACTTAACAGTCTCACCGGAAGTACCTTTTGATGAGTGACTGGACTTAACAGTCTCACCGGAAGTACCTTTTGATGAGTGACTGGACTTAACAGTCTCACCGGAAGTACCTTTTGATGAGTGACTGGACTTAACAGTCTCACCGGAAGTACCTTTTGATGAGTGACTGGACTTAACAGTCTCACCGGAAGTACCTTTTGATGAGTGACTGGACTTAACAGTCTCACCGGAAGTACCTTTTGATGAGTGACTGGACTTAACAGTCTCACCGGAAGTACCTTTTGATGAGTGACTGGACTTAACAGTCTCACCGGAAGTAATAATAGAAGTTGTACTACATTGCAACTTTTCCTAAAAATATCGCGTTTTGAATAATAATAATAATACATTTACTTTCTGGTTTAACCTTTTAACGATCGCCTGTTTTATGAGGCTTGGTTATTAACAAGCGGTAGCTCGCTATTGCTCGCTATCGCCCTCCGGATTTTTTCTTCACTACTTCATTTTTTGGAATGCTTTTTCCCCTCTAACATATCGGAAAATGGTTCACTTGGTCTAACTTTATCGTTTATTTTTTGTCATACTTTATAAAATAATATAATTACAAAAATTGTAATGAATCGTAACTGCAAATCGATGAAAGAATGGAGCTTAATATCCCAATTAAATTGTGAGTCCTTTCGGGCTATCCAATCAATCACAAATGTAAAGAGAAAAAGACATTTTTTTTTCACTTTTTCATGTATTTTTTTTATATTATATGAGGCCCTCATAGGAAGAAGTGGCTACTTCTTTTTTTTTTATTGGTTGTAGATTTAAAATTATATTATATGAAGCCCTCATAGGAAGAAGTGGCTAAGCTACAAAATTTTAAAAAACGCCATTACCCCCATTACATCTACCCCTCTACTCCATTACCCTCCCACCCCCACTCCCCCATTACCCCCACCCCTCTCCCCATTATTTTTTATTATATTATATGAGGCCCTCATAGGAAGAAGTGGCTACTTCTTTTTTTTTTATTGGTTGTAGATTTAAAATTATATTATATGAAGCCCTCATAGGAAGAAGTGCCTAAGCTACAAAATTAAAAAAAACGCCATTATCCCCATTACTCCCACCCTCTACTCCATTACCCTCCCACCCCACTTCCCCATTACCCCCACACACAAAAGTAAAAAAGCCATTACCCCCACCCCTCTCCCCATTACCCCCACCTCAACTCCCCCAATTACCCCACCCCCTCTCCCCATTATACTGCTACCCACCCTCCGGGCGAGTAGCAGTATATACATATATCACAGTATAAATGTGACGCTCAAGATTTTCACGGCTGCGTTCTTTTCTGTAGTTTTATCGCGGTACTGGGGCCTTCGGACCCAGTTACCGGTGACCTAGGACCGGGAAACTTGGTGGTCGTTGCAGAATTTTTCGATGTGCCGTTTAGGCTGTGCGCGGTTCTGAAGAAAGCGGACACACACACACACACACACACACACACACACATTTTAGCTCAATAGTATATTAGATACGTGTATTTAAAACCTTACCAATTGTACCAGTCGTCCATAAAGGGTTAATAGAGGTTAGAATAAGATAAGAGGAGAGAACAAATTAGTTTTCGTTAGGTTTGGTCAAACTAACAATTTGAACGTCACCTATACACGCACTGATAGACGAAATATCTCCTTGATAACGCTTAAGGGGTTAAAGAAACATATATACCCGTCGTTAAAGGGTTACAGCTATTAAAAAAAATATTGGAGGGGGGCGGTATCGCTTATACGAGGTTTTAGAACATCATCAATCGATATTAGAAATAATGGCAGAACTCTACATATTGCATATACTGTACATCAATTAAAATTATTTAATTCTTTTTAAACAACTACTTACACCAGTACTTTGAGAATGGGGTGTGGCACGCAATATAGAAATGTGTTTGAGGTGTTTGACCCTTGGTTGGGCATGTCATTTAAATGAGATGCAGGTTACGAAAGAATAAAAAAACAACTTTCATAATTTTTTTAGAACTTTTCAATGCAAAAAACCATTAAAATATTTGAGTCCAGGTGTGAAACTGGATTGTCGAATCGATATACAAAATTCATTTTTATTATTAATTATTAAAGGAATAAATTTAAAATTTAATTATATAGTTTTTGTTGAAATGTTAGTTTGAATCTGTTAATATTTAACATACAACTGTTTGTTTGTTAGTTTGTATGTTTGTTTAGTTTGTATGTATCTTATTTCTGTACAAAAATAACCTTTGATTATTAAATTTATATATATATATATATGTATATATTGTGTGTGTGTGTGTGTGTGTGCGTGCGTGCGCATAAGCAATTGGGTATAAGTGAGGTAGAATGTGAAATAATTCACACATGTACAGAGGGTTAACAAGTAAATACATACCACGGTGATTGTTGTCAAGAATAAATGGTAAAGCTCATCATTGGATTGCCAGAACGGGCGTCAACTTCACATAATGCGAAAGGAGAAAGCAACACGATATTCTAAATATATTTATTCATTAAATCACATAAAAAAACTATGGAAAAACCGAAGATGTCTATATACTTTTATCAACCCTCTGTAGTAGGGTAATGTTTTTGTGAGGTTGTTGTACTTTTGGTACCTCGGAGCATTAAAAAATTATGTAAAAAAATCTAGAAACGTATTTACTGTCAGAAAAAAATACTCGTTCTGATTAGGCTAGATTAGATTAGGTTAGGCTTGGTTAGATTAGAGTAAACTAGATTAGCTAGTACCTCACTATTAAGTGACTTAACAGAAAACAGCCTTCAAGCCCTTAATTTCGCCCGAA